>PVIW01000627.1:0-380048 GCA_004026585.1 Noctilio leporinus
CCCCGCTGCATGGCTGTTCATCATCAAGTAATTTAGGCCATTTGGGGGGGAGAAATACTTCTCTCAAATGAGGGAGTGATTTGCAGCATCTGTTACTTCCTTTTTAATTGAATCTGTTCTTCTCAGATACCAGGAGTGAGTGCCAAAGTCAGCAGTAGAGCTCAGCTGTGTGCGCTGTGAAGGCGCTGGAAGGTGATTTTGCGTGCTCTGCACGGATGCAGCCTGCTCAGAAAACAGGTGGCCGAGGGTAGTGGCTGGTCTGAAGCTTCAGAGCTTCAGGGTGAGGAGGCGGGAGGTCACCGAGCTTTCCCAAGGAGCTGACTGGGTGGGCAAGCCCTCAGGGTGGGCTTGGAAGTGTCTCCAGAGGTGGAGGTCCCATGAGGAAGGCTTTCTCAGGATCTTAAATGCACCCAGAGGCCCTCAGGCCTTGATCACGCTGCCCCCCAGCTTGGTTTCACACAGCCAGGGTCCAGTTGGCCCTAATCTTTTGTATTCTCCAATCCAGCTGAGCACCAGGAGGGCCACCAAGGGAGGCTGTGGGGTATGTCCCCCACCAAGGTGCTGTAACTAGATCTAGTGCTGGGAGGCCAGGTGGGGTGGAGTGGGGTGGGCAATGGGGCTCACGGGTCTCTTCCTACCCATGGTGTTAAAAAAACAAAACAAATAAAACTCCAGTGGCCTTGAGGGTAGCCTCTTCAAAGCAGTTGTTACCAGGAGAAATGGGGATTTTTCTCCAGGGTGAAGGAGTCAGCAGTGATACAGGGACTTGTGCCGCTGAGCGGAGCCCCAGAGAGTTGACTGGATGTTCATCTCCATCTCAGGAATGCCTCCTTGCTGAGCCTGTATCTTCAGGACTTGGAGGCTGTGACGTGTCAGCCTCCTGGGCTCTTTTGTTCTCTCCCCATGAGCCTAGCTGTGGCAGCTTGGTGTTGGTGGCCCTCATTTCGGGTAGGGCAGGGGGCGCCCTGAACTGGGATGGGCTTTCCTTGGGTTCAAGGGAGGGCGCAGATGGTGAGAGCAGTACCACGTGGTTTGGGGAGTAAGCAGTCTTGTGTTCACGAAAACCTGGTCTCTTCCACTGAGGAAGGCCATGAGGTGATGTCAAAGATCTGTGGATCCAGAAGCCCCTGAAAAGACATATGCTGTAGAGATAGAAGAAAGCTCACAGCTTTGGCCGCTGGGGCGTGTTATTTGTCCAATGAGATAAACTTATTAGCAAATGGAAATAAGTTAGGCATCTTGCATTTTTTTTGGAGAGCCATGACCAAATTTCGGTAGGAGCTTTTCAGAGAAGGATAGTATTTTGTTTTGGGGACTGCAGAGCCTATTTATCCCTAAATGTGGCTACATGTTGGAATCATCTGGGGAGTTTAAAAAGAAACAAAACAAAACAAACAGGCATTGAGAGTGTTCTCCTGAAGATTCTGATTCTGAAGGTCTCGGTGAACCTGGGACCCGAGTCTGTATGTTTCCCGAGCTGCAGCAGGAACCCAGATCTGCAGCCAGGCTGACCTAACCCAGCCTTCTGTTAGATGCTGAGGTCCCATGCCAGAAACCACCTCTGGCTCACTTAGCAGAAGATTTTAGGCCTCACAGGACTGCCCTCGAGCCTGGATAACCAAGCTCAGAAAACAGGAGCCAAGCACCCTGCTGCCAGGCACCCGCCGCTTTTAGGGACTCCTTGAGGGTGCTTAGTCTTACTGGGAGCAGTTGATTGGTTGAGTAAGTCTTGGTCGTACGCCAGGGTACTATCTACAGGAAGCTGAAAAAGAGAACATCTGCACCACCAGCTTCCCCAGGGGGCTGCCCTCTCACCCCCATTGGAATGCCCCCTAAATAAGAAAGGTCATCAGGCACTCAGTGGCCAGGTTGCCCCCTACAAACCCCCCTACAGGATTGCCACCAAGTAAGTGTTCGGTAAGACTGTGTGACCTCCCCTGTTGTCCGGGTCGTGCTGTCTTTGGATGTATTTGATAATTAGGAAGTTCTTTAAAAAGCTGCCCCCCTGAAATTGCTTCCTATTGGCCCTTAGGTTCATGTCTTCCAAAATCCTAGCTAAACATATTTGTGGAGCATTTAAGAAAATCATCTGAGCTTTTACTTTTACTTTAACATCTGAAGCAAGTGAGAGGGAGACCCGTTCCTTCAAGAGTCTGGTCCAGAGGGAGCGTAAGAAGGAAAAAGCACATGAACTCAAGTCCTGGCTCCAAATGCTGGCTGTGCCGCTTCCCAGCTGTGCAAGTTTGTACAAACTACTGTGACTCTCAGTTTCCTCATCAGCAAAGCTGGAGGAACTGTTGGGGGTGAGAATTGAGTTAAAAACTCTTCACAAATGTGCTTTTTCTTCCCTGCCTTGCTTTCGGGGAAGCAACGCCCTCTCATAATGAAGCAGGGGTGTCAGGCAAACCTGAGTTTGAGTCCGGGTCTCACCTACTCTCTGCGTAATTTTGTACAAATAATTTATCTTCTTCTTTGCTTGTCTGTAAAGTAGCCATAGTAATAGTAGCTACATCATGGAGTTGTTAACACTGAAGATTAAGTGAGATAAATGTCACAGGCTTACCTAGTGCTATGTATATATCTTGGTATGTACATAACACCTAAGAGATCTTATTTCTTGTCATTGTTGATGGGCAGTCCAGGCTGGGTGGACTGGCGTTGCTGCCAGTGGTGGGAGGGGGTGTCTGCCCCTTTCAGGACAGCGGTAGCCCTGAACTGGGGCGTATCACAGGCTGCCGTGTTTCTGCAGAAGCTTGCCCAACAGCTGCGAACCACAAGAACCCTGCAACTGGTCATGTAGGGCTACTGACCGTATCTGTTGCCAGAAGAGACAGCAGAACTTGCTGAAGAAACACCAGAAAGTTCGTAAGGGGAACTGCTACTCTGCTCTTACGGCTCTCCCCACCCATCTATGTCTGTTTCTCACCCCCTTCAAAGCACACACATGGACACAAACTCTTTTTTACCCTGTCAAGCTGGTAATAATGAAAAAAAAAAAACAAAGAAACAAAAAAACAAAACAAAATAATCCAAACACCCAACAAAAGTGATGCTTGTGTCTCAGAACACCGAGTTGTCAGGTTCTGCAAACCAAAAGGAACAGGAGGTCTTCAGCCTCCACCACAGCCCCCTGGCGTTGGGATTGTTTGTGGCAGAGGCCGGGGGTCATGGAGTTCAATCCCTTGAACTTTAGTCAAAATTACATTTTCTTCTCTTTTGAAATGCTCTTCTTCCCTCCAATTATTGGGTCTGGGGGCGGTGGGGATGAGGGAGAGAGGAGTGCACTGCAGGTGGGATTTCCTGATGGTTACACAGTCCTCCTGTGTGGTAGTGGCAGCAAGCTGGGGATCTTGGGACAGAGCAGGGGTCTCTGTGCCTGCTGACCTTTGGGACATCAGGACGCCCTTTCATATTGGAGACCAGTGGCCCAGGAAACCTTGCTCAGAACCTTCAGTCTCTGCAGCTCGGCGTATAGATGTTGATTCTCCACAGCCGCTGTATTGCCTCCTTAGATAAAACTGTCTGTGAAGTCAAATGCAGTTTTCGAAATCTTGGGTATCAGACCAGGAAGGTTTGCAAGAGGGGAGATAGGGGGGAACTCCTCCCCTTTCCTCCCAGCGGAAGACTGGGCAAGGCTGCTCTAACCTCACAATTTATAGGTCACAGACGGAATCCTGTCGATTACAGCCTCATCTCCTTTCCCCTCGTGTCTGCATTTCCCCTGACCCAGCAGAGGCCACAGTGTAACAAGTTGGGCAGGACCTGACCTGCCATTGTGGGTCAGGGCCTAAAACTAGCCTAATCTCATGAGGTTCCCTCAAGGCTACCTCTCTGCCTGGGCCTGGCTGCCTGTATATGGCAGAGACGCCTATCTGCCACTGCTATGTCCCCCCTCCCCTGGTGCCTAAAATAATCTGCAAGTACCATCAGACTACTTGGGGTCTAAGTATAAAGGAGGGAGGAACGCTCTCTTTATTTCCCTCTTGGCCTACACCCCAGATCCTGGTTGTCTGTGCCAGGGACTGCCCCACCCTGGCCTGGTCCTCAGTGAGGGTGGCAGGCCTCCCGACCCTTACCCCAGGGAAGTGATCCTGCCCTATACTCACACACAGCAGTCATGTCTGAGTCTAACATACCTGCAGCATCCTGGTAGGAGCCCAGAGGGGCTGCCAATGAGGGCATCCTTGCTACAGCCAGGCTGTCTGAACCCTGTGGCCTCTTGTCTGCCGCATGAATCAGGTGTGGCTATGGCCATGGGTCAATAGAGGGAGAAACATTGCCAACACCCACAGCATCTATAAATACCAATTGCTCTTCGCAGAGCTGGGGGCATAATTAGCTCCTTTGCTACTGTGTTCACAAGGGAGACAAGACCCCTGGGAGGTGGTGGTACGTGTTTCCCGCTGCTGTACCCATGGATGTCACCATGCGTGCTATCTGGCTGACCCCAAGCCTCTTGTTCTCCAGGAACTGGTTTGACTATTGGTGGCAGTTCTGTAACTCTGAGAAGTCACAGGGTGCCTGGCCTGGCCTGGTCAACCACCAGCAAATGATTTCCTGTTTCCTGCTCCTGCCCGCCACACCCCCCCCACCAACCCCCCTGGCCCCAACGTGAGGGCTGCATTTGCTTGGTGAGAATGAATTCAGCTGTAAGCGGATTTCTCACCCAAGTTCTAAGCACCTCCATAAAGGTCAAATGCATGACTACCTAGTCAGCTTTTCTTGTTCCAAACAGCCTAAAACTAAGCCTACAACAGACTCAGGTTCCTGGCAGATCCCTGGGACATCCATCACAGGGCCTCCATGGTTAGTGCCCGGGCACTTGTGGAAGGAGCAAGAACATGTAATCGGAGAGATTTCTGTTTGAATTCCATCTCTGCCACCTGTAGCCACAGCACCCTGGGCACAGTATTTAACCTTTTAGCATCGGCTTCTTAGCCTGTCACATGGGATAATTAATCTGCCTCATAGGACTGTATGAGAATTAAGTAGGATGTAACAGCCAATGTCAATATAATTAAAATAGTTTGTGTGGCCAATACTTTGGGGACACCTCATATATAAAAGCAAATAGCATAGCACTTATCCGACCCTTGACAATAGTACTTTTTTATATTAATGTTAATTATGGAATAAAAGTTGTTTTGATTAGAGCCAATAGAGGGATCACAGAGGGCCAGAGATGAAAAGCTAATTAATCATGGAGTGAGGGTCTTTTGCCAAGGGAAGGATCAAGTTCAATGTCAGGATTTGTATCAAAAGGGATGGTTCTACCTTATCACCTTGCTACTCAATAGCACACCTCTGACTTGTGCTACAAAAATATAGAATGATTCTTTTTCTGTATTTACTGTTCTAAGAATCTCACAGTAATGATGATCTTAAACCTCATTATAATGCAAGGAGGTGGGTATTCTTACAACCATTTTACAGATGAACTAACACACTGCAGTACAAAGTAACCACCCACGACCACCCAACCGAGTCCTGGAGAGCGAGAAAGGCAACTCTGTTCTCTGAGCTTCAAGTTCCTGATCGCAGTGGTCTTACATGCTAACATCCAAAATTCCAGGTCTGTGTTAAATTTACCTGGGAACTTTCTGGGGTATGGAATTTGAAGTTACTTTTTAGTGATGTCAGTGATGAAAAATACACCCTTTAAGGCAGTTAAAATGATCTGAAACTCTTTGAAAGTATTATATTTTCTCTTGCCTCCCTCAGTGGGTGCCATTAGCTCATCAGAACCAAGCGTGGGCCTTACCATGCAGGTCAAGAAGCCTCTGGCCAGAAATAGTAACAGCTGGACTTAGCAACTTGAGAGATTGCAGCTGTTTTTCTTGTTGCAGAACCTAAAGCGTTAAAAACATCCTTTGAGAATAAAACTTCTCAAAGAAATACCTGTATTGGTTCTTTCCACTTTTTTGTGCCCTTCTCTCTTAAATGTACCCCAGGCAGGTTTTCTGCCCACCTTACAGCAGCCCATGATCGGCTCCTCATCTGCACGGTGTCCGCCAGTGGCGAGGGGCGTTGATGCAGGACCTCATGCCTTCCTTGAAGCAGTCTAGCTGCCTGCCCCAAGGCTCTTCTGTCCTGAGCCTCTGCCCCCCTGCTGCTCCGCTCCAGCCCCTTTGCGGGTTCTGCACGTCCTCACTGCTGGTGTGTGTGTGGGGTGGGCTTCAGGTGGCAACCAGCACAGGCCTCTTCATCGCCTGAACTCACTTCTCTCATGACCTCCCCTGGACTCCTGGCTGAGAGCGTCAGCCACATGCCGACACGCCCTGCTCAGCCTGCTTTCCCCATGTGCTGGCTCCGTGTCAACATCATAGGACGTCCACTGGGCTTCAGTCATAGTGCCCCTCAGGAGCTCACTTACATGCAGGTGTCAGCGGCACAAGTCCAGCACCCTGTGCCCACCCAGGGCCTCATTATCCTCGGTCAGCCCTCCAGCAGGTCTGCACCTTCCAGCAATTGTCTCCACCGCTCTGTCCTGTGGGCACTACGGCCACCCCCTCAAACAGGTCTCCCTGTTTCTGCCTCTGCTTGCCTGTCTGCATCAGTCTGACTAGGGGGCCCTTCAGAATGCAGAGTAGACAACAGCACTGTACTCACTGCTCCTCAGGCCGGGAGCCTCCATGGTCACCCCGCGGCTGCCCGTGCCTGCCTGCCTGCCTCCGTGCTACCCGTCCGGGCCACCCTGCATCGCCCACTTCCTGGCTCCTTCCGCTGGAGCCACACCATCACTCACAGCGCTTGAACCAGTGAAACGCGGCCACTCTGGTAGGAATGCTCTTTGCCACCGTGTGTGGGGGGCGCACTCCAGCCCCAACCCATTTAAGAGCCTCTACGAGGCCTGTCCCGAAAGTATCGAGCCAATGTCCGTGTAATTAAAAGTTAGCATGGCCGATACTTTAGGGCCACAGATTTCATATTGCCACCTGATGTAAAATAGGAAGCGTCCCTTACCATCCTTCCTTGCTACATTTTTTTCCACAATGCTTACTGTAAAATGCAGGCATTTCTTTATTGTCATTTCTCAAAAATACAAACTGGGAGGGTGAAGATTGTAACATTTTGTTCACTGCTGCCTCCCCAGGGCCAGAACCATGCCTGGCAGGTGGTAGATGTTCAATTAATATTTATTAGAAGAATAAGTGACTTGCTCGCTTTGTGGAGGTGTGCACAATAGAGAGAGGGGCTCCCCCGCAGCATTGGAGGTTGGTGGGGACATGGTGATTGGGAGGCCACCAGCCTTTTCTTCCCACCAAATGAATGAGAATTCAGCTCCAGCTCCAGCTCCATGCTTGCTTAAGGACATATACCAGGATGAACTTGCCTGAGGATTAAATGATTCTTCAGATGGCTTTCCTGAAAACATCCTCACGGAACACCCTCCCTTTAAAAGTTCTTAACCCAGACAGCCTGCTCTGCAGACATTCCCAGATGAGATTTTTTTTTTTTTTTTTTTTTAAGCTTTAGTGTCTTTTTAGAGAGAGGGGAAGGGAGGAAGGCAGAGAGGGAGAGAAACATCGGTGTATGGTTGGTTCCCTTTTACCCGCCTCTAGCTACGGACTTGGCTGGAGACCGGGCTTGCAGTCTGGTTATGTGCCCTGGCTGGGAATCAAACCAGCAACCTTTGGGTTTGCAGGCTGGTGCCAATCCACTGAGCCACCAGCCAGGGCCCAGATGAGTTCTTGAAAGTTATTTCCAGTGGTCTGTGTGGAAGAGAGGTAGGTGCTGCATTTGTTACCTCATGTTACCTCAAAACCTCATGGTTTTGAAAAACCTTGCAGGATCTCTTTCCTTTCTGCCCCAAAGAGTTTGCTCACCTTTAACCCTTGTTTTCTAAGTCACCTAACATAACTTTAGGCTTTGCAGCTAGCTCCTCAGCAAATCTCGTGCACTCCATGTGCCACTCCGGTCTTTTGGAGCATATCTTAGAGTTAGCCTTCCACTCCTTGGGGAGTCAGTCAGTGAATTCACAGAGGAAACTTGTCTTTGAATGGACCAGCTTCATAGACATTTGATTCTTTAGAGAATATACCATATCCATGGTGCAGTGTATTAGTCGTAATACTTTTGAAGAACAATAATGTTGCATTGTATTTACATGGCTTTTCATGTTGTGTAACCCTTCACTTCTATTGTTTCATTTGATGCTCATGAAGCTTCCTGTGACAGACAAGTTGTACCCACATTTTATAGGTGGAAGCAGATCAGTGACTTGCTTAGACTGGCTAGTGGTCCAATGGGTTCCAGGTCCCTCCCATCGCAGCACTTGGCCTCCCTTGGTATTGGTCAGGCTCCTCTGGGTACCCCTTGCACTCTAGAGAACCCATCTTGAACTTGGTGATTGTCTTTTCTCACATAGCTCTCTGTCTAACGTGAGCATCCTGCAACTGGTTCTACTGCTTCTGCCAGGTTCTGAGAGAGAAGAGAAATGTCATTCTGTCTCTGTGTGTTTTGGGACTGTTTTTTTCCCCAGGAGAATGCTCAGAAGCAGATGGAACCATCTGTATCCATCCATGAGAGCTGCCCTTCTGCGTTCACAGGGCAGCTTCTTCTCTGGATGTCCATTGTGAAGTCACATCCGTAAGAAATCAGGCAGCTCTGGAGGGAACCCTTACAGCATAATACTCTGACCTGATATTTCTTTCCCTGCAGATTTATAGCAAGGCCAACATTGGCAAAGTGGTTTAGAATTACAGATGTGCTTCAGAAGCACCCAGGGAGCATTTGAAAATGCCGATTCCTGGACTCTTGCCACTGGAGATACTAACTCAGTAGGGTTGAGAAGAATCCAGAAATTTCTACTTTTTTATTTTAAGTCTTGGTGATTCGGACAATTAACTGGGCTTGGAAACTGTTATTTAGGTTACAAAGCTCTTCTGCGTATAATATTTCATTTGTTCCTCATACACATGAGGAAGTTGTTAACCTCTTCTGCAGATGGGACTCAGATCAAGGACACAGCTTACTCCAGGTCGTACAGTACAACCTAAGGCCTTTGACTCCAGGTCTCCTCTGCAGCCTCCGGTAGGAGACTCATTCTCCCATCCTGATTTCTGTTCATGCTCTGATTGCCCAACAGCCATCGCCAGGTGCAGCTCTTTCTCCCTGGGGGCATCTCTGAGCAGATAGTGGGAAGGCAGGCCCTGAGGGAAGCATTTTGGGCCCTTCCTCAGTCACCTGGGTGAACATTCAGTCACCTGGGCCCATCTGGAATGAGGGCAGACAGGCTTGGGGCCCAACTGGTCCAATAGCCCAGTTTCAAGAAGGAATCTTGAGGACCATAAGCAGAACCACAAACCGCTGGTGGAGAAGGGTTTCCTCTTTCTGTGCACATTGTGTTTGGGGCCAGATCATCTTGAAGAAACCCCAAACTCTCAAGTTTCATTGCAATGGGAGAGAGGCAGGGTGGTCCTGGGGGTGAGTTGGGAAACCTTTGAGTGGGTTTTCTGGTGCTTGCGGATGAGGAGAAGTCAGCATGGAAACGTAACTAGAGAGTGGGGCTCTTCTGCCCCTGGAGGCCCTGAGCTGTCATGCGCTCCTGCAGGTGAAGCAGTGTGACTTGGAGGATGCCCTCCTCAGCCCAGGTCCCCAGGTGGTTGCTGTTCTTGGGATTTCAGAGATAGGAACCTGGGGGGTGGGGGTGGCTTTTGCCTTAAGAAAGCGGCTTTGATTTCTATTCATTTCGTCATTCATTTATTTGCAGGCCTTTTTACATAGTGGCTCAAAGCAGGGGCTCTGAAGGCAGATCTCCTGGATTCAAAATCTGGCTGTGCCTTGTAATTTATGTCATGGATGACTGTTTCCTCCTCTGTAGGATTGTGATAGCACTAGTCTATACTCCCTAAATCATTGGTGAGGGCTAGATGAGTTAACATGTGGGGGGCTTGGGAAGGCACGCAGGCATGTTGAAGATGCCCCGTGCTGGAGCTCACTGGCTGGTCACTGCTCTTCAGCAAGTGGTCAGTCCTGTGTCTACCACTGTGGCGCAAAGGAGAACAGCCATGAGCCCTGCCTGGAGGAGCTTTCAGTTCATGGGGAAGGAGACACAGAAACAGATCATAGCATGTAGGGTTGTTGGGGGAAGTGAGAGGTACCATAGCAGAGGAATAGCAGGCTGGCTGGGCACAGTCTCAGGTTGGGGCTGGGGCTGGGCCTGGGTTACAGAGCCAACAGCAGCAACAGCAGCATTGCATGTTCAAGAGCAGTAGGGATCCATCAGGTGGAAGAAAGGGAAAAGACATTCCAGGTGGAGGCAGCAGCACAGGCAGGGACACTGAGGTGAGAACCCTGACATGCACAGGAAGTGACGTGAACTGGAGAATGTGAGGCATCAACAAGAAGTGGGAGGGGGCGGACCGGTCAGGAGAACCTTGACTGCCAGCGATGTGGATTTCACGGAAAGGAAGAGAGCACTTGGGAGCTGTGGGGCAGTTCCAGCAGCAGCTCGAGCTTGCTTTCTGGTGAAACCATCCTGCTTGCTGTCAGGAGCACAGCAGGATAAAAAAGGAAACAAACCTATTCCGTGACATGAGTCTCCCACCTTCAGGAAACATGAGTGGAGGTCCCCTACCATTTCAGAGAGGACCCAGCATCCGCTGTGACCAGCAGGCAAGGGAGCGGAGAGTTTGATGTCCATACTGCCCAGGACATTCAGGGTGACGGAAAAAGTAATGCATGACCAGCGTTGCGCATTCACGCTTTGCCCTGGCCTTCCCTCGGGAAGCCTTTCTTACTAGTTCCTTGGGTATCCTTCCAGGTTTGTTTATGTGTGTACAGCAAATAGGAATTTAGATTCTTTCTGTATCCCCATTCTTATGTGAGCATGGGGACTTTAAGAACGTATAGTATTTCTTCTTCAGGCAGCATATTAACAAGCTCTTTAAAAAAAAAAAAGTACTCATTAAGGATTTCTGACTAGTCCAGTTACCCCTTCTGGAGTGGAATTAAAGACAATAGCGTCTTTGCTGGGCTGTTTTCTCTGCTCTGTAAAATAGGGACAATATGCTGTCGACCGGGACTCCCCTGTGGTGAAGTTGTAAGTAGTTTCACATTCATAAGCTGCTTTGAGCTTTCTGGTGGAAAGGGTTCTCACCACGGTTCTGTTTTAGTGATTTTTCAGTGAAATATTTCCTGTTGTTGACTGGTCCCAGGACCTACTTTAAAAAAAAAAAAAAAAAAAGGTTTAGGCTGCTAATTGTTAACAAGTTGTTGGATTTTTTCTTCCCTACAGCTTTTCATCTTGAAACTTCTGAGCCTTACTTGGCAGCCCTGGTCTTTGCTGGGCCATGTGTGTCTGATTTAAGCCGCATCCTGCCCGAGGCTCCTGCCTCCCCACATGCGGCT
Source organism: Noctilio leporinus (assembly GCA_004026585.1). Classification (NCBI taxonomy): domain Eukaryota; kingdom Metazoa; phylum Chordata; class Mammalia; order Chiroptera; family Noctilionidae; genus Noctilio; species Noctilio leporinus. Next base: position 11,353 of record PVIW01000627.1, read on the forward strand.
TCAAGTGCCTGACCGTATCTATTGCTAAGACAGTTATTTACTCCACCACATGTGCTGAGCGGCGCAGAAGCCTTGAGGCCCCGGATCACAGCCCAATAGTGGACCAGTGCCAGCTGTAATCCACTCGTCACACGCTGGTTCCCAAGAGAGCACATCCTCACCTCCCGGCTCCCTGCGGGGAGTCGCTTGCCTTTTCTGGGGATGCTGGGGAGGCCGCGGAAAGGAAGCTGTCTGGGAAGCAGGACAGGGGCTAGAGTAGATGGCCTGGAAGGTCCCCTCAGTCCTGCAGTCACCCTGAGGGACATGTCAGAGCCTGCCTGCCCTGGACGGGAGCGGAGCACCCCCATGGCATACCCGGGGCCGTGAGGGCGCAGCCTTTGAGATGGGTACCAGGGCAGGAAGGGTGGTGACACCACTGTCACGCAGCCACAGAACTTAATGTTTTCAAAGGGATTTGGGTTTTGTTTGTTTTATGGGAAATGTTCTTGGACGTCTTCTCTTGAGGCAGTGACTTTTATTGAATCTCAGGTAGAGGAGGCATGAGGCCATTGTCTCTCAGATGTGGACTTGGTAGCGAAATTCTTCATTCTGGTTCATGATTCAAAACGTTGCCAGGACCAGCTTTATGAATCCAAGGAATCTTTGTGCCACCCAAGGTCCCAGAGGGGCTCAGGCCATTGCTTCAAATCTCTACTCAGCTGGGCAGGATGGTAACCAGGGGTGCCCCAGGCTGAGGACTCACATCCCTCACCTATAGGAAATCCAGATGGTAAGGAGCCTCTGCCATCCTGTCGTTTGCCCCCCTGAAGGGGAACCTTGCAGCTGCCCTGGGTGGAAGCATGCTGCATCTTCAGGGTGTGAGAAGAATAGAGTTGAATAGTCCACATCATTCCTGTGGGCCTCCTATCAGGAACACTGACCCCCGAAAGGGCACCAGGTCTGTCTGGGAGAGGTTTCATCTGTGGGCATAGACAGCTTTCCACACTTTATTTCTGAAAGGACCACACTCTCTGGTGTTCCTGTTGGAGCAAGTGGGGCGCGAGTTGAGAAGCAGTAGGAAGCCTTAAATTGGGGCCAGCAGTCCAATGTGCCATAGGTCTCAGCATTGAAGACCCCTGAGCACTCCTGCTACAGTTAGAGAACTTCTTCACTGATCAGCTTTGTGTTTAAACAAAAGCTTTACCTTGACCAGTGTGGTTCAGTCAGTTGGGCTTTGTTCCATGAAGTGAAGGGTCACCCGTTCAATTTCTGGTCAGGACACGTGCCTCAGGTTGGGTTCCATTCCCGGTCAGGAAATATAGGAGAAGCAACAGATCAGTGTTTCTCTCTATCTCCTTCCCTTTTCCTCTAAAAAAAATAAAATACTTTGTACATTTCAACCTGGCTGGTATGGGTCAGTGGATGGAGCACTGTCCTGTCAACCAAAGTGTCCTGGGTTTGATTCCCAGTCAGGGCACATGCCAGGGTTGCAAGCCAGGTCCCTAGTTGGGGGGCGCTCTAGAGGCAACTGCACATTGCCTTTTCTCTCCCTCTCTTTCTCCCTCCCTCCCTTTCTCTTTAAAATAAATAAACTTTTTAAAAATATGTTTTAACATAAGCCTCTCTGGGGAGATTTTTGTGAACCAGGCCCAGCATGGGTGTCTGGAACATTGCGAACACTTAAGAATTTGTTGTTGGATTAGGTACTTGATTTAATAGCATTGACGGCGGGCCTAGTATGTGCTAGAATCTGGTAGTGCATAATGAGTTTATAATCTGGGAGAAGTATTTTGGACTCCCAACATCTAGCATGTGCCAGAAACACGGTGGTTCTGGGGTGCCTTTTGAGTTTAGAATTATAGAATGCTAGAGCTGCCAAGTCTTAGGGTTGCTGAGTCCCTCCCTCTCTTTTCCGAAGTGAAGAAACTGATGGGTGAGAGACTTGTGTTCAAGGCCACACACTTAGGCAGGGGCAGAAAGTGAAATTTGTCTACAGTTCCTGCTCTCAGCTCTTTGTAGCTACTCCATGTAGCTTGTTTTGGGCCTTTTACTAGAAAGATCAAACCCTGACAAGTGGACACTGCACCAGAGAGAGCAGGCGCTCACTTTGATGTCACCTCACCATTGCTCAGTGACCTAAATCTTGTAAGTATTTGGAAGCTCAGGCACAGCTTCTCAGACATGGGCTGCAGAGAGAACTACTCAACAGCAGCGGGGGTGCCACTGCCCACAGTTCCCATTGAGACCTTGTTCTCGGATGCCAGAACTCTCGAGCTGAAGGAAGGCTCACGGTTCTGTCCTTGGTTTTTAGGAGGAATGAGAGGCTCTAGTGGTTAAACCACATACAAGGGCTTGCTTTCCAGCCTGCTAAAATAAGGCCAGGGCCCCAATTCAAATTAACTATAAAAAGACATTTTCGAGATAGATGGGGAGAAATGAATGTGGATTTGGTACTCATTGTTATTAAAGAATAATTATAAATGCTAGATGTAATATCGTAGTGATAGTGTAAAAGCAAAAACGGTCATCGATTGGAGAAGCATACCAATGTCTAGGTGCACTAGAGAAACCAAAAGAAGTCTTCTAAGTGTTTTGGAGTGTGATGTTACCACGTCTTGGATTTGCTTTAAAATATTCCAGATAAAAAGTTGAGGAATAGATGAACAATTTGGTAAAATACTGACCCTTGTAATTACTGAAGCTGGGTCAAGAATGTGGGGTTGTTACACCATACTCTTTACCTTTGTGTAAGTTCGAAAATTTTCAGAATAAAACATTTAGAAATAGGTCCTGGATCTGCCCCTTTGCCCGGTCTGCCTGCCAGAGGAACCCTTCCAGGCAAGGTGGAGGCTGGCAGGCCAGATGAAGGTGCCACTGCAGAGGCCCCATGGTAATCAGCCTGGATCCCTGGTTATCTTTGAGAATACATGGAAGAACTGGAACACTTCCTTTTTAGTATTGGTTTTTTAATGACAGTTGACATACAATATTATATCAGTTTCGTGACTGAAAGTGCTCACTGCAATGAAAGCCGAATTCATGAGATAGGTGCTGGTACAAAAGGGAGGAAGTTTCTTCAGGTGTGGTGACCTGGGAGCAGGGGATATTGGGGCCTTGTGCCTTCATCTTTCTAACTTTTGGCTTATTCAGTGTAAGAACCTCTCCCTGCACCATCTGAGCCAGTGGGAGACTCCCTGGTGCTCTAGGACAGTCTATTGTCAGGATCAGTGTGGGGAAGCAGGATCCCCACATCAGGAAGCCTGGAGATGCAGCAGTCCTCAGCCTGCCTCTGGAGCTGGGACATGGTGCCTACACATCAAGGGGAGCTGGTTAAAGTCTGGGGCACCCCTGGATCCTGGCATGCCCACACCCTCTGTGCAGCTTCCGTGTGGTCTGACCCTCCAAAGTAGCCAGCTGAACCTGTGCTCTAGCTAACTGTCTGCATAATGATTCTCTCCTTCAGAACTCGGATCCTTGTAATCTTACAAGGACAAATGGATATAAGTCTCATCTTCTGTAGTTTCTTCCTACTGTCAAGGGGTGTAGTCTTACACGTTTCTGGGTCAACAGACTGTTGCTATTGACCAAGGAAAGAATGGGGTCTGGATGGGGGGGGGAGGGAAGGATTGCTGAACAAGCAGAACTGATGGAATGCATGTTTTAAGAGGCAGAGTTGCAGATGGGCTTCCAAAGTGAGACCTATTGCATAGCAAGCAATCAAGTATTTAGTGAGGGGTATGCCTAGTAGTGTAGGGGAATCATAGTGATTAGAAACTGGGGAGACTAACCCTGAGTGGGGTTCTGGGTGGCACACCCAGCCTAGGGTCCACTGCCTGGGAAATGTGGGCAAAGGTGCTAACTATCCAAGCATGGGCATAAAGCATAGCAATTGTCAAGAAATAAAAAGTAACACTTTCACTTAGCTTTGGGAGACATTGTCCCTTTTTGAAAGAGAAATTTTAAATCTCTTTCATGAATGCCGGTCCAGCTTTCCCTTGTAGTATCAACAACAGCAGCAAGATCCAGGTCCTCCAGTGGCACCCACTTTATCCCTGGGTGGTGGATCCCAGGCTTGACTGCCATGAGCTTTAGGGAGGAGTGTGTTGTCAGCATCAATCTACCGTTCAGGACCGTGAGTCTTCTGGGCCTTTAGTAAGATGCAGTGTCTCAGCTGGAGAGGGTGTAAGGGCTCATCAGATGGCTAGGTAGACCTGCAATGAGCAAACTTTGCAAAGTTGTGTTTGTCCTAAATGTTCTACATAACTTTTATTTATTTATTTATTTATTTTGATTCATGTTCTAAATCTAAAGGGGTGTTCCTAAAACAGAGTCTTGGAAGGGTCTCTGATAACTTTCAAAAGGGCTTACTTTGAGCCAACTTTTGGGTGCTACCCTGATCAGGGCCAAGGCAGTAGAGAAGGCCTGGTCCCACGTCAAACGTGTCTCCTGGCATATTTTCTCCGGAGTCTTCTTTACTCTGTGGTTCATTTTCTCAGTCTTTGCCATAGACTGGGTTTCCATTGACTCTGTAGTGTCTATCCTATCTTCTGGGAGAGTTCTGAAGTGAACAGTGGTCCTTTGTCACTTTGAATGCTGTAAAGAAGTCCAAACCTAGGGATTATTTCATTGACTAGTTTTGCTAATTCAGTTGCCTTCTCAATTCTGGTGGGGTATGCCTCTACCCACCCAGAAAAAGGTTTCCACAGAAACTAATAAAAATGTAAAGTTTCCTATGGTCTTAGGCATCTGTGTGAACTCGACTTGCCAGTCCTCAAATGGGCATATCCCTTCTATTGTACTCCCTTTCTGGTTGGGGCACATTCTGCCTTAGGATGGTTTTTGATGTATATCTAACAGGCTTGGATACTATTCTGAAGGTTCTTTGTGAATGAAGGCCCTTCAAATGTGATCTAATGATGTCCATTAAAGCATCCCTTTCTTAATGGGTCCCTTCATGTAGGTGTTTGAGGATGGGGTACAATAGAGCTTCGGGGAGTAAGATCATACCATGAGTGTAATCTTCCACATAGAGTTAGGGTCAGTGTTAGAGAACCCCATTCCTCATCTCATTCTGTGTGGATGGGGTTTAAATTCTGACAAGCTCAGGTGGGAAATTAAAACCTAAGAAGTAGTGGCCCTTGAGTGGCTTGTCCTGCTTCTTTATCGGTAGTTTGGTTTCCCTGGTTTGTTTGGGAATTGTCCTTATGGGTCCTGGGTAGTGTGTTAGGGCAATCTGGTTCAGTAGATTCACTGCCTCTTGCAACTTTAATATCTCTTGCATGTTTGATAGCCTCATTCTACAGGTTAAAACCCTTCTTTCTTTCCATATTGCCCCATGGGCGTGGACTACGGGGAAAGCCTATTTAGAGTTAGTGTAGATGTTAACATTCTTTCTCTGGGACAAGTCTAAGGCTCTGGTGAGGGCTATCAGCTCAACCTTCCATTCTGAGGTTCCTACAACAGGGCCTGGGCTTCTATTACCTTGTCTATGGTGATGATCGTGTGCCCAGATCATTGTGGACCATCCTCCATTAGGCTGCTCCCCTCTGTATCCAGTGAGGTTTTATCAGCAGCTGTCCCAATAGATCTGGTCTGCTAGAATAAATGTTGTCATTGATTGCTAAGCAATCATGCTGGAGGCCTGAGCTTCCTTCTGAATCCAGAAGTAGGGTGGCCAGGTTTAAGGTAGTGATAACATTTGTTTGTGAGGTAAAATTTGGGTAGTCTAGTAAAATAGCCTATTTTCCCATGTGTCTTGCCTTTAGCAAATACCCTCCTGTGGGACACACCGGACCTGCAGAGATCCTTTGGTGCCGTAGATGAAACAAATACTTCCCAGGCAGCTTCTGCTAGGGGAGAGAGGGCTGACCAGTGTCTGATAGACAACAGCCCTCGATGGCCCACCCCCAAAGGTCTTTATTGATTGGGAATGCACTACACACCAGAAATCATTACCACAGAAGAGTATTCAAAAGAGAGGGAGTTGTTAAGTTTAGATAACAATAGAAGGAATGTGATCATCTGCTTCAGGCTATGGTCACAGGGCAGTCTTCAAAGGTTGTATGGAATATTCCCAAGGCTGGATTCATACACTAGCACCTCCCTCACATTTGGGCAAATATTAGTTAAAATTGGGAATAGCTTTATAGGAAAACCATTGTATAATTCTTTGAAAGGACTAGACTCTGAGCCATCAGCCATGGCTGGACTCTTAAGTTTTATCAAACTTACCTAGACACAGAAGAATTAATTACAGTTTGAATTAGCCTCTTTTAAATGCCATGGTTCTCACTGGGATAGGGAAGGGAAACATTTTAATTTAAATTTATTCTATATTTTTAAAGATTTTATTATTATTTTTTTTAGAGAGAGGGGAAGGGAGGGAGAAAGAGAGGAAGAGAAATATCACTGTGTGGTTGTCTCTCATTTGCCCCCAGTTGGGGACCTGGCCCTTCACCCAGGCATATGCCCTGACTGGGGATCGAACCAGCAACCCTTTGGTTCATGGGCCAGCACACAATCCACTAAGCTACACCAGCCAGGGCTATTTTGTTAGTTTTTGATGCTTGGGCCCTGTCCATTTACTTTTCTTGCTTTTGGGGCACTTGGTATATTCAGCTTTCAGTAGGCTCAGTATAAGACCCTCCCTCTGTGCCATCTTGGCCAATGGCACAGGTGCTCCCTGACTGTTTATGGTAGTCGGAGACCACTGGACCCACTGTCAGGAAGCCTGGAGATGCTGCAGCCCTCAGCCCACCTCTCCAAGGCTGGACACGGTGCCCACACATCCTGAGGAGCTGGTTGGAGTTTGTGGAACCTATGTGCTCATGTCCCCTGTGCAGCTCCCACACAGTCACCACTCTGAAGTGGCCAGCCACCAGCCGCCTGCACTCCCACTGATTGTCTATGGGAACAGTTTCAGCTGTACAATGTAGTGATTAGACATTTACAGGGTGGGACAAATGTAAGTTTACAGTTGTGAGTATGTAAAACACAGTTAGTTTATTCTTTTTTGTTGTTGTTTTTTAAAAGTAATTTATTATTGCTGTATCACATTTATCCCAACAGATTGCATTCTTGTATTATTTATTATCTTCCATACAAACAACTGTAAACCTGCTTTTGCTCTACCCTATACATAACTTACAAAGTGATCACCCCCATAATCTAGTACCCATCTGACACTGTATATGCTAATTACATTTATTGACTATATTCCCTTTGCTGCACTTTACTCATGATTATTTTGATAACTGGTGATTTGTACTTCTTAATCTCTTCCCCTTTTTCACCCATCCTCCCAATCCCCCTCCAATCTGGTGACCATCAGTTTGTTCTCTGTATCAATAAGTTTGTTTTGTTTGTTCATTTTAGATTTGAGGCTTTGTACCAAGCTCTTAGACCAGAGGGCTCTATTCTGATCTTTTTATGGCCTAGCCCTTTAGTACAAAATAAAGGTTCCTTACGTTCTTGGAGACATGCTTACCTGCAGTTTATATAGCTGTTCCCCTCCAGGTTTTGGGGATCCAGATGACTAAGAGATTGCTTCCTGGGTTTCTTCTCGATGCTCAGCCTCCTGAAGACAGACACCCTAGCCCTGAGGGTGAGCAAGGAGCAGCTGTTCGTAAGGGTATAAACAGAACTTGACATGCTCCTGAGGTAGCCAATATATGCATGCGGGGCCTCTCCTGGTACCCCAAGAAGCCAGAGGTAAAGCATAACATGCAAGGGGGCAGACCACAGGTACAGAGATCAGGAACTGCCAGCTGCTTTCTCTTTCCAAACTGCCATGTTCTTCTATGAAATGCCAAGAAGTCTGGGAAATCTAACCAGGCCATTGGGAAGGTAGATTTGTGAAGTGAGAGGATAAACCTATTTTATTTACCAGTTCTTCACTTGATTTGTTACTTGTAAATATTACACATTGGGCTCCGGCTGTGGCACAGTGGATAAGGCGCTGGCCTGCAAACCCAAAAGTCGCAGATTCAATTCCCAGCCATGGCACATAACCAGGTTGCAAGCTAGGCCTCCAACCAGCTCCATAGCTGGAGGCAGGTCATACATTGTTCTCTCTCTCTCTCTCTCTCTCTCTGCCTCTCTCCCTACCCCTCTCTCTAAAAATAAATAAAATCTTTAAAAATATATATTACACATTGGGTAAGTGGACTTCCCTTTATACTCTTGTCCATGCCCTGCACATTTTCAATCCTAATTGAAATTCAGGAAATTTGCTCCCAGCTGGACTTCATTTCACCTTAAAGTAACTGTATGCTCACCCATAGTATTTCCTGTAGCTTGTAAAATACAACTTGTGAAGTTCTGGAGAACCACTGATCCCTGTATCAGTGATGGAAACGAAATTGTGGGTTGTCTTTCCACCACTCCCCTTCTCACCCCAATGAGACTCCACAACATAAGCTAACAAGCTATTTTTAAAAAGCCCTGAAGTGAGGTCATTTGTGTGTGGTCACAAGGCTTCCTTTGAAATTTCCTATGTTCATTCAGAGGGCTTGGCAGTGTTCTGGACTCCATTTAATAGGTATTAGCCAAAAGACCTGAAAAGTTGAATTATTTTTTAAATTATAGTTTCTCAGAAGGGTTCCTCCTCTTCAAATAGTGTCAGAATTCTACCTTCTTTCTTCCTCCCTGCCTCCCTCCCATTTTCTTTTTTTTTTTTTTTTAATTTTTTTTTTTAAAGATTTTATTTCATTATTTTTAGAAGGAGGGGAAGGGAGAGAGGCAGAGAGGGAGAGAGACATCAATGTATGGTTGCTTTTCACCTGCCTCCAGCCACAGACCTAACTGGAGACCTGGCTTGCAACCTTGTTATGTGCCCTGGCTGGGGAATCGAACCTGCAACCTTTGTGTTCGCAGGCCGGCGCCTTATCCACCGTGCTACCAGCCAGGGGGACCCTCCCATTTTCATCTCTGCCAATGTGGCATGTTGACCTTCCTGCCTTATAGCAAGAACACTCATCACTGTAGCACAATCATACCAAATGAAGGGTTTTTTAAAACATTTTTATTATTATTTTAAAAGATTTTATTATTTTTAGAAAGAGGGGAAGGGGAGAGAGGCAGAGAGGGAGAGAGACAACAATGTATGGTTGCCTTTCACCTGCCTCCAGCTAGGGACCTGGCTAGAGACCTGGCTTGCAACCTGGTTATGCACCCTGACTAGGGAATTGAACCATCAACCTTTAGGTTTGAAGGCCGCCAGCACCTTATCCACTGTGCCACCATCCAGGGCACCAAATGAAGGTTTTAAACGCCTTTGGGATATCAGGATAAATGTCTCCGACCTATGTTGGTTATGTACATGGCCTTCTCTCTTTAGAGACCCAAAGACCTTGAGCTAACAGCAAATGAGAAAGGACCGGGGCCATATTGGTTAATATAGAGTTGGGGTGAACAATAGTGATTTTACACAAACAGAAAATGTGCTCCCTTTTGCACTGAAAGACTAACCTTAGCAGCTTCCCATTCAGTCCACCTCAAATCCCAATTAAATTTTAATCCAAGTCATCACAAATGCAAAGTGTTTTCTTCAAGCTCCATTATTTCTGAGGTTCCCTGGTGCCCAGTTTAAATGCATTAGGGAAAGATGTCTGGCAGTGACTGGATGAGGGTATTGACTTTGGAAAGGAGAGTCTTAACATCCTCAGTATGTCAGTGATTAGTCATGGAAAGAAATCCCAGCCATCCAGTTTGCTTGTTTATGCAGCTCAGGCGCCTTTCACCAAACCACAGTCAAAATTCAAATTTCACGTCGGCAATTCTTTTAGCTTTTAAAAAAAAATTAATGTATTTATTTCTAGAGAGAGGGGAAGGGAAGGAGAAAGAAAGGGAAAGAAATATGGATGTGAGAGAGGAAAATCAACTGGTTGCCTCTCACACATGCCCTGACTGGGAATAGAACTGCCAACCCCTTGCCTCCCTAGGCAAAGGCCAACCAACTAAACCATGACCAGTCAGGGCCAAGTTGGCAATTCGTGCCATCCAACATGTTTAGCTCTTATCTCAAAAAGGGTGTCGATAGACAAAAGTCTCCTTTTCTCAATTCTCCTTCATTTAGAAGTGCATTCACTCATACTTTTACTTCTCAGACATGTACTGAGTAGTAGCTGTGTGCTAGGGTTTGGGGAAGGGAGACTGATTATAATACAGCCCTTGCCTTAGGCACCCCAGGTATATAAACAGATTATCATGGTAATAGTAAGTGTACATGACAATAGAGGTGTGTGCAGAGATGTAAAGATGCTGGAGAAGTAAGGTCTGGCTGCCTGGCAGAATTAGGTGAGGTATCAGAGGAGGTAATGTTTGACTTCAATCTCAAACAATACACAAGGACAGGGGCCGCTGAATTGGGCAGTTGACATTTAATTTCTCCCCTTTAGAGATTTGCAATTCAAAACCCTTGGTTTTCATGATCACAGAAAGAGGAAAGAAGGCCTGAGGATCAACTGAGGCTGTAGTTCAGTTACAGTGAAGAGGGGGAACTAGAAAGTGTTTAGAATGGCTGAGCCTGGGAAGGACTGCCTGGGCTGATGGGGATTACCCAGGAGAAAAGAAAGGGCTCAAGGGCTGACTGCCCCGCCCCTCCCTCCCCCCTTCCCCCTTCTGCTTGGGTGGTATTCTAGATTCACTAGTTGTTGATGGTTTAGTAGGCCACTGGGTTGGGAACCAGCTGTCCAGAAAGGCCAATTGTCAGCACATTGTTCCTTTGGCTCAACTCTGCATCCTGTAGATGTGGCGGGCTTCCCATACAGACCTCACTGCAGCCACCATGTGATTCACATCTTGAAATAACTCCTCATCACTGAGTATTTTAAGATGCAGCTTTCATCAAGAAGTTTCCATTAAAGCAATTCCAGTAGAGTGAATAATCATTTCCCCTTCTCATCAGACATGCTTGTCTTACAGAATTGTGATAAGTTCAATTCTCACTTCTTTATCCCTATCTTAAAAAAATATCCCTCAGAGAAATGATCCTGCATCTGTGTCATTTTCAGATCCGTCTTTTCTGGGTCAGCATTTCTCTACAGCTTTCCTTATCACAATTTTGTTTTTTTGTGTTTTAACCTTCCTGTTTCCTGTCAAGCTTTATGTAAACTCATTTTTGTCATTTCTTAAACCATTCAAGAGTGAACTTCTCCCCTTTTCAGAGGCCAACACTTTTTCTGCAGCCTTTTATTCACAGTGCACGTGAAAGGTCACAATTATTTTAAATGTTTTGACAATCTTCAATTATTTGCACTTAAGAAGTTGAATAAAGGAGGGGAGCTGCATCAATTATCAGCAAAATGACATTAGAGCAATCACATGGATAATAACAAATAGCATATATTCCCCATTTTTTATTTGCCCTTGAAAAAAGAAGCACTTAGATCTTGTTTTTAGCATGCAAAATTGCTTTCGTTCATAATTCCTACATGTGTTGTAGATGCACAACAAAATATACAGTAGATAACTCATCAATGTGTGGGTAATGGAAGAACAACTCATCATTAATAGAGGCTAAATGTACACGCTGGAAGAAAAGACCTTCCTCTTTTCTTATGTGAAAATCTTAAGAAGATCTTATGTGTTATGGAGAAGAGAGAGGTAAAATGTTGACCAAGGCCAGATGACACCTGAACTTCCCTCAGCACTGAGAATAATGGTCATAATGTACACTATCAGGGGGAGACAAACATTAAATAAATAAGGAGGAGGATGAACAGCACTGGGAAGAGAAATGCAGGCTGTCATGACAGAGAAGTCCCTGAGATATTTGTCTGAGGGACCAGGAAAAGCAGCCCCCAGAGATGAAAGCTGAGACATGGAAGGCGACCAGTCATCGGCACTCCTGGGGAGATACATCCTGCTCACGTGCTCTGTTATGGGAAGGCGCGTCATATTTAAGAAAGTGAAAGAAATCAAATGTGCCCAGAGCATATTGAAAATGGGGAGTGGCTTAACATAAGGCTAGGAGGGGCCAGAGAAATAATCAAAAGCGTGTTGGCCAAGGTCAGGTTTTGGCATTTTGTCCTGAAGAAAGCAGGAGGCTATTGAGGGTGTCAGCAGAGGGGCTCTGTGACTGTTGCAGACTCAGATGGGTCGTAATGATTAACCTGGATGTGATGAGAGAGAAGTCAGGGGTTAACCTCAAATTTCCAACTTGGGAAATTAAACAGGTGGGCTGTCATCAATTAAGAGAACCTGGAGAGAAACAGGTTCGAAATCAGGAAGGCGAGTTTGGTTTTTAAACGAATGAGGTTTTAATCCAGCAAGATATTCAAGTGGAGATTTTTAGTAAGGAGCATGTTGGGGAAGCACAAGGGTTGAGAGAGAGAGAGAAATGGGCAGCGCATAGGCTGGGGCATTGTGAGCCTGCAGAGGTGGGGTTACAGCCAGGGCACCGTGGGTTCTCCTAGAGAGTGTGAACAGAACACAGAAAGAAAGACTCTGGAGGGATGCCAGCAATTAACACGCCTGTAGAAGAGTCAGAGTTTACTGAGAAAGCTGAGAGGGAACAGCTAGAGAAAACAGCAGAAAAAAATGGTGCAGTGCCTGCAAAATGCTATTACGAGGCCTCAAGAGACTTCACTTCAAAAGTTACTGATCTGAATTCTCACTGCTCCTTTCCAAGCAACTTAAAGACAAGGTACTTCATTTTACCCTGAGCCTCATCTGTAAATCGGCACAATTGCATAAGTATTCAGAACAGTATCTAAATGTTAAGTAAATATTAGTCATTATTTTTGAAGAAGAATGAAGAACTATTGGAGACTTTAGGGGGAACGATTTTAGTGGTGATGTGCCAATTACAGTGACTTTCAGTAAGAGGGAAAAGTGAGACTGAGGGTTTGAGAGAGATTTTTTTAAAGATTTTATATATTTTTAGAGAGGAGATGGGATGGAGAAAGAGAGGGAGAGAAACATCAACGTGTGGTTGGTTGCCTCTTGTACACCCGCAACTGGGGACCTGGCCCACAACCCAGGCATGTGACTTGACTAGAAATCCAACCAATCCTTTGGTTCGCAGGCCAGCACTCAATCCATCAAGCCACACCAGCCAGGGCTGGGAGACATTGTTTAAATGTAAAGGAGAAGTTCACAAGGAGGAAGAAGTGGAGGACACAGAAGGATGAGTTGGTTTTCAGTGAAAATAAAGCAAAATGACAGTCCAGACATGTGCCAAGGAAACTGAGGTATGGTGTGCACAGCATGACAAGGGATGATGGTCAAGTATGATGGTCAAAAAGATGCAGGACGAGCTGCAGTGGGAGTTGAGTCTATTAAGAATGTTACATTAGCTCTGGCTGGTGGCTCAGTGGATAGGTGCCAGCCTGTGAACCCAAAGGCTGCTGGTTCGATTCCCAGTCAGGGCACATACCAGGTTGCAAGCCAGGTTGCAAGCCAGGTCCTTAGGTAGAGGCAGGTGAAAGGCAACCATACATTGATGTTTCTCCCCCTTCCTCCATCCCTACCCTTCTCTCTAAAAAATAATGAATAATTTAAAAAAAGAAAGAAAAAAATGTTACATCAATGAACCAATGAGTTTTAGTGTTTGCATTTTTATTCTGTGAATGTTAGGGAACCATGGACAGTTTTAAAAGAGTGAAAGGAGAAAGGACTAGTCAAAGAACTTGTATGAATGACCCACAGACATGGACAACAGTGTGGGAGTTGACTGTGGGAATGTGGGATGGGATGGATAGGAGGACAAATGGAAAAATTAGGAAATTACAATAAAATGACAATAAAAATGATTAAAAATTGAAAACAAAAAAAAAAAAAATGGAAAGCTTAACTCAACCCACTTTAGGAAAATAACAGTAGAGAAAAGGATGGATTGTAGAGGAGAAAGATTTAGATAAGAGCTGTCCACTGTGGTTGCTGGTGGAGGGATTTTATTACAGTCAGAAAATCACTTAGGCGTTTGACTTTTGTTTGGTCACTTAACCTTATTAAGACCCAATTTTCCCACCAATAAAGTTGGGATGATAATGTTTTTCTCTGAGGTTCCTCTGAACATTATATTTTATGTCAATACCTAGGTGCTTGATATACAGTGAACAACACTTCAATTTCCTTCCCATTCCTCATGCCCCACCTGCCCCTCTGCAGCCACCCCAGGTAGTGTACTGGAATGTCCAACTGTCACCTGATTTTCAAGAGATATAACTTCACTTTCTACCTTAAAATAATACTCATTTCCAGAAGGTTTTCTTTCAAGAGTAGGGTCAATTTTCATCTCTGTTCACTCCCTGATTTGGCAAATTGACATAATTTGTTTGCTTTGTTCCAAAATATCCTGATGCAGAGTTTTTGGGTTTGGTGGTGGGCATGAGAGTATCGTTTCCCCATTAAGTTTTTCAAGCATTTACTTACAAGGTGGATAACACATCCTTCCTGGACAGATGAGAAAACCCTAATTTCTCCTCCAGGCTTTCTTTATATCCCATGTTCCATTGCATCGGATTTGCTTAAATTAATTTATACCCAGAAATAACTGGCTTCTGGAAGAGGTATAATCTGGATTTTATTCTCTAAAGCCATATGCTCCTTACTTCCTAACATATGCCATTTGATTCCGTTTTGTTTCATTTGCTCAATAATATTTATATAGTGCCTGCTTGGTGCCTGGGTCTGCAGTGCAAAGAAAGAGGAATAATGTTCATTTCTGTACTATAAATGTTCCTGGATTTTGTGGAAAAGCAAGACCTAAAGATCGTTTCAGTGGATTGTGGTTAGGAGTCACCAACCAGCTTTAAAGTAGTGAGGATAGGGAGCTGCAGGAAAACGCTTTAGCCAAACTGGTGTTTGAACCGAGTCTTGATGTGTGAGCTTGGTTTTCCCAAATGAAGAAAGGGAGGTGGGCCCTCTTGACATGTTGCCAGCAGATGTTCACTAAAGCTCAGATGTGCCAGGCAGGGTGCTGAGTGCTTGAGGTTTATTTTTCTTCATTCACAGAGCAACAATATGAGGCAAGTCCTATTATTATTCCCATTTTACTCAGGAGGTGCCTGATGCTTAGAGAATCACACAATTACACAGCGACACGGCTG
This sequence comes from Noctilio leporinus, assembly GCA_004026585.1. Taxonomy (NCBI): domain Eukaryota; kingdom Metazoa; phylum Chordata; class Mammalia; order Chiroptera; family Noctilionidae; genus Noctilio; species Noctilio leporinus. Next base: position 26,385 of record PVIW01000627.1, read on the forward strand.
TGACTTGAACACAAGCCATCCCAGTGTAGGGTCTTGGAGTCTGTGCCACTGCAGCCCATGAGCTAGGGGCTGGTGGGACAGAGAGGACAAGGGGCGGAGAGCCCAAGGGTTAGTGACACCAGCTCCGTGGTCCTGGACGCTAACATGGAGTGGGGCTGATGTATTTTTGCAGGTTTATTTTTTTATAAAATTCAATTGTATTTCTTTTAAAGTGAAATAGAGCCCATTAGTTAGACACAATTTTTTAGCAGAACTCCTGTTTTAATGGGAGATAAAATTGTGTCAATGAGACAAGAGGATTAGTATAAGAAATTAACTTAAAAACTAATCGTCCTTAGGGATTTTGAGTCCTCTTGACTTGGAAGAAACACATGAATACCTAATTTGATTTTCAGTCATCAAAGTAAACCCCAGTAATGTGAACGTACTCCCAAGTTACTCATTTTTTTTCACCTGGGAAATGAAGAAATGTATTTCCTATTAAAAAAAATCAAAGAATTCAGATTGGCTTAAACCTCCAACTATTTTAAAGACTGAAGTAATGTGATTGAGATTTCTATAGAAACTTGCACAGAAAAAAAAAAACAAAAACTCTACAATTTACTTTTAGTTCACAGAACGGAAAAATGTTCACCTTTTTTCCTAACTGAATTTTAAGAATTACTAATTTGATTCTAGTGAAAATATATTCATTCATGTAGTGTTTCAAAAGCAAAAATATGCCAAATATACAAAAATATAAATTAACCACAAAACTAGCATATTTGTGTTGGTGTTTACTAATAAAGGAATGCTCAGGTTCATGTCAGAATTTAGCTGGAGACCATATTCGCTTCATTCAGTTCGTATAGTGGTTACTCAACTTCCCACATCCTGGGAGCTGCTCAAGTACTCAAAATGCTCCAAATTTAAAACCTTGGCTGGTTCCCTGACCTATCTGGATTCCGAGTCCCATGGTGCTTTGCTTGGAAAAGCCCAGATCCACAGCAAGGAGCCCAGCTGCTCCCCATGCACAAGGCTCTCACGTCTTCCAGGCCCCACGAAGATGAACTTGGCTGAACTTGGGTGGCCTTGTTACTTAGAACCTCTTCTGCAGTCATCAGCCCAGTTTCCCTCCCATGGGTTCTGCTTCCTGGAACCTTTTGCTAATCAAGAAAACCAGCCTTTAGCAATTCACCCAACCCAAGCGGTCCAGCTGCACCAGGCCCCCAGGGCATTCACCACCCACACAGCTGAAGTCAAGCCTCTCTGGCCTGATGTGCAGTTGACCCAGGGAACCTCTGCCACCCCTCAACCAGGACAGTGCAGGGAGCCGGAAGAGGCTTTGAAGAAAAAAGTGGGAGTTGGAGAAAGAGAGAGAAATATGTGGACAATATTCCAGACAGGAAAAGCAAAACAAGCTGAGAGGAAGAGCAAAAAACTCTGCAAGTCCCGGAGTCTCCCACTTTTCTGGCCTGAAGATCTCCAGGGAAGACAATTCCAGGAAAGGGAGTTGCAGGACTTAGCTCAAATCTAACCCATCTTTTTCCTGGGACCTTGCATGTCCCAGCTGTAAAATACTGAAGCCCTAGAGGAAGGAAACCGTGAAAATGCGGTCATGGTCTGTCGAAGTGCTAGCCTGACAGAAAAGGCCAGGTCGACCTCGTTTTCTGTCTCCTTGCAGTCACAGGAGTACTAACTGCCACTAGGTCTATTCTCCAGAGCAGCCTGCTGACCCATCTCTGGAGACCCCCCTGGCAGGAACACAGCACACAGGGCTGGGCATGTGCCTTCCCCTCAGCCCCAGAGCAGGGGAGCAATTCCCTTTGCAAGGTCACTGCTATGGGGAAAATATTTTAATCACCTCGCTCAGAAGGAGAGGAAAATGAAGTTCCAGATCTGTCATTCACCCCAGAAATGTCATCTCACTGTGGCTTCCCCTCAATCTATCTCAGTAACTTGTAGAATTTAGCCCCAGCTGCCTTGGGCAGTGACAGTGTATAAATGGCTTTACCTCACCTTCTGGTGCCAGGCAGCTGGAAGTTGTTCCTGTGTGTGCACGTGTGCGAATGTGAGAGGGCAGGGCCCAGGGAGTGCCCGTGGCCGTCCTGGAGGCTCACCCATACGGCAAGGCTGTTCCTTCTCTCTTAGTCTCCTGTCCTTTCAGCTCCCTTTCCGCCATCAGATTTTGCTCTGGTTGTTTGGACATAGCTGTTTAACTTAGACCCCCTGGTCAGAGCCGGGTGGGAGGAAGGAGCTGTGACATTCTTTAAAATGGAGAGTTGAGAGCTGAGGGTTTGCTCCTGCCGCCGTGGGACTCGTGAGTGTCTCCCATCCTCACCCTCCTCATCGGTGAGTGGGTAGAGTATTACCCTCATGAGCTGACTTAAAAATTGCAGGAGGTGCTGGTTATGAAAAATTTGTAAAATACACAGTGCTCCGAGGACTTGATATCAGAGAACAGGCCCCTGGTTTAGTTCACTGTGGAGTGGGATGGGGCAAGCACGGGAGAGAGTATGTCCATTGCGAGGAAGCATGTCCGAGGGCAGGCAGAGAACCTGAGGGTGGGAGACAGTGGTGCAGGGGACTTCACCCCACAACGGCTGCTGGAAGAGGGGTCTCTGAGAGAGAGGGGCTCCCTACTGGCAGGAGGAAGCTGTAGGGTGTTCCCTTCTTCCTCCCAGCAAACCCCTGGCTGAGGGAGAGAAGCCGTTTGATGTGGGCAGCTCAGCGTTGATGAGAGGAAGCCTGAGCGGGACTGATGCTGCTGAGGGGCCGGGCCAAGGGAGGTGTCACAGCCCAGCTCCTGCCAGTGGAGGGGACAGGTGCCAGCCAGGTACCCCTTTGAATCCAATGCATGCACCTGGGCCTCTTCACACAGCCCTTGCTTCGCCACTCCCCCTCCCTGCTCTGGTTTCCTGTTTTGAAACCACCAATAAATGGAAAATGTGAGTGCTGTCCCTTTAACGGCTCAGGCTCTGTGTGTACACGTGTGTGTGCATGCGATCTGCTTGTGTGAGTGTGCTGTGTGAATGTTCGAACTTCCATTGTGTGTGAGAGCAAGTGTTATGTGTGAGTACATGTTGCATGTGATCATGTGCTATGGATGATTATGTGTCAGCATGGCATGTGCTGAGTGTGAGCATGCGTGGTATGTGAGTATGTGCTATGTGTGATCATATGTGCATGAGCATGTTGTATAAGAGTAATCATGTGTGGCGCTGGTCATGTGAGTGAGTACAAGCATGAGCATGTATGTCTGTGTGTCATTGTGAACTGCTGGTTGGTGTGTGTGGGCCTGTAAGCATGAGTGCACCACACAGCCTGGGAAAGGCAGCTGGGGTGGAGATGGGCAGAAGACCTGCCGTTCCAGGGGCTGCCGCTTATAGGGGGAGCCAGGAGCATGGCTGCCAAGGCCTTTTCCTTTCAATTCTCAGCTTGTTCAGAGGCCTTTTTTTCAAGCTTTCAAACAACTTCCTAAGGAACTAGGACATGTGGTGGATGTAGCTTGAGAGGCCAGTCCCCAGTACATATTCCAGCCCCCGGTGGGTAGCAGGGGTTCACTAGTACCAGGGACTGTTTAAGGCTTGTGGGGCCACCACAGGGCATAAGAGTCTCTGGTCTCAGGTAGTTTACAGTTATTTAGGGGAGACAAGTTCAGTCCCATGAATACCTGTCTAAAGATGACAAGGGCTGTTAGCTTTGTATGGAAGGATAGATTTCAAGCTCTTCTGTGGCTTTTTAGAGGAGGCTCTGGTTTTTTCTGGCTATTAACAGAGGGAAGGCCATAATCGGTATGCCTTTCTTCACATACTAATATAATATTATTGACCCGCCATCTTTTGGAAACAAAATTTCCCCTAGTGAGAAAACGTAAAGAAGGGGCAAGGTTTCTCTCTTGCCCATCTCCACCCCTGTTGGCCAGTGTGGAGCTTGTGGTACCTCCCCATCTTCCCTCATCACACCTGCTATTCCTTCTCCTTTCCTGTCTGGATGGCAGCATTCTACTCACCTATCCGGGCCCAGTTCAGATCCTGCCCACTCTGTGGGCAGAGTCCATGTCTTTCTCTTGGTGACCCATCTGCACCCTTGAAATGACCAGGGAGCGTGAGTACTACAGGGCATTGTGGTTACTGGCTGCAGATTTCTGTCCTGTCTCACCTGAACTCCTTATAGTCAGGGACTTTGTTTTGTCTGTCACTAAAAGCCCCAGAGTCTGGTGCAGGCCTGGTCCTTCTCAGCTGTTCAGCATGAATAGGATGGGTGAAAGGGTATGTGGGTGGGCAGGTGGGTGGTTAGATGAATGTCCCCACTCACCTTCATAGAACATAAGACAGACCCTGAAGGCCTGTCAGCCGAGGGTCAAGATGCAGACGGGCCCAACTGTGGCATTTTCCCAGTGGCTAATGCTGAGTCTGTACTTCTGTGACATTTTTATAGATGATCTAGAGAATGAAGTGCGGAGCTCTGGGCCATGCCAGTGGGATAGGCTCCTGCAATGTGAGTTAGCAGACAAGTGGAAAGTGGCTTCAGTGTGAGCAAATTCAAACCTCTGCTTTTAGGCAGAAGTTGTCCAAGGTATAAGATGGTGCCTCTTGCCCTGGCTGGTGGCTCAGTGGATTGGCACCAGTCTGCAAATCCAAAGGTCGCTGGTTTTATTTTCAGTCAGGGCACATAACCAGGTTGCAAGCCAGGTCCATAGCTGGAGGCAGGTGAAAGGCAACCATACGTTGATGTTTCTCTCCCTTTCTCCCTTCCTCCCTACCCTTCTCTCTGAAAATAAAATATAAAATCTTAAAAAAAAAAAGACGGTGCCTCTCTGATTAGCATTGCCAGGAAAGATGAAGAACCTGGAAGTCACTCCATTCAGTCAGCTAAGCAACTACTGTGTGCTGGGCTTTGTGCACAAGATGGCATACTCCCCTACCCTTGAACACTCAGTCTAATAAAGAAGAATATTTCCATTGTAGTGGGGAGATAGACATAGAAGAAAAAAAAAAACTATATAATTAGAGATGAAACCAGCAGGTGCTACTAGGAAAATATTATAAAATTCTGTAAGATCTCTTGGGGTAAGGATGGCAGGGGAGGACTCATTCATGGACATTTCAGAGATTTTCTTTGTGCTATATTCTGAAGGCACAGAATGTTTAACAGATGAGGAGTCTTACTTTCAAAAAGTTTACAGTCCAGCCCTGGCTGGTGGCTCAGTGGATAGGCACCAGCCTGTGAACCCAAAGGTCGCTGGTTCGATTCCCAGCCAGGGCACATAACCAGGTTGCAAGCCAGGTCTCCAGCCAGATCTGTAGCTGGAGGCAGGTGAAAGGCAACCATACATTGATGATTCTCTCTCTCTCTTCCTCCCTTCCTGCCATTGTCTCTGGAAATAATAAAATCTTTCAAAAATTAAGAAAAAAAGTTTATACTCCAGTGGGGGATATACAGAAATTAAATGTGTGGGAGGGGTGGAGGAGGGGGGGCATAAGGGAAGATACATGATTCAGAAAGGAAGTCTTGAAAGGAAAGGCTTCCATTGAAGAGATGAAGTTTTGGCTTAAGGTCATCCTTTAAGTTCACCAGACAGAAAACAAGAGGTGTGGAAAACTGCCATTATACAAAGCCAACTGGGCCGATGTTGAGGAGGGGGAGCTTCAGGGTATTGGAGGTGATGTAGGGCTCCTGTGACGGAAGCGAAGGCTGCAGGGTGGGAGGGCATAGTGGCAGGAGAGGTGGCCAGGCTGGCAGATGCCAGCACAGGCTGTGGCCTGGGACTGGGGGCCTCTGAAACATCTCAAGTAAGACAGAAGTAAGACAGTGGCGTCATCCAGGTTGTTATTTTAGGAAGACTTCTCTGGAAGTCCTCCATGGAGGATGTGCAGGGAATTGGGAAATAAAAGGGAAGGCAAACCCAGCAGCACTGAGGACCTGTAAATTCGTTTCGGCAAGAGTTTGTGTATGTAGAAGAGCACAAAGAAATGGACCCAGAGTGACCTAGGCAGGGGGGCTGGCACTCCTGTGGGAAATTCCCTCCTCTCACTGGACCTGCAGGGTCCCACTTTGTGGGAATGTCACAGAAGTCAGTCCTGGGTCCTGGGATACGTCATGACTCTGCAACCTTGGACAATGGTCTGCCCTACCTGAGCCCCACTGGGACTGCTGTGAAAATTAAATGACATAACATTCTCAAGTTTTCTGTAAGCAATAGTGTCAGCACCCAGAGTAATGAGGGTTGGTTAACGCCCAAGGCCAGAAAAGATCCAGAGGGGGACACTGGAGTAAATGAGGGGTTGGAATGGTTTCCTTACAGACTCAATGGGAATACCAGGCTCTTTGATCTGGAAAGAGCACAGGGGGTCTGTCAGATTTAAGTGTCTAGTACCCCAGTGGAGAGACCCTGGCAGGCTGGGTTTCGATCCTGACTGTGCCATTGAGGGTCCTTCTAGTGCCTTGGACAAGCTACTTAGTTAGCATCTCTAAGCCTTGATTTGGTTCTTTGTCTAATGAGAATGTAATTGTAAGCTGGTTGTTGTGAGGATTACCTGAAAGAATAGCTCCCTATACTTGAAGAAATCTGTGTGGCAAAAAAGAAAAGGTAGAGTGGTCTCAAGCAGTGGATAGAAACTGATGAAATCCATCATAGGAAGGGTGGGCAACCCTGGACTCATGTCCTGCAGCCGCCCTGCACGGGCTGTTCCTTGGGTCACTTGCACACACCAGTGCTTGACACTCATCACCACCTAATAAGCATAGCACAGGGAGGGAGGCCCTCAGCTTTGGCTACTCTTCCACAGAGAAAGGTTTTGCTGCTGAACCACCAGCCAGCCCTCCTGGTGTGCCCTCCTGGTCCCAGAATGACCCCCGTGTAGTTTGTGCCCAGCTGCACATGGGCAGGAGGATTCCCCTTGCCAAGAGAGGAGGAGCCTTCTGCCGATACATCAATACATCCCTTCACTCAGGCCCAATCCCCTGCTGTTTCCAAAGTCACCAGAAACCCTCCCCTAAGGTCCAGCCAAATGAGTGCCACCTGTCTTAGTTGGTCTCTTTGTGGGGCTAGGCTGGCCACTGGGAGGGCAGTTACTGCCAAAGGTACTAATCTCTGAGCTGAATGCAGAGTGAATGTGCTGATAATTACACAGAGTGGGCAGCCTCGGAAATCATGACAGCTGTGTGCAGTTCTTTGTGCTTTAAGTCTTAGATCTATCACCTTCACAGGGACAGTTGATCGAGTACCCATGGTGCCCCGGTCCTTGTGTCAATAAAAACCTGCAGAGGACACTCTCAGTATTATTACCACTCTCTGCTGTCAGAGGCGAAAGCTAGGGGTTAGCTGTATGCAATAGCTGACCCAGGAGCCATCCATCTAGTACGTGGAGGAACAGGATTCAAGTCTATTGTCTGTCCGCAGGTCACGGGTTTGACCACGTGGCAACACTGTCTCCCAACTTGAATAATACCTTTGTAAAGTCACCGTTATCTTTCCATGTTTACAGATAAGACACCAATGTCCAAAGGGGTTTTCCCTGAGTCACAGTGACTGGCAGAGATAGGGCTCAGAGCCAGATCCTCTGGCCGTAATCCAGTGTGTTTCTTGGTACAAGAGACCGTCTGGGCCGTGTAGGAAAAGGGCTTGCTCCACGGTGGAGGTGGGTTCAGGCCTGTTGCTCAGGCTGGTTCAGATGGGCAGGTGTTTTCTCCACTCATAGGCGCAGTATACCCTCAGTTACACCCGCATAATGTTGTTGTGCTTTTGACCCAAACCCCCAAAGCTACAAAGGCCTCCACTCTCAGCCAGCACCATGCGAGCTAAAGACACTTGACCGGTCATACCACCTTCCATGAGGCGAGGGACCAAATCCCATCCGTCCTTGTGGTGCAGAGAAATATGGGCAGCACCCCCTGAAGGACGCTGGTGAAATAATTGCAGGGAAGCTTACAACCCAGGCACTGCTGGAACTCCCCCTGGTAATAGTTCATCCTAGTTCTCCATCTCGAGCGCCCACTCCCCACAGTGCCTCAGAGCAAACCTTGTGAGCTTCGAGGAGATGACCTCAATGCTGGTATTGAAGGTCCTAGCCCAGACGCTCCCCATGTCATCCTGGAGGAGCTCGGGCAAGTCATGTGAATTTAGAGCTCCTGTTATCCACCAATAACGTGCAAACATTTACCCCGTGGGTCAGCTTTTTACGAAGGTGGGAATAGTAAACTGCTGCAGGAACCCTGCTTTGAAATCCTAAGAGGAAAACTCATAGAAACTCATCCTCAATGCCGCTGAGGAAAGTCCAATCAGCACTGACAGTGGTGACTGAGGTCAGGTTGAATGAAGATCAGCATTTCAGTGACTGGAACAAGGAATGAGCACCTGTAGGTCATCAGGAAGGTTTTGGGTCAGGGAGCTCCCGACACTTCTCCATTTCCCACTTTTTGGGAAAGAGCGTAATCACTTGCAGGGTTTGGTCAAGAGCACAGAACTTTGATGTTACTCCTGGCAGCCTGCATCTCACAGTAACCCTATGAATTAGGTATTCCACTCCATAGGTGAGGCAGCTGGTCCCAGGAAAGGGAAATCCCAGTTCTCTCCCATGATGGAGCATCCTCTCCTTCAGTTGTCCAGGAAGTCACCGTTCTTTGGGAGGATGTGCCCCATGGACCTTGAAGGGGATGAAGTGATGAGGTGGACCTTTTCCCTCTTGCAGACCTCTGCTCTCCTCACCCTCTGGTGCACCTGCTCACAAGGAGGCCTATTCCAGTCTGAGACCAGCTGTGGCTGACCTGGGGGGTGCTGACAGCTGGCTTCAGGGCCACCAATCCACTGCATCCAGCCTGCCTTGGAGTTAGGTGTTTTATTGGGCACTGTGTCTGTACTCAGGCAGATGTGCTATGCTGGTGTGGCCCACACACAGGCGGTGGCTGCCTGTCTGCAGCCGTGCTCTTGCCTGAGGGGATGAAGGTGAGACACACCCCCACCTTCTGCAATGGATTGGGAGCCTGGGCTTTGCTCCGGGTGATCTTGGTGAACACCAGTGGTCCACTTTTCCCTAGAACACCACTGGAAGTTGTGGGGCTCCACAGCACAGCCACCATTGCCCATGTCTTCTTCTAAGCCCCCGGGAAGGAGCCCCCAGGTGAACAGCAGGAGTTGTGGGGGCTTGAGACAGGATGAAACCAGATGCTGGAACCTAAAGGAATCAGGATTCAAATAAAGCCTCAACTAACAGTTCTGTATTCCTTTGGGCTGAAACTAGACCAACCTAAAGTGTAACAAAATGAGGAAATGAATTGATTAGTACTTAATAAACCTATGTACTTGAAACATTTTATACGGAAAACATGGGATTCACTGTAGGAAAAGCATTCTCCACATACACAAAGTGGTTGGACTGTCTTTTCAAACCCAATTTCCTTCTTGGCTCCCTTGTCTGCTATGTATCAGGCCCCATTTCAACTCAGGCTTCAGAGCTGTTCTCCCATCCTTATCCCCACATGCCCCGAAGGTAGCAAGCATGGCCCAAGAACAGAATAGTCTCCTGCTTTGAGTGGTGTCCAGTGTTGTGGGAGAGATGGGAGATGGAACAGCAGAGAACAGACCATGTGGTGAGAACATGTCATAATATACAAGAGAAGATGGGCACTAAGAACACCAGGGTTCCTGGGAGCTGCCGTACGGACAGGGTGACTTCACAGTGGCAGGTGCCTCTGAAGATGTGAGAGAAGAAAAGACATGGATAGGGCAGAGGCACATTTGTGACAGGGATAGTGTTTCTCCCCTCAGGAAGGTCCTATCTGAGAGTCAAGAAGTGGGAGCGTCCTAAGGAAATGGGACAGCAGCATCAACCAGGAGAGATGGAGGTTGGCTTTCATTCATCGGCAGTGAGGAGCCATTTTAGTCATTCAAGCACTGGGGCATACCAGTGGTATTTTAGCAAAACTTTTTCCTTGGAGATGTGCATGACTGAAGTAATGATCCCAAGGCAGGGAAAGCAGTTGGAGAAGACAACATGTTTTTTTAAGGATTGTGGCAGTGGAATTCAAAAGCAACTTGAGGGCAAGGGCAACAACATACACATCCAACTCTATATAGTTTCCAAATCACTTTCTGTTGCATTATACTATTTGGTTCATGCACACAACTCCCTGGGGATATACTATTATTACTCCTATTACAACTAAAAAGGTGGAGACTCAGAGGAGCTGACTCAGCCCCACTTACCCTTCTGATTGGGCTATGGACACTGAGCCCAGTCTTCTCTCTCTTCCTTCCAATATATTTAACTACCTCTTCTCTTGTTTCTTGTATCCCTCCTAGCATCCAGCCTAGGGAAGTACCATTGGGTGCTCAAAAACTTCTTAGAGAGAATGGACAGTAGAAGAGGTCAGTTTCTTAGAACTAGTCTGCCCCGCAATGCATAACTATACTGACACTACTATATTCAGTCCCCTACCTCACCTGCCTACCCCTGAATTCAGTAAATTAAGTGCCAGGCACTTCACTGTGTCCTTATGACCTAGAAATGAGCAAGGCCAAGTTTCTGCTGTTGGGGAGCTTATTTTCTAGAGTAGCACCATCCAAGCGAGTGTTCCGTGATGATGAGCACGGTCATACCTGCATAGCCAACATTGTGGTTTTATTTAGCATGTGGCTATTGGCTGCAGTTCCCATGGAATGGTTTTATAGACAACAGAGAGGAGGACTCCAAATGTGAAATTCAATTGCTAAGAAAGCAAAGGACGGGGTGGGGGTGGGGGCTATGAGGGGCGGAGGAAGTCTTTCCCCCCCTCGAACACTGGAGCCTGCCTTTATATCCTATCGCTGTCACTCCAAAGGTGCAGATAGGACTTCCAGCCTTTTCTCTTCTCAAAAAAAATCGTTTTCCTCATGAGCTAAAAATGCTACCTCATTGTCTTGAAGAGTTGTCTCTTTGGGTGTTCACTAGGGAACGCAGAACAGTAATTGAAGGACCTGTGCTGCATCTGGGAGAGCCGGTGAAGGCGTCGGATGGAGCGTGAGTGGTCTGGAGACAGAGTGTGTGATTTAGGCTGGCATGGAGCCTGCAGAGAGGCTGCTGCTTAAAATGACTGCCTGGCCTTTGCACTAGGTCTTGCAAGTACGGCTCCTTGGTGGCATCAGTGCCCACCAAGGGTGGCCTATGGCCCTCTCCCTGTCCCCCTTGCAGAGCACACTTCATCATCAGCCCAAACTGAGGACTCTGCCTGGTAGTGTTTTTCTCCCTCATTGCCTTATAAGGTTAAATAAATGGCCAAACTTCCTCCCTCTGCGGTGTGGAAGGAGGTCAGAATCCACAGCACATGCTCACAGTAAGGGGCCTTTGAAAGCCTTGTAACCCCTTTTGCTTTTCCATGATCCCAAGAAGCTAAGGGACTGGCTCAGGGTCACAGTGCCAGAGCTGGACTAGACCCTTGGCTGTGCCACCATTCAGTCCTTTTCCCAGGACTACACACCAGGCAGGGTGGGCAGAAGACCAAGGCTGGAATGGTGGAGTAGATGCACACGGAGGATTAGTAAGTCCTGGACGCTAAGTGAAACTCTGTACCAACTCATCATGACCTCGAAGAGGTTATCCTCCTTCTCTAAGCTTCAGCCCCCTGACCTGTGAGACAGGGAGTCAGACCACCGGAGTTCTCCCTGCACAGACCAGGGCTGATGCCCATTTAATGAAGTCAGTGCCTGCTGTCACCTCAAACAGCACATCAGCTTAATTCATGAGCACAGGGACTACACAGCCCTCCTCTGCTTCTCAGCTCCCACCACAGCAAGTACTCAACCAGAAGGAATGCGCTTTCCACTTGTGCTCCTGTGGAGAAAGACTGAACCTTTCCTTTTTCTTTAAGGAAACTGAAGATGAGGTTTCGGTTTATGGGAGGCAGTGAGGGCCAGAGAATATGGGCACTCGGAGGGATAGTTTGGCACCAAGGGGCTCTGCCCAGTCAGGTCCAGAAAAGTTTCCGATGTCAGTGGGAGTCAGTCTGCAGAGCAGGAGCGGGAGCAGGAGCGGGAGCAGGACCCTGCCCTCTGCTCCTGTATAAGGCCAGAGTGGCCTCAGCCCTGGCTGTGACCACCCCCCTCCCACCCTCAGAGAGGCCTTATCAGCTGAGGGGAAGCAGGCAGGGAGGAAATGACTCATTTATTGTAGGATCCTCTTCTGAGCTGGGGACAGTCAACTTTGCCTTTGTTCACTTTGCCTGCAGGTCCTACAATTCTAAGGCTGTATTTATATTTAGAACAAAAACAAAAACAAAAACAGACCAGAAAGCTCTTTTGTAAATCTCATGGCTAAAGACAAACCTTGATTAAAAACATGGGTAGTTAATTGTCCTCTGCTTTGGTTTCCCTACTCACTGGTTAATTTGATTGTCTGTTTCCTGGGGTTTGGAACTTATTGCAGAAATTGTCTGCATCCAAACACTGCACCGCCAGCCCCTGTTTCCACCAGAGGAACCAAGTGTTCCTGAGCAGCTCACAGGCTGGATGAGGAGAGGGTCAGTTATTGGCAGCGTGGGAGTCAAGCTTGACATTTGGGCATAAGCACTGCCGTGTGTTGGCCTAAGAGGACTCCAGGCCCACTGCTGCCTGGGGGAACATTTGAATGTGACAGTAAGAATGGACTGCGGGGGGACACACACACACACACACACGACCCTTACCTGCTTTTGGCCTTGAAGCCCTTGCTGACACGGGCCTCTGTGCACCTTCCTCCTGTCCCCGCCTCCTCCCCATGCACTCATGTGTCTTTGCTGTCCAGTTCCCAGAGCTCAGGGAAGCGGGTGTTGCGGGCTGTTTGCACACTTCCTGCCCTTCGCATCATGGGTGGTTCTAGCTGGTCTCAGGCTATAGTGCCCCAGTGTGGAGGCTGAGGCAGGGCCCAGCGCACCCTGCGTGCAGGAGGCCAGGGACAACAGCTGCCCTGCCGTGATCGCACTGCGGGAACCAGGGGAAGCCAAGAGGTAGTCTCTGGGTGCTGCCCGTATGAAGTGGGGTCCCTAGGCCTCTTAGCAAATTGGCACTGCCCAGTGGCTCAAGACGTGGCGCTAGAGAGAAGGGAAAGCAAGGAGCACAGTCTGAGCAGGAAAGGGAGACTCCATTTAGCAACGTGCTTGGGACACAGTTTGCAGACTCAGGAAACTGGGCCTCCTGCACCTATCCAGCCACTGACCCTGCGGGCCTTGCTCCCCGCATGCGGGCTGAGACAAGTGAAGATGAGATCTTGATGCAGAGGTGCGGGTTCTGCGAGCGTCCTGTCTGTGGCCCGGGGCGCTGCAGACACACGTGCGCATGCGCACACAGCACACCCAGCCATGCCGACAGGAGGGGCACATGGAGACTCGGGTAAATCTAGATATTCCCAGCTGTGGGATACCAGACAAGCAGGCTGTGTATTTCTATCCATAATAGAAAATGAGTCATTGCCTCTGGTCCCCACTTCCCCCCTCCTCACGCTGAGGCGGGGGCTCCTGAGGTGCAGGGGCTCGGGGCTCTGGGCTCTGAAGCCCGGTGGGAAGACAAGACCTTATTAAAGAAAACCAGCTGCTTCCCTGAATGGGGCACCCTCAGGCCCCCGGCTGGCAAGGGTGGCATCGTGGCTACCTCGTGCAGAAACCCGGCTGCCTGAGCTCCGGGAGACAGGAATGGGGTAGGAGCCAGCATGCTAGGGGGCACGGGCTGGGGTGCTGGAGTCACCCCGATAAATGGCTCAATGGCAGCCTGCAGTGCCGGGGAACCTCTCATTTCCCAGAGTGTCTAATGGAGCCCCCTTTGCTAATACAGAAAGTGCCCCACAAAAGAGGAAGCAGTAAGTCATTTCTGGAAACCGAGCCTGAGCTCTCCGCAGCTTAGTGGTGTTGAACAGGTAGGGCAGAATTTCCTGGGGATTCAGCTGTGGCATCATAAACCTCCAAACTGCCAGGCAAGAGCTGTTTTACTGAAGGATTTCATCCCGGAAAATCCGAGCGCAGGCTTAGCCATAGAGTCAGGGAACCGTTGGGGAGGGCAGCCGGTGGGGCAGCCAGGCCCGGGGAGACAGACCTGTGCTGGGTCTGAGCACGCCCCTTCTTTATGCCATCCAGGGGACGCGGAGCAGTGTGGTCACCCTGCGTCCACACGGGCGCGACTGAACGTCCAGAGGTTAGGGTGCTTCCTGGGAGGAGGCTTGGGGCTCTAGGGGAGCAGCATGGTTTCCAGCCCACCCTGACTCCAACTCTCTGCTCTGCCCACTCCCCTCCACCCCGAAGTACCAGGCTGTGACTCTCAGCCATGCATGGCCTGCATTGCATTTAACTGGAGTCAGGAATTCAATGAGGATGTGTTCCTGATGAAGGAATTAGATCAGCCCCTTCCCATCTCCCGCACTGAAAGGCCTATTTTACTAATTCTGAGCTTACTATTCACCAGCTAATACCAGCCAGTGCTCCAGCAATGCTCCTTTCCTGCCTATTTCCCCTTCCAGAAAAGCTAGGTGTAGTTTTCCACTAGTCAACAATATTAGAAGCTTAGTGACTTAAAATTCATACATCTAAGCTCACAGTTTCTGCGGGCCAGGGACCCAGGCTCAGCTGGGTCACTTCTGTCTGCCAGTGATCAGCTGTTGGCTGATGCCTTCTCATTGGGCACTCAGCTAGGATCCACCTCCAGGTTGCTAGCAGAAGTCATATAGTGTGACGGTGGGACTGAGGGCCCGGCTTTCTGCTAGGTAGTGACTAAAAGCCACTTGTAGGTGCTGGAGGCCCCCTGGCTGCCTGCTGCTGCTCCAGGGCCAGCAGGACAGCAGTTTGTCAGAGCCTCAGGTGTGTGTGATGGTTGAACCTCAGGAGCTACTCCACCCCTCTGCCCTGTTCTGTTGGATGGAGACATGCCTTGGATCTCACCTCCACTCTAGCGGAGGGGGTGGCACAGAGGACTGAATGAGGGGGCATTCCTAGGGTGTCAAGGCCTGTCTGCCACACTAGTGTCTACACTTTCAACAAGTTCATAAAGTTCACTTTTACAAAATTATTCAGTACCTACTATGTGCTAAATATCATGCCAGCAAGTAGGGCTAAAAAAGAAGAAGTGGTCTGTGCTTTCATGGCTCCAGTCCCCTGTGGAAGATTGTTCAGGGTCACATGGAAGGCATGTGATACAGCTATCTGAAAAAGACAGAGCCTGTCAGAGGCCACGGTGAGAAGAAGCAGGTCCCCAAAGAGCCGTGGGCCTTGCAGTGAAAGTGATGAGAAGGAGAAAGGTTGTGAGCATGAGACAAGAGCAAGGAACAGACTACGTGGTGGTGAAGTGGAAGGGCAGGCAGGACAGAGGCTCCGGAGGCCCTGGGCACCGTGGGCTGGGGGGTGGGGAGGTGCTGGCATGTTCTGAAGGTGCAAATCTTTACAGGGTAGAGGGTGCCTTGCAGTGAGCCCGTGGTGGCACAGGCACCTGAACAAGCTCTGAAGAGCACACGTGCCTACGCCATGCCTTTCTTTTGCTACCTTGGTCTCCATCCTTCTGCTCAGGATGAGGAGGGACCTGGGCCAGGTTCTGCCATTTCTCAGCCTCACTTTTCTCACATGTTCAGGGAAGAAATTATGGTACTTTCCTAAAAGGGTTGAGGGAAAGGCTGGATGAGATCATTTATATGTGACGTGTTTAGTACAGTGTCTGCCTCTTTGTAAACAGTCTCCACATTAAAAAGTCACTTGTGTGACCAGGAACAGAATGGTGACAATGGCTCTCTTGGGTCTGGGTTCTTTTCTCTGACCCACCTAGGCTGTGAGTCAGAACCTCTCATGTAGCTTAGGGCTGAAACCATTTCAGAAAGACTCAAAATCATGCATGTTTAAGTATTTTTGGCTGGCTTGGGCTGTTCAGTGAGGAAGGAGGTAGAAATGGTAAGAAGAAAAAATTAGTCTGAAACCTGAAATGCCTCCTCCTTTTCATCTGTTTCTCCCCGGTCCTGATGGTCTTTCCTCTGTCTGGTGTAAATTCCACTTGCCAGTTGTTTGAGGGGAGACTGATTGCATGGATCCTTACTTGTTCCCCACTCTCCTACCTGCCCTCTACCCTCCCACCTGTTTCGCACTCCCCTGTTCCCAGGGCCCAGGTCCTTCAGATTTCTGGACAAGATCAAGCTGGTCAGAGTTCAGTCACCTATGGCCACGCTAGTCTGTGAGTTGAACAAGTCACTTAACCGCTCTGCTGCTTTTCTGCTTTTCTATGAAATACAAATAACAATGATGCCTGCCTCCCTCGCTGGGCTTAGGAGGATCTGTAATGCTGACATGGAAGCAGTGCTGGTAGAACTCACCATTTCTGCCTTGGAGCTCAGTCCTCTCCCTGGCGCCCCCAGCCTCACTGCAAACAGCCTCTCAGCTTTCTTTATCTTCCTGCCCAAGCTCCCCTGCCCTGCACACACTTCCACCTGTCTCCCCTCCCCTCCACACACTTGGGAGCATTTCCACTTGGCCTTCCTGCCCTCCACACACCTGGGAGCACTTCCACCTGGCTCCCCTTCCCTGCACACACCTGGGAGCACTTCCACCTGGCTCCCCTTCCCTGCACACACCTGGGAGCACTTCCACCTGGCTCCCCTTCCCTGCACACACCTGGGAGCACTTCCACCTGGCTCCCCTTCCCTGCACACACCTGGGAGCACTTCCACCTGGCTCCCCTCCCCTGCACACACCTGGGAGCACTTCCACTTGGCTTTCCGGCCCCATTCCACCCCCCACAACGTACCTGGGAGCATTTTCACTTGGCCTTCCTGCCCTTCGTACCTGGGACCACTTCTACTTGGCTTCCCTGCCCTTCATACATCTGGGAGCACTTCCATCTGGCTCCCCTTCCCTGCACCCACCTGGGAGCACTTCCAGTAGGTTTCCCTGCCATTTGAACACTTGGGAGCATTTCTACCGGCTCGCCTGCCTTCCACATACTTGAGAACACTTCCACTTGGCTTTCCTGCCCTCTGCACACTTGGGAGCATTTCCACCTGATTTGGGGGCCCTTGTGTTCCCAGTTTGCTGTGTGTATTCAGGCTAAACAGAGGCAACTTTTGATCCTCTTTCTCAGGGAATCGTAATAGTTCATCAGACTTTTCTGTAGTTTGTAGAATACATCAAACTTTTGACCATTTATCCAGTTTCCTTGGGAGGTAGTTCAGAGGGGGGAGAGATGGTTTACCCAGCACACTGGGGAATAAAGGCCTCACAGGGGGCGCCTGTAATCTCGGCTTGAAGGGTGTGAGAGGGATGGGGGGACCCTGGCTAGCCCTCCCCAGTACCTGATGGCTGGACACCCTGCTCAGGGCTGTCCGCCCTCTCCTTGATCCCTTCAATAATGGAAACTCAGTCCTGGCCCTGCTCAGAGCTATGGTGGCTCCCCAGTTCCTTCCTGGTTGAAGCTGAGCTCTCTAACCCTCCACCCCCAATTTCCTGACAGTGTGGCCTTGTCCCCTCTCCAGGGGGGGGCTGTCCATCAGCCCTCCTGTACCAGAGTCACACCACCTTTTTCTAGTGTTATCGCCTTATTTGGAAAACTTGTCTCTCTCCCCAAATCCCATAAACTCCTCAAGACCTCCCCAAATGGGGGTCATTTTAGCAGAGAGGGATCCTGGTCTTCTGATGCCCAATGCTGAGGCATTTCCATTAGCACAGAACTTACAGACATTTATTCTGGGTAAACTGCAACGGCTGTTAAAGAACAGGTATAGGCAGATATATGAATGTTACTTTCAAGCATCTAATGGACTTGTATGCCAGCTCTCTGCTCCTTCTGCCTGCAAGGTGTAGATATTGTTATCCCCATTTAAGAGGCTTGGGAGATGAATCTGAGGAATATTCATTTGTTTTCAGTCCCACAGCTAGTAAGAGTTTGGTTCCCAAGAATGTGCTGTGCTCCTTGCACTGCGCAAACACCCCACGTCGGCTTTTGTGCGGAGTCTGGCTGGTCCTGGGGAAGGAGGTGTTGTCTAGGTCCTGGGAGGCACGCCCCAGAGGCGACGAGAAACATTTTATCACTTCAGCACCTGTGTTCTGACTGCGGTGTCTCCCACAGAGGAGTCCAGAGCGCAAGGCTGGCCACGTGCACACATGGGGCCTCAGCAGGGTCTCCCCGCTTACCAGCCCCTAACAAAACTGCTGCGGGGGCTCTGGGGGCTCTTGGGGCTCCCAGGGACTCTCAGAGGGTGGAGGCATCTTGTTGACAGCAGAGAGCCAGGAGCATCACTGCAGGTTGCTCTCAAGGGAGGTTCTTCTTCAGTTCCCAAATAGCCTGGCATTTTCCCCCTCTTCAGATTAGTTTTATTTCAATAAATATAACAAAATCCACAGCCTTTCCCTTGCGGTTAGTGGTCACGTCTCTGGTCCGACAGGCTCAGGGTTCCGTGCACTCTTAGATGCGCCAGCCCCAGCTGCCGCTGGAAGCAGGGACGCCAGCTGAATGGGTTCACTGCTGGAGGCGGATCCTGAAATTGGGTCTTTCTGATCAATGTCTCTTTCTCCCTCAGGGTCCTTTTCTCTGAAGGAAATAGGTAAGGCTGTTTATTGATAGGCCTCTCTGCTGCCGCCCTTCAGCTTGGCAGGGGGTGGGTGGGGAGCAGAGGTGGGGGCAGAGACCTCACATTTGAAGTTGTTCAGTGGAACCAGCCAGGGTCCTGGCAAAGCTCTCTCACTGGCCTTGGTGATACAAGTCACTGAGTCCTTGTGTGGAAGTGACAGGATAAATTACTTTGTTAGGAAGGGAGACAGTGATCAGCTCTACAGGTATGGAGAAGGCAGCGTGAGTTTGGGCACAGGTGCAAAGACTTTCTGAGCACAGGGCCGTTAAAGTGATCAAGAGACGCTGCAGAATCCCCTCTCCTTCAGGTCTGTAAAGCCAAAAGGAAGATTCCTTTGGTACAACCCTGGAGGAAGTACTGCCTCATCCATTCATGTGGAGAAATAAGCAGGATGGTCTCGGCTTCCTCAGCAGCCTCAAATCAGTTTTTTTTTTTTTTTTTCCTTTTCTTATCATTGATGGTAGCTTCTGAGGACCCCAGAACAATATAAATGTCACGTTTCCCTCACTTCCTTGTGTGCACATTCACCACCTCCCCTGTGAATATCAAAGAGTGGAAGCACCAGGTTGGGAAATGACTTCCGGCAGGAAAGAGCCCCTGAGAACCAGTGCCACTCCTGTGGCACCTGCTAGGACCCACCAGGCAGCAGCACTTGGCCAGTCCTAGATTTTACTTGCTCCAGGAAGACTGGGCTGCCATGTCACCTGTGCCTCTCTTTGGCTTATGTGGCTCTCAGCAGCTTCTCAAATGCCCCGCACATTTGTCCAGCTCCTGACCCTCAGTGTATAGGGGAACTGAAACATGATCTCACTGGCCCTGGACGGGGACAGGATGGCAGCTTCAGAAGCGGCATGAGGGGAGGCACAGCACGTGGCGGGTGGGTGGGGTGGGTGGGGGTGTGACTGCCCTGTAAACACCTCCTGCCCCTGGCCAGCATGGTGCCCCTTCCTTGTGCCCCCTACTCCACCCTCAGACCTCCCACTGCTCCTGATGGGCAGCTCTGCACATCAGGGACGCTCTCCTGCTGAGGACTGTCCAACCTGAATGGTATCCCAGGAGTCTGGAGCAGGTGGCCATGATTCTACCCAGTGAAAGGTTCAGGGGCCACTTCTCCCTGGGTTTCCAGAGAAGAGGAAGCTTGGAGGCTGCTTCCCAGGGCTCAGTGAGGTGCCCAGGGCTCAGTGCTTTACTGCTCACACACGTACCCCTTTCACTGATTCAGACCTGAGCCGCAGTTTCAGAATGAGCCCCTGGACAGGGACAGCCTCTGAGAAGGGTGCCCAGCTGACCCATCAGGGTGGAGGCAGCTAGGGCCAGAGCGGCTCCAGCGTCCCTGCTCATCAGGAGGGTTTCCGTCTGATAAGGGGCTTGGGGATCTTCCCTCCTCAGTGGCTACCTTGTTCTTAATAGTTCTCCTACTAGGGGAACAAACAGGTGAAAAGTCACCTGCTTGCCCTCAGTCCTCAGGACAGCAGCCAGCTGACCCCTGACTGCCTCCCATTAGCCTGTGAAGGTCATCACTGGGCAGTGATTCCTCACAGAGCACAGTAAATGCCCCTGCTTTTCCTGCCCAAAGCCACATTACCAAATAGAGAAATAACAACAGAGTCTGAGATTTAAATACACCCTATAGCACTCCTCAATTCTGTTTGGTAGCCCGTGTCTTCTCTACATGAGTGAACATGCCAACCAGGAAAACAGGAGTTAGGTGCTACCTTAAGTTTGCCCACCCCCCAGCCTAGGGCAGATCTAGGGAAAAGAAGTGAGAAATCTGAATAACTGGGTCATCTTTTAATTGAATGCACAGTATGAGACGTGGAAAATTTAACAAATATCATAGAGGTTAAAGACATTTTTTAAATCCTACAGTTAGCATTAAGTGTTTCTAAATTTGAGATCGTCTTAGCTACATGAGGGAAGTAATAATATGTAATTTTGGTTGCACAGGGAGCTTCATCTACTTGGTAGATTAATTTCTCATCTGTCTCCAGGATTCAGCCAATCAATAATCCAAACATTCTTACTAACGTTTTTGTCCTCATTATACTTCAACTTCTCTACACCCCGCCCTGACACTGACAAGTCTTTGCAAACATTCTTCGCACAGCAACAGCCTCCCTAAGTCTGTCCCTCGTGTGCAAATCTGATCACACCTCTCCAGGCACCATTCTTTATTGTTCCCACTGCATAAGGGAATCAGGCCTGAGCACTCTAAAATGGCACAGAGTCCTTGGCAAGCTGTTCCCTGCCTACCTTTGCCGCTTCATCTTTTCTCTCAATTTTCTGTCTGTGCTGCAGCATCCCCAAACCCTAATTTCCCTGCGCACGAAGTGCTGCCTCCTGCCCTCCTCATTCTTTACCTCTCGCCATGCTCTGCAGGTCAAATGCCCTCTCTCCTCCTTTGTCCTCTGGCCAACTCTTAATCTGCTTTTAAGAACTAGATCGAAGATCATTTCTTCTAGGACTGGGTCCCTAACATTTTCAGTTCGCAGCATCCTAGGAGACTCAGCCATTTTTATGTAGAGCCTATGGACCAACACAGATGCCTAATAGTTCATTTAGTAGTTAGGTCCAAAGCTCTTCCTATGTATTTATTGCCTAACAACTTAAGGGCCATGTGAAGAAATATTACACAAAAGTGAAAGAAAAATCATGTCTTCATTTCCTTCTTAATCAACCAGAGCTAGTACTTACTAATGTGATGCCCGTGTCGGTTGGGCACTGCACAACTGTCCAAACCTCAGTCAGCTTGGACATGGTTCTCTTCTGTGTTCACAGGCACTGGCTTCTTACCACAGCAGTTGCCCAGCCCCAATTCACAAAGATTGACATCAAGATGAATGCAAGGCGTCTAAACTTGAAACCGTAACCACCTTGAGCTAGTAGCTTACAGGGGGCTCAACAGTTGATGACTATTTGCTGTGTCCCCGTCCCTCCCCCAAATTTAAAGTATCTCATGGAGCAGCTTTGTATACAATCTGAGAACCTCCACCCAGAACCCCCCTTGCTGAGTTAGGACCCCCTTTCTGAGCCACCTAAGTACACACCACACAGCTCGGTCATTGCCATTACCACCGTGTGTGCGAGAAGCTGCTCATATTATCCCTTTCTTCTTCAAAGACTCTGAATTCTACAGGGGTGGGCAAAAGTATGGTAATGGTAAGTAATACAATAATTAATAAATATTAATACAAAAATCAACTGTTTTCTCGGATTATAAACCTACTTTGCCTGCCCTGTAGAAGGGTGAGGACCTTTCCACCCTTTCTTTTCATCCCTAGCGATAGCACCGTGCCTGGCATGCAGCTGGTGTTCAGCTCTGAGGAACTAGACTGCTAAGATGGTCAGAGCCACAGTGGATTCCAGGGAACCAGGGTGGTTGCACTGGAAGTCAGCTTGAATGGCAACAAAATGGGAAATTCCAGCCAACCTCTATACCTAAATCTGTGGTTCCAAGAGGGAATGAAAACCTGCTGGACTTGGAAAGAGGATGGCCTGAGTCCACTCCATCAGGGGTGAATCCAGCCTAGGGAATCCCACCTGAGGCTGGTGTCTTTGCAGGAGCACAGCTTCAGGTCAGAAAGCTGGAGCTGATATGTTCTGACTTGCATTTGGTTTCTTAGTAAAAGTTTCTTGTGGATAAGCACTGGCCTTCAAACCCAGAGGCCGCTGGTTCAATTCCCAGCCAGGGCATATAATCAGGTTGCAAGCCAGGTCTGTATCTGGAGGCAGGTGAAAGGCAACCATACATTGATGCTTCTCTCCCTTTCTTCCTCCCTTCCTGCTCTTCTCTCTAAAATTAATGAATAAAATATATATTTTTTAATTTTTAAAAAAGATATTGGGAAGAAGGAGATGAAGGAAGAGGGAAGTGGAAAGGAGAGAGGAAAGACAGGAAGAATGAAAAGAAGGAAGGGAAGAAGAAATGTCATCAACCAATGGACATGTGGGTTGCTTCCATATCCTGGCAATTGTAAATGATGCTGGAAAAAAGCATGGGGTTCTTATGTTTCTTCCAATTAGTGTTTTGGGTTTCTTTGGACATATACACAGAAATGGAATTGCTTGGTCAGAAGGCAGTTCCATTTTAAAATTTTTGAGGAACCTCTCTACTGTTTTCCACAGTAGCTGCACCAGTCTGCATTCTCACCAACAGTGCACTAGGGTTTCCGTTTCTCCACATCCTTGCCAGCACTTGTTTGTGGATTTATTGGTGATAGCCATTTTGACAGGTATGAGGTGGCATCTGATTGTGGTTTTAATTTGCATTTCTCTGATGGCTAGTGATGTTAAGCATCTTTTCATATGTCTGTGGGCTCTCTGTATGCTTTCTTTGGAGAAGTTTCTGTTCAGGTCCTTTGCCCATTTTTTAATTGGATTGTTAGTTTTTTGGCTTTAAGTTGTATGAGTTCTATATGAATTTTAGTTATTGATCCCTTATCAGATGTACTGTTGGCCAATAACTTCTTCCATTCAGTGTGTTGTCTTTTTGTTTTGTTGACGCTTTCCTCTGTTATGCAACAACTTTTAGTTTGATGTGATTCCATCACTTAAGGAGTTAGATCAGAAAAAAATATTACTAAGAAAAATGTCAGAGTTGACTTTTCTTCTAGGTGTTCTATGGTTTTGAGTCTTACATTTAAGTCTTTAATCCATGTTGAGCTTATTCTTATGGTGTAAGAGGGTGGTCTAGTTTCATTTTTTTGCATGTATCTGTCCAATTTTTATAACACCATTTACTGAGTAGGCTAGCTTTACCGTTTTTGGTCTTATATTAGTTGACCATGTAGGTTTGGATTTATTTCTGGGCTCTCTATTATGTTTCATTGATCTAAGTGTTTGTTTTTATGCCAGTACCATGCTG
Organism: Noctilio leporinus; assembly: GCA_004026585.1. Lineage (NCBI taxonomy): Eukaryota > Metazoa > Chordata > Mammalia > Chiroptera > Noctilionidae > Noctilio > Noctilio leporinus. The sequence continues at coordinate 49,767 of PVIW01000627.1, forward strand.
TTTTGATCTTTTTAATGCATTGCTAGATTCCGTTTGCTCATATGAAAATGTTTGATATCTATGTTTATCAGCGATATGGGCCTACATTTTTTTATTTTTGTAATGTCTTTGTCATGTTATGCTATCAAACTAATGCTGGCCTCATAAAATGAGCTTGGAAGGCTTCCTTACTCTTGAATTTTTTTTGAGTAGTTTGAAAAGGAGAGATGTTAGTTCCATAAAATTGAAGATTTCTCTGACTTGTCTTCAGAAGGAATTTGAACTTCCACAATCTTGTATCATAGCCTTATTACCCAAGCATTTTATCTTTCTCAATTGTAGCTTTGAATCCTCTCAAAAACTTGTCTTTTGAGTTAGAAAGCCCCTGACTTAATGAGAACTTTCATTTCCAGAGGATATTCCTAGTGCTTGAAGAAAAATAAATTTCAGCAGGATATATTTCACTGGGGAAAGGGCACAGAAAAAAAGAAATTGGATCTTTTATCTAAATAGCATATTGTACCACAAATGGATTTTCCTTTTCTCAACTGTTTTTGAAACAGTAAGTCTTTTTTGATTAATTTAATCCTTCAGAGATTCTAACTTCTAAAACTCTATGATTGGCATTCTCCTATTGGGTATATGGCTTCTGAATCCAAAGAAAGGCAAGATGTGTGGCCTCTGATCGCCTAGTGAACAATCAAGGACTCGGGGCTGGGAACAGGGCTGAAGTGAAGCCCCCCTTGTGGGAATGTGGATCGGGCTGTCTGGCTTCCAGCCTTTTGCTCAGCAGCTTCTGTCTCGAGAGATTGTGCTCTGAAGGGTTCATAGTGTCAGTCTGGCTTATGTATCTCTCCTTCTTACTGTAGGTGGGCCTGTCTTCTTCTCTAATGCTGTTCTGCTCAGCTGTGCAGGTTTCGTCATCCTGCGACTTTGCCATCTGTGTTCAGATTCTCCAGAGGGAAGGGAGGCCTTGGACTCACCTGTGGTCTGTGGAGCAGAGCAGCAGAGTCTGGTCTTCACCTGGCTACTCTACACATGTCATCCGATTTCCCTCCCCTATCCCTGTGTGAAGTGAAGAATTTGGGTTGCAGGCGATCTCTGAGGTGCCTCTGTGATCTTCACAGCATCAGCCGTTCCCACTGCTCCACAGAGGGACCAGAAAAAGGAAAGAGGAGCTGGGTTCTGTAGCCAATTAGGAAAAGGAGATTCGAAGAAAGTATTGATTTAAGTGGCATTTCCTCCCTTCTCTCCTCTCTCCCAGGGACCCGGAATCAGCATAATAAATGGGACGAGGGATTGGTCAGTGGTCATCTCCCGGGTGTCAGGCACTGTGCGGGCAGTGTCTTCCAGGACCACGGCCCCCAAGCACACCCACCACCCCCTCCCCGTCTTCAGGTCTCACCGCAGTGTCACTTCATTACTGGCACTTCCTGATCATCAGCCAGGGTCAGGTCTCCCTGTGCTACATTAGGGTTTCCTGTGCTTTTCCTTCATCGCCCTGACCGCAGATGCCGCTAATTATCTGTGTAGTTAGCAGTTTTGTGACTGCTCGGGCTGAACTCTCCATGAGGAAGGGACCGTGTGCTCCTTGTTTTTCATGGTGCTCCCAGAGCCTAGCACAGTGCGGACACAATACTAGCAATTCGGTAATTATTTCTTGAATAAACATAAGCATGAATGGGTGAACAGCAACTGGATACAAACCCAGAACCCTCTGGCCCTTGGAGACCCGCCTGAGCTGGCGGAAGTGCTTGGCTGTGTCTTGCTCAGAACCAACCTTTAGGGAAGCAGAAATAAAACCAACATGGAACTTGCTGAAAATAGGGCTGCAAGCAGATCCTGGACTAATCACACGGAAATTAATTCCAAGTGCTGCGACACCTGGGGGTGCCTGCTGCCCTGCTGCCCATGGTCCCCTGCCCCGCACTGATGACAAGACTCTGATGTCTGTTTACACTCGCTCTTGCCGCTGCAGTGAGAAAAGCTGATAGGAGGCTAAAAATACTAACAATAGAAATGTGATTTCTTCTTTCAGACAAAAAGCCTTGGCATCCACAGGAGGAAGAAGTGTTCAGGCAGCATGTGACTGGTTAGTATAAAATAAATAAATAGAGAAAATAGCCTATAATTAACTCTGAGTACATGGGGATGAGCAGGGGTGAGCCACTCCTCTTTCATGAGCCCTGGGGGAGGGAGGTGGCTTCATTAGACAGAGGGTGGGAGATGAGTCCAAAGGCCACATGACTTAGGCCATTTATCAAGCCAGTTGTCCCCTCTGCCCCGGCCCCAGGGTGCACTTCCCCTTAGCAGTGGTTAAAGAAGTTCAGAGTATCCAGATGAGAGATTCCCCATCATAACATCTGCCCTCCCACCAGTCATTTAAAGACACAGTTAAGTGTACACTTAGGCTGCTGGGCAAATTCAACTTAGAAAAAACCTACTTACCTTTTAGGACATCACTGCCCGGGGCAGACCCTCAAGGCAACCCTCCCAAGCTTCCCCTGTGTTCTGGAGACCCATGGGTTTAACGGTAGATAGCACTGAGGGGCCAGGCCTGGCTGCAACTGCTGTGGATTAAAAGGGGATTTGGGGTGAATCTGAGAATGCTTCCTGGAGAGCAGCCTCAGGATTTCATCAGGAGCCGGGGGCAGGTGCATTGTGACAGGCAGAAAGAAGGTGCTGTGTCTGGGAGTTGGTTATGAAGTGTGAGCTTTGATGGGTAGATTTTTACAGCATGAAAATGAAAACCCTTCTCCTCTCGGTGTCTGGGGTATGGCAGGTGGAGGCGGCCTGTCTCTTTGAGGTCTCCCTTTCCTTCCACTGTTGTCAAGCAAGGCCTGCCCAGCTCTCTTCTCCTTCTCCCTCGCAGGCTGTTCTCCCATGTGGGTGACCCCTTCCTGGATGACCCCCTGCCCCGGGAGTATGTGCTCTACCTCCGCCCCACGGGCCCCTTGGCGCAGAAGCTCTCTGAGTTCTGGCAGCAGTCGAAGCAGATCTGTGGGAAGAACAAGGCGCACAACATCTTCCCCCACATCACCCTCTGCCAGTTCTTTATGGTGAGCCTGGAGTCCAAGCTGGAAGACACTCGGGGATCCGGCGAAAATAGTTGGGAGCTCCCAGCCTCGGGTGGCCCTTCAGCGATCAGTGAGGCCATGGCTCCTCCTCTTCATGAGCACCCCAACTTCCCTATGGCATCATGATGTCCATCTGTGCCTCAAGTCTCTAGAGACAGGCCTGATCCATTCACTGAAACGCTGGTCTGGCAGCCACCATGGAATGGCTTCACTGTCCCTCTGCGTACCCTTACCTGTTGTTTGCCTTTCCCTTTTACAAGGAAAGTAGAGATCAGGGAGGTGGAAACAAGAAAGGCAGTCTACAGACAGGGAAAGCCACATGAGCCAGCTGGCCACCATCCATGGCTTTTGCCTCAGGAGGTTTTTCTAAAGATGGCAAAGACATCTGTCACCTGGTGTGGTTGCCTAACCCACAATCCCAGTTTCCACAAACTGCGTTCGATGACCAAATAAGCCCCTCTCCCTATAATAAATACATCAATCTACTTGAGGTCTCTGTGGAGATGTGGAAGAATAGCCTTATACCGGTGTATTCAAGACAAGGCAGAATGGTAGCACTTTAAGACGATATTTTGTTTATTGTCTCTCTTCCCCCTCCCTCTCTTTAGATAAAAACATGTTCCTAACACTTTTTTACCATGCACTCAAACATTAACATGATTATCTTCTTCTCTTCGTCATCCTGGCTGTTTCTCAAAACCTCTCAGAGTTGTAGAGGTGCTCATCTTCCTTCCCGTGCCCTGAAGGGGGTGAGGGTGGTACCGCCGCTCCAGGAACTTCATTCTTCCCACTGTCACAGGAGTGCAAGTAGAGTCAACTTCTGATCATCCAACAGGAACAGATAAAACACAGAGGGTGCATGACAGCAGGAAACACATAGAATGGGTCCTAGGACACTATGTTCTAGGACATCCCTCTATACTTCTCTTTTTGTGGGACCAGGCCCCTTTGTCCCGCTGGGCTTTGAGGGGCACAGAGGAGCAGGGAGTGAGGGGAGATGTTGCCCCAGTCGAACTCACCGGCTCCACAAGCGTTTTCCAGGTACCTGGGAGCTGGCAGTTCTCCCTCCCACCAGAGAGAGGTGCTGATTGAGTGATTGTATCATCAGCCTCCAGCTCTGAGCAGAGGACCAGCTGCCCACTAGCCCCTGGCCTCTGAACGAAACTGCTGCTTTCTCCACAGTGCGAGGACAGCAAGGTGGACGCCCTGGCCGAGGCGCTGCAGACCACGGTCAGTCGCTGGAGATGCAAGTTCTCCTCCCCGCTGCCCCTGGAGCTCTACACCTCGTCCAACTTCATCGGCCTCTTCGTGAAGGAGGAGAGTGCGGAGGGCCTCAAGAAGTTTGCTGCAGACTTCGCAGCAGAGGTGGCGTCCAAAACCGGTGAGCCAGCTCGGCGGCCAGGCCAGCCCTGACTCTGGTCACCCGAGAGTTGGGGAGAAAGGAGATAGGAAGGTGGGGTGGAGCCAGGTGGTAGAAAGCCCCAGGAATGGGCAGAACATGGCACAGAACACACCCATTTTCTGTAGCACCCCACACCCCTTTCAAAAATACTAAACTACTGTTTTGTTAGCATCCCCCAGATGATGTCCCAGGCCTACTCCCTAACACCCAAGGTAAATTTGCACAACCAACTGTTTCCATTGAGCTAGAAATGTGTTTCCAGGGAGCACGACTTCAGAATTAAGGAACCAACCTACCTTCCTTCCTTCCTTCCTCCCAAAATCCCTCCCATATAGCCTGGGTCTCACAGATCTTCCATGATGGTCCCAGGCTTTGCTCAGGGGGCATCAGGGCCCAGAGAGTACAGTAGAACCACTTAGCATCAAACAGTATACCCTTCACTCACTGAACCCCGTTAGATAGGCCCCTGAGCCTCAAACATCATCCCAGCAATGTGTCTTCTGCTGTTTTCATGGAAGCTCTTAGCTTAGGCATCTCAGGTTTCCTATGGAAGGACTTAGCTTCAGGGGAGGCTCAGGGTGTGTGTTGAGTTGTCAGCATGAGGCACAGAGAGAAAGAGGGAGAAGTGTGTTAAGCTTCTGTCTGACCCCAGATGCAGACAGGCTTACTTTGCTCAACAAGAGCCTCACCTGCGGTGGGACAGCAAGTGATGAGGAGACCGAAGTCTCTGTTGGCTCTTTAAGAGCAAACTCACACTCAGCAGGTGTGTCAGGTACCTGCTGGGTGTTTAAGAAGTGGTCTCTTCTGGCGGAGGCCCAGTGGGAAGCCTGCTGAATTCAGGCACTATGTGCTAACAGGGCTCTGAGAAGAGAGAAGCTGCACAGGTTGGGGGGCTCCACCTTCAGAGAAGGAAGGAGATTCCTTCTCTCCCGGGACAGGATGGTGCTCATCATCAGGTGGAGGGGGGGCCCCCCTGAGGGTGTGGGCTGCAGGGCGGGGCATGCGCAGGAAGGAGCAGGGTGTGTGCAGAGGACAGGGGGGTGGCGTGTGTGAAGGACAAAGATGGGAAGACCCAAGTAAAGCCCGTGTTTTGTCCCTGGCCTCCTGACCTTTGGCTTCCACTTCACTTGCCTTAGTCCCTTTCTGCTTTTTTCATCCCTGGCTGGGGACATTTTGCTTTGGGTCCTTCTTTGCTAGAAAAACCCCAAGTTAGGCTTGGACTCTGGGAAGGGTGTGGTGAAGGCCGGGCATCACTGAGCAAGTTGCAGTGTGACCTCTGCCCTTGAAGGAGCCCCAGGCCTTTAGGATGCCTTCTCAACGTGTGGAGTGGGGACCCTAGACCCTCCCCATGCACCCCATCTGCTCTCAGAACTGCATCTGCTATCTGACTTAAGTGGAGCCTACCAGTTCCCAGGAGCTAGATATTTCAAAGAGGGCATCCTAGGAAGAAAATTATTTCCTGTCTCTATCCCTACATTTCAGGGAAATGGCCTTTTTATCCCTCAACAGCTATTGTCAAAACCACTAAAACACCCCCCAAAAATCAGAACTAGTGTTGTAGCCACAAAACCCAAACCCTTCTCCAGTGAGTGAAGAAGCGATCTCAGCCCAGGCTTCGTCTGGCTCCGGGCTGTCCAGAACGAGAGGCCATCAGGCCTGGCCTGGTTTCCTGCAGGAGGTGAGCCAGCCCAGCCCATCCAGCCCCTGCCCAGGCAAGGCTCTCCAGGGCCCTTTCTCCACCCTCACGCCACCCCCTGGTGGTGGCTGGGTGCTGGTGGTCCTGCCCTGAGTCCCCACCATGCTCCTTGCAACCTGAAAGCAGGCCCTCCATCCATCTCTGCCTTTCACCTCACGCCTGCTGTTGCAAAACCCTTCAGCAAGCAGATGAAGCATTATCCTCCATCGGAGTCCTGTCAGGAGAGCTACGCATGTGCACGTTGATTCATTCACAGCACTGAAAGCCTGTCATGTGCTCAGCACGGGATGCAGCGCGAAAGGCACCCACAGCCCTTGCTGCTGGAGCCTCACACTGGAGAAATACGCGCAGCACAACAGAAAAAGCACTCAAAGGCCAGAGATCGGCCTCTGCTCCCATCTCTGTGTGATTTGAGCAAGTCCCTTAATTTCTCAAATTACCCAAATTCCCTCTAGTTGCATCTTTTTCAGTGTCTTGCTTGGGCAGCAGAGACATACAAAAAAGAAGTAAAGCCCAGTCCCTTGAAGGTGGGTGGGCTGGTTTTGCTTTGTTTCTGAGGATGTGTTAGAATAACAACCTGTCTATTTTGAACCAGCAGTTCTCAACCAGGGCAGTCCTGCCCCCAGGGAACAGACATTTGTCTCGGTAGGGCCATCTTGGTTGTCACCACTTGGGGGTGCTGCTAGCATCTGGTTGGTAGAAGCCACAGATGCAGCTAAAGAGTGATTTTGACCCAAATGCTTTGAGGGACTCTGTTTTAAACTTTGGGAATATTTCCTCTTTTTCCTTTATTTCTCCATCAGAGCCACACAGAAGCTAAGAGACTTGATTTCCAAACAACAGCAGGATACCTTTGAGAATCCCATGATTACAAAATTTGCTCTTTATTTCTACATCAATGAGCTCATCCCATCAGGCCTCAGTTTTCTCATCTAAATGGTGGGCATGGTGCTTATTGGAGGTGTTGTGAGGAGGAGCCAACCAAAATGACCTCCTCTCAGCGGGCCCATGGCTCCTATAGGAGTGTTGCTCTTTCTCACTCACTGCGGGTGGATTCAGGATTTGTTGCCCACCCACCCCCTGTATTCTGCTGCTGTGAAGGATAGAAAGAGTTTCTGTCTAACAGCAGACTCCCCTCTTTGTTTTTGGGGAGCCAGTTTCTGTGTTCTTCCTGAAGTCCCTCCTTCGCCATGACTGACACATTCTCACACCTGGCTGTTTCCTTTCTCTTCCAGAAGTCCACGTGGAACCTCATAAGAAGCAATTGCACGTGACCCTGGCCTACCACTTCCAAGCCAGCCACCTGCCCACCCTAGAGAAACTAGCCCAGAACATCGATGTCAAACTAGGGTGTGACTGGGTGGCCACCATATTCTCTCGGGATATCCGATTCGCGAACCATGAGGTAATGTCTTGCTGTGGCCCCCACAACTCCCAGTGCCACAGCTGCAGTTACTGGCTCACTGTGGTGGGCACTGGGTCCCAAAGCAGGTTCGTGAGCAAGACCAGACAGGAGTCTGTGGCCTAGGACTCTGTCTGACTCACTAGGATGCTTCGAGCCTGCATCCTTCTTCTCTGGGTGCCAAATGGCTTATCTGTGTGACATCCCCATGGGTCTCCCTGCCCAACAGCTTATTGGAATGACCCAGATAAAATGGGAGAGTAGATAGAAAAATATGATGGAAAATTTAAAATATTCTAGCAATTCATGGTGTTAACTGACAGCAGACATCATCCTGATCTTAGGTGAGGAGAAGAACACATAAATACCAGAAAAGTCTGTGAACACACAATCAACCCACACTTGCTGACCATCTACAGCATGCAAAGTACCATGGAACATACTAGAATTCTAAGATGTGGTGCTGTCTGCAAGGAGCTTTGAGTCCAGCAGGGGAGAGACAACAGACACATGAAATGACAGCCCAAACTAAGCACTGTGAAAGCCTGCATGCATCGCACAGGGGTGTGCATGGGGAATGCCAGTGCAGGTGAAAGGTTGGCATGATCCTAGCAGTGTTGTTGGCAGGGAGCTGATATGCCTTCCAGGTCAAGCACGAGCCATCTCTGAAGAGTAATGTTGTCCTTTTGTTCCTGAAGGAGATGCTAAGACACAAAGACATTAAGTGGATGGTTCAAAGCTAAATAGTAATTAGGACTAGAGCTGAAACCAGAATTCAGGGATTCTGGCCAATAAAGATGGGCAGTCCAACCCAAAAGGACCTCATATTTGGATGGAAAATATGTCATTCAGGTTAACTACTTTTATTAAACAACACAGATTTCCTAGATTTTCGACAGAAGCAGTGACTTTTTTAAAGTTGGCCTTTTAACATCTCTTTTAATATGAAAAAGTTAGAACCTCAGGGTCTAGACTAGGCAACCTCATCATCGATTTGAAAGTGTTGGAGGAAACTAGCCATGCACCCAAGGTCCAGGCCTGGTCATAGGGCCATGAGTGTCAGGGACGTGGAGCTTCATCTGACTCTTCATGGGGATGCATGTCCTCCTCCTGAGTCATGACAATTTCTGTGAAGACACAACAAGGACACTGGGCTTGCTCTCATTTAACAATTCTGACATCTGGAATTGCTTAGAATGAGCCCTAAATATAACAAGAGGTATGGCTGGTTGGACACTTTCCTCCTGAGAGCAAAGAGAAAAATCAGGGGTTGCATCCATCCAAACGGACTCTGAGAAGTCACCTCCAGAGAAGGAAAGTTGCACTGGGATTTTACCAGGAGCCTCTTGTCATCCACATTGTCCTCCAGGTAACACAGAGGGTAATTGCTTTTTGCCTGACCCACATCGTGCTCTGCTGGCACTGAGGGAAGGAGGAGCTTGCGTGCATGAATTATTTTCTAAAAATAACTTGGCCTCTTTTATCTCTCATTGTTAAAGCTCATTTGTTACTGTTCCCTCTGATAAAGCTCTCCCTCTGAGGTCATTCGGGTTTACCTGAACCCCTGTGAGCGTAAACCTGCCCTTGCCTTCACTCGTCTGTTCCTGGAAGGCCAGTTTGACTGGACATTCCCATGAACTAACAGTGACCAGAGAAGAAGGGGGGCTTAGGCAAGGACCCCTCTGCCAGCAATACACAGAAACTTCCTGTGTCTCTTCTCCCTGCTGTTTGGAGTCACCGGGACTTGGAAGTGCCGTGCTAGTTGATACTTGGGCCAAGCAAGTTGTACATGCTGAGCAACAGAATCTAGAGGAGGGACAGACTTGCGCATAAAACATAAATTCTGGAGTCTAGCCCACATGGCTTCAAATCCTGGCTCTGTCTCTTTAGCAGCAGTTGAGTCACTTTTACAGTTTCTGTAATGGCATCCTTCGCTTTCTCACATGTGAAATGGCGATGGCATGTTGCCGAACTCTTGTGTGGATTAGACAGAAGGGTCTGTGGAAAAGGCCAGTTTCTGTCATCACACAGGGCTGTTGCTGTCCTTCCACGACCCAGGTCAGCACACCTTGAGCTTTGTCCTGTGAGGGAATGGAGGCACAGCATCCCTGGGAAGGACTCCAGGATTCTTCCAAGTGGATGACAAGAGGGGAAATCGGCGCCCACGTCCTGATCCCTAAACCCAGGCTGATGATGCTTGTGCTTCTGATGTGGGTGGGCAGAGGGCTGTGGGGGCAGGCGCACCAGCCACAATTCTAGATTTGCTGCAGCACCTTCGTGCTGTTTTGTTTTGTTTTGTTTTGCTTATTCAATACATCAAACCTGCTTTTTGTCCTGCTGCTGTCTGCCTAGAATACCTTTTCTCCTATACTCCTTCTCTTTCCCTGTGCCTGCATTTCCCTGGAGGTAACCTGGAGACAGAACACTCACCCCCTAGGCCATAGGAAGAGTGAGCTCTTCTCTGACATCTTCTCCAATGTCTGAGAGAAAAGGCCTACAGGCTTTTGGAGGGTTGTCAGCCAAGACTCTGCTGTGGTCCAGGAGCTAGAATTGCTCCTGGGATCCAGGGCCTCGCTTCACCCTGTTCCAGGAAAAGGCACATTCCTTTGGCTTAGAGCTTTCTTATGAAAGCAGCGGACTTCTCTGTCCGCTTCTTTAACAACCCAGCAGAAAACCGCCCTGATTAGTTTGGGAAAGTGAGGCAGTAGGAAGGGAAAATTGTGGGGACGGGATTGAGGGCCAAGAAGGCCTGGTGTGAGAAAGGACCTGGCACCAGGGGACCGTCAGCATCATGGTGCAGCCAAGCTCTGTGTATTTTCACTTTCATCCTCTGAGAAAAGTCATGTTCTCACTGGCCCCTTTCATTAGAGTTCCGAAAGGGACGTCTTCCTCGAAAACATATTGTGATGGACACTTGGCACCAGGAGCTGAGTCAGTCCCTGGCATCCCCAGCACGGGGTCCAGGGGCAGGTCGGCACCTGGAAAATGGGGTATCCCTGCTCTGCACAAGGCACTGTTCCTAAGGACTTTTCTTGCATTGTCTCTTTTAACTTTTATTGCCAGGTATTATTTTATAGATGAGACAGCTGAGGTTCAAGTTAAAAGCCTGAAAGGGGAACCAGAAGATATGGCCACTGTGGCTTTGGGACCAGAGGAAAAGGCTATTATAGACTCTCCATCTTAGTGTGGAGCAAGTAGGATAGGAAATGTTTTCCTGGCCATTGAGGGCTCCTGTTGCTAATTTTAAAAATAGTAAAATGAATGTGTTCTATGCCTATGATGATTATATATCCCAGGAAGGGAGGCAGACCATGGAATACATCAGCAAAGCAGCATATCCTATAGTCGGCCCTGGGGGCTTTTCCTGAGCCGAGAAAAAGAACACGAGGTCTTCCTGGTTCTCTGAGGAGAGTTGGTTTCACAGACTAACACACTAATGGCTATAAAAGATGCTGGTTTCACAGACCATTCCTTCCAGCTCCTGGTTAATGATGCAGGTTTGAAGGAAGCTTCCTCAAGACAGGGCACCCTGTCCTGTTCAGGCAGCTGAGTTTCGTAGTAAAGGGAGTGCTTCCTTCCAAAGCCTGGCCTATTGGGCAGTTTTCCCTCCTGTTCAGTAACCCCCATGGGGAAGATGGACTTTTCATGAGCTGGGTTCCAAGTGTCTCGCATGGTGCAGGTCCCAGCACTGAGCAGAGGAAACCAGATCCAACCCCATTTGGACTGCAGTTTATGGAAGAGCTTATGGGCTTTCAGATAAACTTCTAAAAACTACATGTGAGTCCTGAAGAGAAGCAAGGATATGCCCAAAGGAACATCTGGAACCATCCAGTAGCAGCAGGCACACACTTACCTTACCCTAAAAAAAAAAGAAAGGAAAGGAAAGAAATGCTTTCTGATCTGAATCCAAATCTCCTCGGAGCCTTCAGCCCCCAGGGACCTGGAAACGGCAAGCTGTGGATGTGGGCTCGTCAGCAGAAGGCACATCTCTGTCCTGGAGGCGCCGGGGTGGCTGGGTCAGCTAGGGCCTCACGTGTCCTCTCTTTCAGACGCTGCAGGTGATCTACCCCTACAGCCCACAGAATGACGATGAGCTGGAACTGGTCCCTGGGGACTTCATCTTCATGTCCCCCATGGAGCAGACCAGCACCAGCGAGGGCTGGGTCTACGGCACATCCTTAAGCACCGGCTGCTCTGGACTCCTGCCTGAGAATTACATCACCAAGGCTGATGAGTGTAGCACCTGGGTATTTCACAGGTGAGTGGATGCCGAGCTCTTTGCCTGCTGGTTTTTGAAGAACGTTGCAGGCTTCCAGAGGTGGTAGGAAAATAAACTCACTTCTAGACACGTGGGGCAGTGGTTACTGCAAATACAGTCCACAGGGAAGAAAGCTCTGCTGGCCCCAGACCTCCAGGCAGGGCTGTCTCGGGCATGGCAGAGGTGGGCAGTGGATTGCTCCGTTTCACTGCCTTCCCCAAGCATGTAACCGTCGTCTGAGTTCCGGATTGGAGATTAGGCTGAGGCTGCTTTGGGCTCCATCTCTATGGCTGAAGTGTGGGTCACCCTGATGCTGAGTCTAAATGGCTTTCAGGTTTCTGTCCACTTTATCCTGGGTCATTGCTCAGAGTGGTCCAACCCCCCAGAGCAGCTAGGCAGATTCCCACCACTCTAGCCAGGCTGGTGATGAAAGAGTTCGCAAGTGTCAGGAGATCTACATGCCCCTCATTGAACAGGTGGTTCTGAGCAAGTCTCAGACTTGGCACTTGCAGGCCTAGGTGACAGAATGTGTCTAAGGTAACGGGCAACTGCCAGACCCTTAAAAAGATGTATGACCCCCTGTCATCTTTAGAGCGATAACTTTCCACTGATCCTTCATAAAATCAAACTGCTTCCCTGTTTGGCGTGGTCCATGGAGTACAGCCAGCTTTGTCCCAGTAAATAAAATAGAGATAAAAGGCTCCTTCTTTCTTAATTAGAGAAGTTCAAAGCCATCTCTTCCCTGGCACATGCAGGCAGCTCACCATCGTGTACATGCTGGTGGTTTATCCTCCCTGGGTTTTTTTCTTTTTTTCTTTTAAGATTTTATTTATTATTTCCAGAGAGAGAGGAAGGGACAGGGGCAGAGAGGGAGAGAGACATCAATGTATGGTTGCCTTTCACCTGCCTCCAGCTACGGACCTGGCTGGAGACCTGGCTTGCAACCTGGTTATATGCCCTGGCTGGGGAATTGAACCTGCAGCCTTTGGGTTTGCAGGCCAGTGCCTTATCCACTGTGCCACCAGCCAGGGCCCTCCTTGACTGAGAGCTGGGAGCCTGGGCAGCAGTTGCATGTGTCTAACCTTGTTATTATCGCTGCAAGGTAGAGGTGGAAAGGGGCGATTCCAAGGAGTACTTCACCTAGAGGGAGGGAAGAAGAAAAGTTACCTACCTTGGTAGCAGTGAGCAGACAAACCTGGTAGCTTGAAGCCGCTTCATGTTCCTCAAACACTTGCTTTTTCAGAAATGTTTCTGAGTATGAAAATAAATAGTTGGGTTTCCAAACATACCTTTTTATCCCTATGAAAACAAGTGAAGTGTGATTAATAAACTGAGAACTAAAAGATTCTTTGACGACTAAAGTGATTCAGGTCACTTTTCTAGGAATAGGGTTCCCTGTGGGAAAAAGTACGTGGAATCGCTGCATTCACTCCCACTCCTGCCCAAATTGGAGCTCCAGCTGAGCCATGAGTGAGCCGAAGGGACGACAGACCTGGGTTGCAGGGAGGGAATGTATCAATCTCCTTTTACTTTGAGAGATTACGTGTGATGTTATTTTCCTAGTAGCCGTGTCCGAAATTAAGCTATCAATTTCCAGTGCCAACCCTGCCAAGAGTGGGGAAATAACTAATGATGGGCGTTAGGACATAGTAATGAAGAATTTGACTTTTTATTCCAATAATCTTCAGTTCAAAACGAACTCTCCCATCTACCAGTTGTCTGACCTTGGCCAAGTTACATTACCTCTCTGAGCCTCTGTTTGCACATCTATAAAATGAAGATGATAATTAACTGCATGGAACTCACAGGGCTGTTAAGGAGATTGAAATCAAGAACTAAGCTTTACATGGATCACACTTGCCTATTTCAGCATATGTAACAGCCCTGGATCTAAAGCAGTCATGAGCTTTATAATTTTCATTTTTTTGTAACTCGCGTTTCCCAGTCTTCTTACATGCTCATTGAATCAAATGATGCTCCATCCCAGAGGTGCAAGAGACTCAAGGAGGCAGAGCCCCCCTCACCTCTGAGCAAAGAGAGAGCAGAAGGCAGAGCCCCAGGGTGCTTCAGTGTAGCCAGGCCCCCAGGGTGGGAAGTTGCCCTCTGGGTTCAAGCAACAGGTAGAGACTTTGGGCCTATAACCCCCACAGCTCTTCCTATCCTGTCCTTTGTCCTCTGAGTCTGTCCTAAAGAAATACTGTCCTCTTGTTAGAGCATCTTGTCTGGCTCTGAGTATCCCTAGATACCTGTCAGTTGGTGAAGCCCCATTGTGTGCTCTGAATTGAGGTAGGCCGGTTGGTCCTCCTGGGCTTTTACTCAGGCCTGGTGTGTCCTAAGGCCAGGCCATTGCCTTCCTGGTGTGTGAGAAGATGGTCTGGTCAGGTCCAGCTTCCTCCTTATTCTGCTCCCAACCTAAGCGTCTGACCATTTATTGTCTCACTGGAGCCAGCAACCCAGACTGTCTCAGGGGAGTCAAGTAGTCTGATGACAGTGACAGTTAAAGAAGGAAGCTGGCTTTGTCCTTGCCAGCTGAGCTGAAGGAGAGAGAAGGGACTTTGAAGAGGGTAAGGGGCAGGTACAAGCATGAGGTTGAGACAATTACATGCAGACATTTCAGGCCCTAAATCTTTGATGTATCAGAATGTGAAAATGAATTTTCTTTAACTGTGTGATGTTTGGGAGGATCTCAGTATAAAATAAAAGAGAACAGTGAGTCAGTTTGTTATCCTGTGTAAATGGCACAAGATTTCCTTGGTTTACAGTTGCTTAATTTTACCAAAATATATCTCATTTGGCCACACATAACACATAGCTGAGGCAGCTTTGTTAAACTTGCTTCCTAGATCCCAGCCCAAGACCTGTGGAATCATAATCTGGGAGGAGTGAGGCCCTGGTGTGCATATTCTTAAATCTGCCCTGGGGATTCTGATATGTTCAAGGGCTGAAACATCACTTTGTTAGGGCTTCTGTGACCTTTGTGTGGAAATAGACAAGTCTGCTTAAAGTTTAAAGGAAGGGACGCCTTGGAGAGGGAAAGGGATGTCAAAGTTATTCCAATCATATCGTTTTTCTGAAAGAATTTTTATTAACAACCAGTTAACTTTATTATATTGGTGACTGTAAAAAATTCTTCTTAAAATTAAAATTCTAAGGATAATATGTTAAAATATGTTAAAAATAAATAGTCCAGTGCTGCTGTTAAACTGCATGGATTGCTGGGAAAGCAGGTGCACACCAGGGCTGTGCTGGGCAAATTGGGACCTATGGCTCCTCTGCTTAGTTGTAAAGAAGCAAGAAACCTGAAATCCAAATATTCTCCCTTGCTACTACCCAGTGAGGCAGAAGGAGATAGTCACAGCATTCACCTAACAACCAAATTTAAATATCTAATGTTTATTAGATACCGCTTTGGGCAGGGGGAAGTCTTAATAATAAAAATTATTTAAAATGGCATGATTGGCTGCCTCCCTGTAGCTAGACCTCTTTGGGGCTTCTGTTAGTTGCAGTGCTGCATCCAGAAATGAGTTCTTGGCTCTGATGAGAAGGATGTCCTCTGCGTAATTCTGTATTGACCGGTGTTGGAGGCGTTGCTGGGAGGGAAAGGAGGAGCTGGAGGCTGAAGAAGGTAGAATAGGGGATATGGCCACCAGGTGTCCTGGACCACTAGGAGCCCCAGGCAAGTGGTGGAGACAGTACTAATGCCCCCTATAATGTTGGAAATGACCATGGAAAAGATCAAAGGCAGGAAGAATGGTTTATTTCTTTTGAGCCAGAAAAATAGCTGGAAGCAATGGCACACAATTGATACTTCATGTCCTTTAATGTGACTTTGGTGCCAACCATGCCTGTGGCATCTTAATAAGCATCAACCCAGAGATTGTGTCCTTGCCCAGAGGGATGAATTCATCTACTCCAGGTATAGAAATACACCTACCCCTAATTATACTGGAAGACTCAGGATAAAACAAGGCACCCCTCCCCAGGAAGGGGCACCCCTGGCCCTCTCTCCCTACCATTGTGCTGCCCAGGGAGTGTTACCAGCTGATTCCCACATTCCATTCATCCAGGTTAAAGAGCTGCTAATGTTTTCCCTCATTCAGGTTAAAGAGCTGCTAATATTTTCCCTCCTTCCCCTGTAGCTCCTACTCAATCTTAAACACAGCACCTTCCCCTGCTCTTGGTGACGGCATACTGGAGCGGCGGTTGTATGAGGACCAGGGCCCTGGGGAGATGGCGCCCCTGACAGTCATCTGCCAGCCAGCACAGGTAAGGCACACTGCTAGGGTCCTGTCCTCAGCCGCACTTACTGGGTACCTGTTGACTAGTATGAGTCAGAAGAGTCAGATGGGTGGTAGTAACCATGACTACCAGCATCTGGGCCTAGGCTGGTAAGGAAGGCTCTCCTGCAGAGAAAAGAACATGTCATCTGTGAAGTTGTAATAGTTACCTAGTTTGTAGGTCTTGGTGAAGGTTATAGGAAATAGGATGGGAGGATGGGTGAAAAAAAGAGCTGAAGAATAATGAGAGGTACACATCTAGTTATAAAAAAATTAAGTATGGAAATGTAACATAAAGCACAGAAAATGGTGAACAATATCATAACTTTGTTTAGTGGCATAGGTGCATAAATGTTGCCTCATTATGCTGTACACCTGAAACAGTATCATGTTGTATGTCCACTATACTTTAGTGAAAAGTATTAGGGGAGATAATAAGAATAAGGCTCTTAGCACAGTAACCTGATGGATAGTGAGCATTCAGGGTATATCCGCTTGATATTGCCAGAGTCTGCAGAATGAAGAGTTGAAGTAGTTTGAACAATACAAAGACGAGTTGAAAGTTCAAATTTGCTGAGAACCAAGAGACTAGGTCACTTTGGCTGGAGCCCAGGGCTTGAATTAGGGAAGTGTAAGAGAAGAAATGGGAAGGCCACATCCCACATGTTAACTTTCTCAGAGCAACTGGACACTAATGGAAATGCTGCCAACACACAGCTGGAAGCACTAAGGAAACTGAGAATAACACCCTATCAGAAAAAAGACCCATAAAACATCTATAAAGATCCACTGGCAGTTTTAAAGACCAGTCATTTGGACATGTCTCTGACTATTGTTGCCTGTTTCATCAGCCAGAAGTAGCCATTGTCCTCCCAGAACCCAGGAACACCAACATGTATGTAGTTGGGACAACAGAGCCTAAACTATGGTGAGAACAGGCAAAGCAAGGTTGCATTGTTGGAAGACACCATTGGACCATGTGACCCAAGCACACATTAGAGATAAGGCAGACGTAGTGAGCATCAGAGTCCTCACTCCCTGAAAAGTTGATGAAGCATCTCTTTAGGGGAGGACACTCTCCCACCGGATGGCTTTCTCTATGTGCTAGCTAGTTTTACCTCTGAGCTGTAACGCCAGGGATGTCCATGCTGGTATTGGCCTAACACGACTCTTACAGCAGTAGTGATGATACCATTTTGATAACCCTTCTTATTTTGTAAAGCACCTGCAGGTCATCTCACTTGAACCTCAAAATAACTTGATGTCTTTAAGATGAGTCCTACTAACCCCATTTCACAGATAGGCCTAGTCATGAACTCTAGAGCTCAGCTCACATGGGACCTGGTATGAGGACATCTCTACTTTTTCATGTTTTCCCCACTGTTTTTGCAGCCTCTGAGGGTCAACAGCCAGCCTGGGCCCCAGAAGAGATGCCTGTTCGTATGTCGGCATGGCGAGAGGATGGATGTCGTGTTTGGGAAGTACTGGCTATCCCAGTGCTTTGATGCCAAAGGTGAGCAGCTGGTTGACCTGTTCAGCATTGCTATTCCTATCATGGCCTCTAGGGGGCACAGTCAAGCTATGTTTAGCTAGATGGAGTCTTACAGTTAGATGGGCAGTAGAAAAGTCTAATGTGTTCACATTCATAAATCCTTCCTTGATTGTCTTGAGTATTATGAAAGAGGTGAGTGCTATTGTGTGCATCCTATAACCTGGGACACCAGAGAGCAAAAGCAAATGTTTTGCCCATGGTCATATAGCAAAATCAGAGGCAGGGACAGATTTTCCAACATCAATTTCCCCTGACTCATTTGGGTCCCCTTTTCCTTTGAGTAACCTGTTAAAGATAGGGAGGTTTACATATCAGAAGCATCCTGTTTCAGAGAGTTCTGCTTCCTATTTTCACTTAAAAACTGTCTCTTGCCCAGATGGGTGTGCTCAGTTGTTGGACATTGTCCGGCAAAGTAAAAGGTCACTGGTTCGATTCCTGTCAGGGCACATGTTCCCCTTGCGGGTTGGGTCCTTGGTCAAGGCACATCTGAGAGGCAACAATCAAAGTTTCCCTCTCACATCAATCTTTCTCCTTCTCTTTCTCCCTCCCTTCCCTTCTCTAAAAATAAATCAAAATCTTTAAAACAAAAAAAGCATCTCCTGTCATTTTTATTAGAAGAATAGAAGAGCAGATTCCAAGACATTCTAACAAAGGAAAAGTATCAGCCTTGATATTTTCTAGAGAGCTCAATTTAATCTCTTTGGCCTAAAAGCAATGGAAATAGAGATGCTGTCAGGATCAGCTAAAGTCCCAAAGCAACAGGAAACTCACATAGCCTTTGGATAACTTCTTTCCTAGGCCGCTACATACGCACCAACCTGAACATGCCTCACAGCTTACCTCAGCGGACTGGTGGTTTCCGGGACTATGAGAAAGATGCTCCAATCACAGTGTTTGGATGTATGCAAGCAAGGCTGGTGGGTAAGCATCCAGGAGTAATTGCACAGCTGCTCCTGACCATGTCTTCTGAATTCTGGTTCCAATGGTATGACAAGACTTACTCCTAAGGGATTAGGTGATGATTCCAAAAGTAGTAAAGGGATTTCTTATGTAACCGTTTAGTGTAGGGCAGTGCTTGGCACAGGGTTGGTTTACCAAAGTGAATAAGGTGTGATTTCTGTCAAGGGCATATGGTCCATGGAGGGGGCAAGGTCAGGTTTGGTGTGGCAGAGGAGCCATCTTCCAGCACACGGTGAGGAGCAGGGAACCCTGGAGTGACTGAACATATGGAGGCCAATTAATCCTTTGAAGATGTCTAGTTTTTTGCAGAGAACCTACCACACAAGAGACAGCAGCCTTGCCCTATTCAATTAGCTAACATGCATTGGTTGATCACTTCTTTGTTCAAGGGACTGTGTTAATGTTGGGGATCCAAGCATGAGTTCCAGCCTCAGGGAAACAAACTTGTAATTACATAAATATCTTACACTGTGGTATTCAAAAATAAAACTATCCTTTTGGGGAGAAAAATCTGTGTACACAGAATTATGGAAGCGAAGTAGATGGATGTTATACTCACCTTGTCCCATTTTAGTTGGAATTACAACTAAAATATAGAACAATCAACATGAATAACCAGCTGAAGACTAGCTGAACAGAAGTCTTATAACCAAGGGTTTGCAGAGGAAGCTACATTTAGACTAGTAGGAAGGATAGAGACTCAAAAAGGGCTGGCCCTTCACCGATGTGCAGCAGTTGAGAATCTGGAGAAATACCTGAGCTGCAAAGGTTGCCCCTGAGGAGTTTGTGGTCTCAAGCCCATGCTGGGCTCTCCAGCCCAGAACACCAGAGCCAGGGAAAAGACCCCACATGTTATCTGGGTGTGTAAGTCATCAGGAATTCTGTCCACTAGGAAGGGAGTGGAGTCTGCTACAGGCCCAGGTGCCCTCTGAAAGGGACAACACAAAATTTCATTTTCAGCCTTTCACCTGGGCTCCCACAGAGGGAAGGTGGCTCAGAGAAAACTGGAGTTGTGTGAGGATGGACTGGCTTGTGTGGCTTTGGGGAAAGAGCTAAAGGGAGAGCCACCCGGGTCCCTATGCTGAGTCCCTCTCCCATGCCGCCCACATATGCCACCTTTCCTGGGTTGAGTACTCCCTCCATTCACCATTAGCCTGGGGAGATGTAATAGTCTCATCATCCGGACTCCCTGTGGCCTAGCCCTGCTGAGCTCACACCATCCTAGCCTTTCAGTGCAGACTTTTTTGGTTGGCCCTGAGGAGGCCTGGGCAGCCTTGGGGAGATACTAAGTTGCATGTGGCTCTATGGCAATGGTCAGTTTTACCTCACACACCTTCTGTGCTACTGTTCCTGTGCAGTATCCTTCCCTCACATGGCCAAATACTAGTTTCTTCAGGCCTGATGAACTCTGCTGGCCTCATCCTTATGACCCTAAGACTATGACCCAATACAAAGATTAGTGGGTACCCAGCCAGTGGCATCTAGCCTTGGTGTACCCTAGATCCTTTCCTCAGTGGCCTCTGATACAGCACTAAGGTTTGAATCTGTATCAATCTTATGAACACCAATAGCACCTACCTGTTGACTCAGTTAGTCATCATATGTCAGATGACGTCAGTCATCTCACATATTGCTAGAGGCTCTTCCAGTGACTCAGCCTGCTGCAGTGGGCAGATGAAGCTACCTGCAGCCAGGTCTCAAGGTGACTTGAGCCTTTTGCGGACCTTTCCCCAGAGTCCAGTAATGGTGGAAGTGGTCTTGGTGCACAGTTTAGCCCCACTCATGCACACCCAGGTCCATTAGAAGAAACCACAAACTGCGTCACTTTGTAGCTCCAAACAGGAAGCCCAAGTGTCTGATACTGACTCTCACTGGAGTCTCTCCCAAGAAGCTCCAGAATCAACACATGCAGTAGCAGACTTCAAATGGCAGAGTACAAACCAATTAGCTTCACAAGTGGCACACCCAAAAGGGAGATCTCAGCAGATGCCAGACCCTGCTGGGGTCCACTTCATGGGGTCAGCCTCTGCACAGCAGTTTGTACAGTTAGTACAGTGTAGTTAAGGTCAGTTATCACAGCCAGTCATCCTGAGTGTCAACTCCACTGACTGACAGAAACAACTGAGGCCAACTACTACAGGAGGGTTCACATAACCCACACAAGGGACATTCCTGGAGAACCTAGTTCAGGTGATTGAGAAGACTGTCACTGAGCCCCTTAGGACACCTACTACCAAGATGGGGAGACAAAAGCAGATCTACCTAATAGACAGAAAAAATAAAGAATTGCACTGAAAATGGGGAAATATAAAAACATGCCTCAAATAAAAGAATAAAGAATAGGAGAATTCCCCAGAAAAGAACTAGATGAATTGAAGGCAAACAATCATCAAAAACCAGAGTTCAGAACAATTATTATAAGGATGCTCAAGGAATTTAGGGGAAGATTGGATGGAATTAACCAGAACTTCAACAAAGAGATAGTAAGGATAAAGAGAACATAAAAAAGAATGATTCAGAAATGAGGAACATTATCTGAAATGAAGAATATACTAGAAGGAATCTGTAGCAGGTTAGACAAAGCAGGGGTCAAATCAGCAATTTGGAAGACAAAGAAACACTGAATGAGAGCAGCAATAACAATAAAGAATTTAAAAAAATTTTTAAGGGACCTCGGAAACAATATGAGTAATGACATCTGCATCATAGTAGTACCAGGAGGAGAAGAGAGAGAGTAAGGGATTGAGAACCTCTTTGAATAAACAGTGACTGAAAACTTCCCTAACCTGGTGAAGGGAAAAGACACATAAGCCCAGGAAGTACAGAGAGTCCCAAACAAGATGAACCCAATGACCCACACCTAGACATAATGAATATGACAAAGGTTTTAAGAGAGAATCTTAAAAGCAGCAAGAGAAAAAGTTACCAACAAGGGAGCTCCCATAAGACTGTCAGGTGATTTCTCAACAGAAAATTTGCCAGCCTGAAGGGATTGGCACAAAGTATTGGAAATGATGAAAAGCAAAAACCTACAAAGACTATTTTATTCAACAAGGCTCTCCTTCAAATTTAAAGGAGAAATCAGGAGCTTCCCAAACAAGAAAAAGCTAAAGGAGTTCATCATCAAAAAATCAATATTACAAGAAATGTTAAAGGACTTTAAAAGAAGAAAGAAAAAACAGAGTGACAGAAATATAAATAATAAAATGGCAATACATACGTATCTATCAATAATCACTTTAAATGATAATGGCTTAAATACTGCAATAAAAAGATATAGTGTAGTTGACTATGTAAGAAAACAGGTCAAGACAAACACAGAATGAAAGTGAAGGAATGGGAAAAGTATTTCATGCAAATGGAGACAAACAAACAATAAAACCTGGAGTAGCAATGATATCAGACAAAATAAACTTTATAGCACTGACCCATATGGCTCAGTTTGTTGGGTGTCACTCCACAAAGTGAAAGGTTGCTGGTTCAATACATGTTCAGAACACATGCCTCAGTTGTGGGTTCATTCCCCAGTTGGGGCACATTGGAGAGGCAACTGATTGACTGATTGATGTTTCTCTTTCACACTGCTGTTTCTCTCTCTCCCTCCCCTTCTTTCTCTCCTCCCTCTCTCTCCCTTCCTCCCTCCCTCTCTCTCCCTTCCTCCCTCCCTTTTTCTCTCTCCCTCCCTCCCTCCATTCCCCTCTCTAAGTGAAATCTTGTAAAAATAGACCTTATAACGAAGGATGCAATAAAAGACAAAGAAGGCCATTGCATAATAATAAAGGGATCAGTCTGATAAGAGGATATAATCCTTGTAAATATTATGCCCCCAACATAGGAGCACCTAAATCTATAAGCACATATTGATAGACATAAAGGAAAAGATCAGTAGTATTAGTCATAATACAGGACGTTTATACTCCATTGTTATCAATGTATAGATCTTCAAGAAAGAAAATGAATAAAGAAACAGCAGCCTTAATGACTCACTAGACCAGATGACTTTAATCAATATTTTCAGAGCATTTCACCCCAAACAGCAGAATATACATTCTTTTGAAGTGGTTATGCAAAATTTTCCAGGATTCACCACTAGGCCGCAAATACAAGTCTCATTAAATTTAAGAAGCTTGAAATCATGAAGAGTCTTCTCCAAACACAATGGCATGAAACTAAAAATCGTACACATGAAAAGAAAATGAAAAAATATACAACCACATGGAGGCAAATTAACAGTTTACTAAAAAAATAAAATAAAATAAAAGTTAACAATAAGATTAAGGAATAAATCAAGACAAATAGACAAATGAAAATGAAAATGCAACAATCCAAAATCTATGGGATACAGAGAAAGCAGTCCTAAGCAAGAAATACATACCAAAACAGTCTCACCTCAAGAAATAAGAAAAATATAAAATACACACTCTGATGGTATACATAAAGGAACTAAAAAGAAGAATAAACAGCCCAAAGATAGTAAAGGAAGTAATAAAGATCAGAATAAACAAATAAAATAGAGTAAAAAGTGCAAAAAAGATCAATGAAACTGAAAGCTGATTCTTTAAAAAGATAAACAAGATTCATACACCTTTAACCAGACAGATTAAGAAAAAAAAGTCAGGATGCAAATAAATAAGATCAGAAATAAAAGAGAAGTGATAACCAATATCACAGAAATACAAAAAGTATTATAAGAAAATACAACAAACAACTACATGTCAACAAGTAGGACAATCTGGAAAAATGTATAAATTCTTATGCATACAACATCCAAAGACTGAATCAAGAAGAAACAATATCTGAACATGCCAATTATAATTTAAAATGGAAATGAAGCAGTAATTAAAAAAAAAAAAATCTCTGATTAAAGAAACCTCATGGATAGGATGCTTTCAATGGTGAATTTTACCAAACTTTCAAAAAAGAAAGAACTAATACATCTTCTCACATTATTCCAAAAACTGAAGAGAAGACTCCCAAGCTTATTTTACGAGGCTAGCATTATCTGAATTCCAAACTCAGATAAAAATACCATAAAGAAAATTATATCAATATACTTGATGAAAATAGTCAAAAATCCTCAACAAAATATAAACAAACCTAATTCAGCAATATATCATAAGGTCATACATCATGATCAAATGGGATTTATTCCTGGGATTCAGGGTTGGAACAATATCTGCAAACCAATTAACATGATACACCACTTAAACTAAATGAAGGATAAAAGTCACATGATAGTACTATAGATGTAGAAATAGCATTTTACAAAACACTGCACCCACATCTGATAAAATCTCTCAGCAAAGTGGGAATAGAGGGAACATACCTCAACAAAATAAAAGGCCATATATGACAAACCCACAGGCAGCATCACACCCAGTGGGGAAAAGCTGAAAGCATTTCCCTTAAAATTGGGAACAAGACACGAATGTTCACTTTCACCGCTCTTATTCAACATAGAATTGGAAGTCCTAGCCTGAGCAATCAGACAAGAAGATGAAATAAAAGACACCTAAATTGGAAAGTAAGAAATAAAACTGTCATTATTTGAAGGTGGCATGATAGTATATACTGGGAAGTGTACAGATTCCACCAAAAATCTAGTAGAACCAATAAATGACTTCCATAAAGTAGCAGGATACAAGAGAAATATTCTAATAATGAGCTATCAGAAAGGGGAACTAAGAAAACAATCTCATTTACAATTGTCTCAAAGAAATAAAATACCTAGCAATAAATTTAATCAAGAGGTCCATTTATTTTGTATTTTTAGATTCAATTATTGATAGATATGTATTTATTACCATTTTACTCATATTTTTTATCTTCTTATAGCTTTACCTTGTCTGGGAAGCACTTTATCTGCCCTTCCATTTTAAATGATAGCTTTGCTGGATAGAGTAATGTGGTTGTAGGTCCTTACTTTTCATCCCTTTGACTACTTATTGCCAGTCCCTTCTTGCCTGCAAAGTTTCTTTTGAGAAGTCAACTGACAGTCTTATGGGGACTCCTGTGCAGATTAATAACTGGGTGTTTTTGTTTTTGTTTTTGTTTTTGTTTTTGTTTTGCTGCTTTTAAAGATTCTGTCTCTATCTTTAACCTTTGGCATTTTATTTTCATTTAATTTTTAAAATTTTTTATTAATTATTTTTAGAGAGAAGGGCAGGGAGGGAGAAAGAAAGGGAGAGAAGCATCGGTGTATGGTTGCCTTTCCCCTGGCTCCAGCTATAGACCAGGCTGGAGATTTGGTTTGCAACCTGGTTCTGTGCCCTATCTGGGGAATCGAACCAACAACCGTTAGGTTCACAGGCCAGCGCCTCTCCACTGAGCCACCAGCCAAGGCAACCTTTGGCATTTTAATTATGATGTGTCTTGGTGTAGACATCTTTAGGTTTATCTAGTGTGGGACTCTACACTTCTTGGACTGCATGTCCACTTGCTTCATCAAGTTAAAGAAGTTCTGTCATTCTTTTTTCAAGCAGGTTTTCAATTTCTTGCTCTCTCTCTTCTTTCAGTACCCCAATGATGTGAATGTTGGTATGCTTGCAGTTGTCTCAAAGACTCCTTATACCATGCTCAGTTTTTGGATTCTTTTTTCTTGTTCTGATTGGGTATTTTTTTGTTTCCTGATATTCTAAATCATTGATTTGATTCTTGGCTCTATCCCCTCTACTGTTGGTTCCTGTAAGTTGTTCTTCATCTCAGTTAGTTTATCCTTCATTTCTAACTGGTCTTTTCATGGTTTCATGCCCTTTTTTATTCTGTGGAGGTCCCCACTAAGTTCACTGAGCATCCTTATAGCCAGTGTCTAATTCTGCATCTTACAGATTGTTTAGTTCTTTTTCTGGAGTTTTGCTCATTTCCTTCATTTGGGCCATGCTGCTTTGTCTCCTCATTCTGGTAACTTCCCTGTGTTTGTTTCCACATGTTATATAGAGTTGCTACCACTTCCTGACTTGGTTGAGTGACCTAATGTTTAAGTTTCCAGTATGGTCCAATAGTATAGTCACCCCTATCACCCACCATGTGGGCTATGTACATCCCCCTCCTGCAGCCAAGCCTTGGTTGCTTTTCGCAGGTCAATGGGAGGGATTCACCCAGGCCAGTCAGCTGCAAGGACTGACGTTGACCACTGACTACCAACCTCTGACCACCTTGGAGGGTTAGCTGTGCAGAAGCCCACTCCACAGAGCAGGACTTACTTCAGTGGGGTTCTGGTGCCTGCTAAGTCTGCCCCTTAAGTGTGTTGCTAGTGGAAGTGGTTGGGTGGTGGTACTTTGATATGGTCTGTAGCTTATTCACAGGATATGCACACTCTGGTGTGTCTCCTGGGAGGTGTAGGCCAAGGTCAGCCACCCTCTTGTTTTCTGTCCAGAGTCACCCAAATAAGCTGCAAATCAATCTGCAGTTGGCTGCTACTTGTGCTGGGTTTGGAGGTGCCCAAGTGAGTCCAAGCTGTGAACCAAGGCTGGCTGCTGCTAGTGCCAGGCCTGGAGCCACTTAGTAATAGGTATGGGGCATGCTGAGGCCAGGTGCTATTTGTTTGAGAGATTTTTGGAACATATAAAGCATGAGCCAAGATGAGCCATTTGTATTTGTAAAAGCCACTGGAAACAGCCAGAGTGGGCCTAATGGTTGGGTGGGGTGGTACCTCAGGGAATCATCAGGGTAGGGCAAATAGTATGAGCCAGACTGATGAAGACTCAGATATGGCACCTGCTTGCCAGCTCTGTGACTCTGTGTTGGGAATGCTCAGAAAAAGAACAGTGGCCTCTGCCAGAATATCTGTCTGGGAGAAAGCTGTCCTCCAACTGTTGCCCTGAACTCAGACAATTCAGCTCCTCTCTGTCTGTCTATGACACCTTTCAAGGTGCTACTTTGGCACTGGATCTCAGGGGGAGCAAGTCTGAGTAAGTCTGTGCATGGCCCTTTAAGAGGAGCTGCCTGAGACTCGAGCAGTTTGTCTTCCATAGCCTCAGTCCGCACAGCCAGAAGTTATAGGGACTTATCTTTCTGGCACTGGAACCCTGGGTGTGGGAGCCTACTATGGGGCTGGGACCCCTTGCTTCTGAGATATCCATCCCAATTTTTACCCACCACATGTGGCTGTGGGACCCCATTCCTCATCTCTGCCCCTCCCAACAATCTCAATGTGGTTTCTTCTTTAGTTTGTAGTTGTAGGAATTCCATTCAGTTTGATGTCTGATGGTTCTGAATGATGGCTGTTCTGTAGTATAGTTGTAATTTTGATGTGGTTGTGAAAAAAGGTGAGCTGTTTTTACCTATGCTGTCATCTTGGACAGAAGCCCCACTACTTGAAACTAATACAGGTTAACACTGACTATAGACTAATTGAAAACATTTAAAAGCACTACATTGATTTCAATCTTTAACTCAAAGAAAAAGAATTATGGAAGCAGAAAATATGACATAAGAGAAGTGAAGTAAGCTGAGACTGGAAGTCACAGTCAGCTGGGTAATGAAGGAGCAGAAGGAGGAAGGGTGTTCTCAGCAGGAAGAACAACATAAGGTTGTAGATGTGAGAAACCTCATCAAGAATGTGGAAGGAACAAGCTGTCTTGCTTCTAGAGCATAGATTGTGAGCAGGGCAATAGATGAGGCTGGTGAGATAAGTAGAGACAAGTTTGTGGAAGACTTTGACCTCTGTCTTGAGATGTTTGGACTTAATTCAGTAGAGGAAAGAAGAGTATTCCTTGAGGAAAGTGTTGAAGTATCAGGTGCTGGTGTCCAAGAATATGACAAGTTGACATTTTATTTAGCACAGCATTAAATTAAAACAATTTAAACACTCCTACTTTTATCACAAACTTGAAATCAGAATATTATTGTGTTCTAGGTTTCTCCTTAGATGGGCATTTGGCCTCTAGTTAGCATCAGGCAGAAGGAAAGAAAAAGACAAGAGAATGTCTTTCATTGGCTTCTTTTCTTTTTCTTTCTTTTTTTTTTTTTAAGAATATATTTATAATTTTTAGAGAGAGAGGAAGGGAGAGAAACAGAAAGGGAGAGAGACATCAATGTATGGTTGCTTTTCATCTGCCTCCAGCCACGGATCTGGCTGGAGACCTGGCTTGCAACCTGGTTATGTGCCCTGGCTGGGGAATCGAACCAGATCTTTGGGTTTGCAGACTGGCACCTTATCCACTGTGCCACCAGACAGGGCCCCACCCCCCTTTTTTTTTTTAATTGTTGTTTTACATCCATCCCCTTTTTCCTCCCATTGGCTTCTTTTCTTAGAAATAAGTCTCTCTTTATCAAGGGAGTTGTTGGAAACAAACATGGTTGAAGCTGCTGACTTTGTGTTTCTCTCACTGACAGAGGTTTACAGGGTCTAATTGTGTTCTTCCCTACAGTGAGGGTCCGGCAGAGGCTTAGCCCATCAAACTGATTGTCCTTTGGTTTTCTTTGCAGGTGAAGCTTTATTAGAAAGTAACACAATTATTGACCACATCTATTGTTCTCCATCCCTGCGCTGTGTTCAGACCGCACACAACATCTTGAAAGGTAAGACTTGATGAAGCTTCGTTATGCCCTTTCTCTGTCTCCAGGCAGCCCTAACACCTAAATTACCGTAGGCTCGTGGTACATTAGCCAACTGAAAAATTCAAATTTGGAGTTTTTAGCAATGATCCTTTTGGAGATTCTCTACAAGAGTTCCCGAACTATACTCTAGCAGAATAAGCATGATGAAAAGAAGTATGCACGTAATTTGGATGAATTATAGGCATGTAAAACATTGTTGTCTCGCAATAGGTAGAGCCCACGTAGCATGGAACACTGAAGTCCTTTCCTCCCACTGTGCTCTGTCCGCCTCTTGTTTACAGTAGCAGTAGGGTTCCCATGTGTCTGCAAGTCTTAATTACCCTTGATTCTTTAGCAGAATGACTTTCAAAAATCCATCATTATAAAGATACTCAGCTTCCACCCTAAAATCCATGGAAGCTTGAGTCCTAGGATCACCATTCTCATTTCACTGAGGAAAAAACAATAACAAAAAAACAACATGGGACTGTTTACTTACACCAAACAAATGAATGATCCAGAAATAACCGAGCCAACAAGGGAGAGTTGAAACTGTTATTCATTAATCTTAAGTAAATCAGGATGCATTTATATATTAAAATGCATTATGAGCCCTGGCTGGTAGCACAGTGGTTAAGGTGCCGGCCTGCGAACCCAAAGGTCGCAGGTTCGATTCTCCAGCCAGGGCACATAACAAGGTTGCAAACCAGGTCTCCAGTCAGGTCTGTGGCTGGAGGCAGGTGAAACGCAACCATACATTGATGTTTCTCTCCCCCTCTGCCTCTCTCCCTTCCCCTCTTTCTAAAAATAATGAAATAAAATCTTTAAAAAAAATTTTTTTTAATGCATTATGTATTAAATTTGCATAGAAAAACTCAGCTCAAGGCAATGTAAAGAGAGTTAAACAGGGATAGTCCCAACTCTGAGGCTCTACACTGTGATCAAACATGGAACTTGTGTACTGACCTTGTAAATATTCAGCCCTGGATACTCTTGATAGAGAGAATGGATAATTTACCTGATATTCAAATATGGTGTAAACAATTATAGGCTAGCAGATACTGAATCTCTGAGGTTTTTTTCATGAGACAATCTTGGAGCTTAATTTAGAAAAAGGAATTGCCTGAAATCTATAAATTATGGGGGTAATAACTTACATTTTTTTCCTTAATCCACATACATCCTACCCTGATGGTATGGCCAGAGTATTAATCTGATATATTTGAAACACACAAAAATTTAAAACCCTGCTCTAAACCCACATGCTTCCGCTTTCTTTTTGCTCTATATAGCACCTGATTGAAAAAAGGATAGAAGATTTACCAGAATTTTTATGACAGTTTGGCCTCTGATTTACTTTTCCACTGAGAATATAGCAGCATTTCCTTCATCTTCTTTTTATCTTACCTCTAAGGTTTACAACAAGAAAATCACTTGAAGATCCGTGTAGAGCCTGGCTTATTTGAGTGGACAAAATGGGTTGCTGGGAACACATTACCTGCATGGATACCTCCATCAGAGTTAGCTGCAGCCAACCTGAGTGTTGATACAACCTACAGGTAACCCTCTGGACCTGTGTTTCCTGGGGCCAATGTGGACTTACCTTACTACACCAGGGCAATCAACTTGAGGAAATAGAGCACCAGACAGAGCCCACACAGGCAGTTTTCTATGTTGCTGAAAGTCAAGCTAAGATTTCTAAAACCTGAACTGGGGAAAGTCTGAATTCCCTTAGTTTAGGTTATATCCCCACACACATTGGACTTTCCTGACCATATCATTATCTCTTCCATTGAATAATAAAACTGCCTTGCATTCCAGGAGCAGGCACCAGAGATTGTGATACAGGTCCACTAGTCTGTTGGGAGATAAAGGAAATGACTATGTCTGACCTTAAATTGACATTTTAAAATTTTCGAAGTATTTGCCATTTTCTTTATTGTCATTTATTATTTCCATAACCCCAGAAGGTAGAAAAGCCACTTTTATATAAGAATGCAAGTGGCATTGCCTAAAGTTGTGCATGTAGTGGACACATGTCATAATAACAGCAACAGCTAGCTTTGTTGGTTGTTTTCCCCATAGAAAGCACTGTGTAATCTCCTGTACTGGCTGGCTTCTCTTTCCCAGTTCTTAGCTTTTCTCCATTGGACCAAACAGTGCAATGGATTGAAAAGATTAATAAGAAGTGTATATACATATCTCACAGCAACAATAATAGTATAGATACATTAATTGTAGAAATTCACTCAAACATTTGTAAATTGTCTTTGGGAAGAACAGATACTCAACCATCACATCTCTTATGGCAGAATTTGGAACAAGAGACCAATATAAGAAGAAGAGATTTCTTCCTTGGGAGATTTCTTGGCCTTTCATTTCAGATACCTACCCACACCCTGAATGAAGCCATGTGCATTTCAGGTGGGGTGGGAAAAAACATCTTTTTCCCATGATTATTCTCCTACTCTACAAATAAAACCTCAATAACCCCATAAAATAATTAATGTCCACACTTCCTCTTGCTTAAAGGAATTTACATTCCTCAAAGATAAAATTAAATCAATCAGAGCCCCTACTAATAGCCTTTAAGTTTTTTCCTGTCCAGACTATGTCTACGCTATGTTTTTTAATTCTTTGAGCAAATTCCAGTAAGTTGCTGGCCCCATGCCAACAGTCATCATCTTTCTGTCTTAAAAAGACAGTGAATTGCTGCCAACATTGGTAAAATGATTTTCCTCATTTCCCACACAGCACCTCCCAGGCCAGCTTGGGCTAATTATGTCCTCAGCTTTTTTGCTTAAGTGAATCCTGAAGCTCTTCCCAAGCTGATCTACAAATGTCTCCGGAATCATTTGCACAGATGCAACCCCACCCATAATACAAGCAGAATGATGTATGTCAGGGACTGGCAGTCAGAACATGGCCTTTATTCCAGCTTTTATTCTCCTCTAAAGGAAATCAGAATTCAATCATTTTGTATTTAAGAAGGGACAAAAGGTTAAGCCTTCTCTAATGTTAGAAATCAGTTGTTAAGGTCAGTGATTTATCACACACTTAAGCATGTGAAAGACGCCATGCCTAGAATTAAATTCCCTCTGAAATTGTTAGGCTAAGTGATTGGACCTTTGGAAGCAAGTCGTGGTGCAGATGACTGAAGAAGCACAGTGGTAGGTAAGGCTGGCAGTCAGGCAAGTACTATTTGAAGAGTCCTGTCACCTTCTAATAGAAAGGAGGCAGGACTGGAAACCAGGCTAAGGGAAGCTAACTAGAGTGGTGACTGACACCCAAGTGTTGCATAATCAAAGGTCATATATGACAAACCTACAGCTAGCAACACCATTGGTGAAAGATTGAAAGATTTTCCTCTAATATTAGAAACAAGATTAAGGTTGCCCACATTTACCGCTCCAATGATAATACTGGAACCTCTAGCCAGGGAAATAAAGCAAGAAAAAGAAATAAAAGTCATCCTAATTAAAAAGGAATAAGTAAAATTGTGTTGTTTGCAGATGATAGGATACATTGAAAATCCTAGAGATCACCATAAAACTGTCAAAACTAATCAATACAGTAAAGTTACAGGACACAAAATCAACATACAGAAATCAACTTTTGTTCTATACA
The DNA here is from genome assembly GCA_004026585.1 of Noctilio leporinus. NCBI lineage: Eukaryota > Metazoa > Chordata > Mammalia > Chiroptera > Noctilionidae > Noctilio > Noctilio leporinus. The sequence continues at coordinate 81,537 of PVIW01000627.1, forward strand.
CTAACAATGACACATCTGAAAAAGAAGTAAAACAGTCTCATTCATAATAGCATCAACAACAATATAATTTATGAATGAATTTAACCAAGGAGATGAAATACATGTACATTGAAAACTACAAGACATTGATAGAAGAAACTGAACATACAAACAAACAAAAAGATATCCTATACTCACGAATTAGAATTAATATTGTTAAACCACCCATACCAACCAAAGGCATTTGTAGGTTAAATGCAATCCCTATCAAAATTCAAATGACATTTTCCACACAAATAGAAAAAACAACTCCTAAAATGTATATGGAACCACAAAAGGAGGTGTTATATTTCTAATTTCAAACTATACTACAAAGCTCTACTAATCAAAATAATATACTATTTGCATAAAAATAGACACATAGACCCATGGAACAAACTTTAAATCCCAGAAATAAACCCTCAAATAGTCAAGTATATTTGACAAGGGAGCTAAGAGTACTCAGTGAGGAAAATACAACATCTTCAATAAATGGTTTTGGGAAAAATTATTAACCACATTCAGAAGAATGAAATTGGACCCTAGTCTTATATAACTTACAAAAGTTAACTGAAAATGGATTCAAGACTTACGTATAAGAACTGAAATCATAAAATATTTTGAAGGAAACATGGGAAAACCTTCTTGACATTATTTTGGCAACAGTTTTTTTGGGGTAGGACACCAGAAACATGAGTAACAAAATCCAAAATTAATAGGTGGGACTATATCAAACTAAAAGACTTCTATAAGCAAAAGCAACAATCAACTAAATGAAAAGTCAACCTATGGAGTAGTAGGAAATATTTGTAAATCATGCACTTGATAAGAGGTTAATATACAAAATATATGAAGTCACACAACTCAATAGTAAAAATGAATATCTGATTAAACTACGGGAAGAGGCTTTCCTGACCTGTGCTGGACTTATCCACATTTACCCAGGCCCAGCAGAAGCAACTACCAAACGTGACTTGTTTTGTACCTCCTAACAGGTAGCCAAGGCCAGTTATAGGAAATGCTGACATTGACCTGCACTGGAGTCCCTCCCAAGAGGCTCTAGAGCCAGCACACCTGTGGTTTAGCTTCTGACCACATCAGAGCACAACCCAATTAGCTCCACAAGTGGCCCACCCAAAAGGGAGATACCAGCAGACACCAGACTTGCAGGGGCAAATCCACTTTATGGGGTCAGCTTCTACACAGCAGTTGGTACAGTGTGGTCAGGGTGAGTTTTCACAATCAGCTAGTCTGAGGGTCAACCCCACCCACAGACAGGCCAAAAACAATTGAGACTCAACTACAACAGAAGGGTTCAGATAATCCACCCAAGGGACATTCCTAGAAAACCTAGTTCAGGTGATCGGGGAGATTATGTTACTGAATGCAATAGGTTGCCTACTACCAAGATGGGGAGACAGAGTAGATCTACCTAATAGACAGAAAAATACAGAAAGTCACTCAAAGTGGGGAGGCACAGAAACATGCCCCAAATAAAAGAACAGGAGAACAAATATCCCAGAGAAAGAATTAGATGAATTGGAGGCAACCAATCACCAAGAATCAAGTTCAGAATAATTATCATCATGATGCTCAAAGAACTTAGGGGAAGAATGGATGAAGTTAATGAGAATTTCAACAGAGGTAGTAAGAAGGACATAAAACATAAAAAATAACCACTCAGGAAATGAAGAATATACTAGAAGGATTCAACAGCAGATTAGTCAAAGCACAGACCACATCAGCAATTTGGAAGACAAGGTAGCACAAAATACCCAATGACAGCAAATACAACAAAAATTTTTTAATTGAGTAGTTTAAAATCTGGGACAACATGAAGCATAATAATATTGGAATTCTAAGGGTACCAGGAAAAGAGAGAGAGCAAGGAATTGAGAACCTCTTTGATAAAATAGCCACTGAACACTTTCTTAACTTGGCAAGGGAAAAGGACACACAAGTCCAGGAAATACAGGGAGTCCCAGACAAGATAAACCCCAAGAAGCCCACACCAAGACATATTATAATTAAAATGGCAAAGGTTAAAGACAGAATCCTAAAAGAAGCAGGAGAATCATAGTTGGTTACCTATAAGGGAGCTTCCATTAAACTGTGAGCTAATTTCTCAACAGAAAATTTTCAGGCTAAAAGGAACTGTCACAAAGTATTGGAAATGATAAAAAGCAAAGACCTACAACCAAGACTGCTCTACCCAGCAAGGCTTTCCTTTAACATTGAAGGAGGAATAAAGAGCTTCTAAGAGAAGAAAAAGCTAAAGGAGTTCATCACCACCAAACCAGTATTACAAGAAATGTTAAAGGGACTTATTTAAGAAGAAGAAAGAAAAAGAAATAATGAATGGAGAAAGTATTTCATACAAATGGAAACTAAAAAAATACCTGGAGTAGCAATACTTGTATCAGATGCAATAGACTGTATAACAAAAGATATAATAGGAGATATACAAGATCATTACATACTGATAAATGGATCAGTCTGACAAGAGGATATAATCCTTGTTAACATTTATGCACCTAACACAGGAGCACCTAAATCTCTAAAGCAAATATCGATAGACAAAAGGGAAAGAATGACAATAATACAATTATATATACAGGACTTTAACACCCCATGGATAGATCTTTAAGAGGGAAAATCAACAAGAGAGGATCAGCTTTGCATGACACATTAGACCAGATGGATTTAAGTAATAATTTCAGGGCATTTTACCCCAAACAAGGAGAATACATATATATTCTTTCTAAAACTTTGTTTTTTATAAGATTTTATTTATTTACCTTTAAGGGAGAGGAAAGGGAGGGAGAAAAACATCAATGTGTCAGAGATACGTCAGATAAGATAGACGCCAAGTTGCCTCTTGCACGCCCCCAAATGGGGACCTGGGCCGAAACCCAAGCATGTGCCCTGACTGGGAATCAAGCTGACCTTTCAGTGCACAGGCCGGTGCTCATTCCACTGAGCCACACCAGCCAGGGTGTTTTTTTAATATTTTCCATGATTGACCTCATATGCCACAAAACAAGTCTCAATAAAGTTAAGAAGATTGAAATCATATCAAGCATCTTTTCCAAGCACAATGGTTTGAAACCAGAAATCAATTACAGGAAAAATACTAAAAATACAGAAACACATGGGTGCTAAATAACAAGCCATTAAAAAATAAGTTAATAATGAGATCAAGGAATAAATCAAAAGATATCTTGAGATAAATTAATATAAAAATGCAACAACTCAAAAATCTATGTGATACAGAAAAAGCAGTCTTAAGAGAGAGATTCATAGCAATGAAACAGGAAAAATTTCAAATACACAACTTTACACCTACAGGAACTAGAAAAAGAACAAACAAAACTCAAAATGAGTAAAGGGAAAGAAATTATAAAGATCAGTACTAACATAAATGAAGTAGAGTCTAAAAAATACAAATACTCAGTGAAACTGAGAGCTTATTCTTCAAAAAGATAAACAAGATTGATACACCTTTAACCAAACACATCAAGAAAAAAAAGGGTGAGAAGACTCAAATAAAATCAGAAATAAGAGAACTGACAGCCAACATCACAGAAATACAAAGGATTATAAGAAAATGTAAGTAAACAACTATATACCAGCAAATCAAACAATCTGGAAAATATAGATAAATTCCCTGAAACATACAGTTTCCTAAGACTGTATCAAAGAAGAAAAAGAAATTTTGAACAGATCAATGATAATCAACAAAATTGAAATGGTCATCAAAAAACTCTCAACAGCCCTGGCTGGTAGCACAGTGGATAAGGTACCAGCCTGTGAACCCAAAGGTCGCAGGTTCAATTCCCAGCCAGGGAACACATACCTAGGTTATAAGCTGGGTCTCCAGCCAGGTCCGTGGCTGGGGGCAGGTGAAAGGCAACCATTTATTGCAGTCTCTCTCCCTCTTTGACTCTCTCCTTTCCCCTCTCTCTAAAATAATAAAATCTTTAAAAAAAAAATAAAAAGAAACTCTCAACAAACAAAGTACAGAGGGTGCCTTTACAGGTGTATTTTACCAAATATTCAAAGAACTAACACCTTTCTTTTGCAAACTATTTCAAAATATGAAGAGGAGGGGAGACGCCCAAGCTCATTTTACAAGGCCAGCATTATCCTGATTCCCAAACCAGATAAAGACAATACAAAGAAAGAAAATTATTCTCCTATCCCTGATGAACATAGAAACAAAAATCCTTAGCAAAATATTAACAGACCTAATTCAGCAATATATCATAAGATCATACACCATGACCAGCTGGGATTTATTCCTGAAATTCAAGATTGTACAATATCTGTAAGTCAATTAACGTGGTACACCACATTAACAAAAGGAAAGGTAAAAGTCATGTGATACCAATAAATGTAGAGCTAACATTTGACAAAATTCAACACCCATGACTGATAAGAACTCTGAGCAAAGTGAGACCATACTTCAACATAATAAAGGTCATGTATGACAAACCCACAGCTAACATCATACTTAGCAAAGGAAAACTGAAAGCCATTTCCTTAGAATCAGGAACAAGACAGGAATGTTCACTTTCACCACCCTATTTAACCTAAGAATAGAAGTCCTAGCCATAGCGATCAGACAAGAAGGAACAAAATACTTCTCAATTGGAAAGAAGAAATGAACTGTCACTATTTTCAGAATGACATGATTGATACTATATAGAGAGATCCCTAAATCCTCCACCAAGAAATTACTAGAATCAATAAATAAATTTCATAAAGCATCAGCACACAAAATAAATATTCAGAAATCAGTTTCATTTTTATACTCTAATAAACTAGTAGAAAGGGAAACTAAGAAAACAATCTCATTTATAATTACCTCCAAGAAATAAACACTATGGAATAAATTTACCAAGGAGGTAACAAACCTGTACTCAGAAAAATGATAAGACAATGAAGAAAGAAATTGAAGAAGATATAAATGGGAGCATATATCATGTTCGTGTATTAGAATAATTAACATCATTAATATGTCCATACTGCCCAAAGCAATTGGTAAGTTCAATGCAATTTCTATTTAAATACCAATATCATTTTTTTTAGAACTAGAACAAATAGTACAAAAATGTATGTATAACCAGAAAAGAACCCAAATAGCCACAGCAACCTTGACAAAGAAGAACACAGTTGGAGCCCAGAATGGGTGGCTTAGTAGGTTGGAGCATCACCCCATAGACCAAAAGGTTGCAGGTTCAGTTACCCATCAGGGCACATATCTAGGTTGCCTATTTGATCATGGGTCAGGATGCATAAGGAAAACAATAGATTGATATTTTTCACATCAATGTTTCTCTCTGCCTCTCTCCCTAAAATCAATACACGTATTCTCTGGTGAGGATTTAAAAATATAAAAACAATTTTTTAAAAATATAGAGTATCCTGGCTGGTAGCACATTGGATAAGGCACCAGCCTGCAAACCCAAAGGGCGCTGGTTTGATTCCTCAGCCAGGGCACATAACCATATTGCAAGCCAGGTCTCCAGCTAGATCCATAGCTGGAGGCAGGTGAAAGGCAACCAACTGTACACTGGTGTCTTTCTCCCTCTCTGCCTCTCTCCCTACCCCTCTATCTAAAAGTAATAAATATAATCTTTAAAAATAAGTAAATAAAAATACAGAATAAAGTTAGACGTATCACACTGTATCCTACAAGTCCATAGTAATCAAAACAGCATGGTATTGGCATAACAACAGACATGTAGATCAATAAACAGAATGGAGAGTCCAGGAATAAACCCATGACTATATGTTCAATTATATTTGACAAAGGAGGAAAGATTATACAATCATGTAAAGGCAGTTTATTCAATAAATGGTGTTGGGAAAATTGGACAGATACATGGAAAAAAGTGAAACTAGACTACCATCTTACACTACATACACAAATAAACTAAAAAAATGGATCATAGAGTTAAAAGTAAGACTTAAAACCATAAGACCTTTAGAGGGCAACATAGGTGATAAGTTTTCTGGCATTTATCTTAGCAATATTTTTTTCTGATATATCTTTTTGGGTACAGGAAACAAATGGGACTACTTAAAACTAAAATGTTTTTGTACAGCAAAGGAAACCATCAAGAAAACAAAAATACAACCTACTGAATGGGGGAAGGTATTCACTAATGAAGGTATACATTGAATAAGGGGTTAATATCCAAAATTTATAAAGACCTCATACAAGTCACCACACACACACACACACACACACAATTTAAAAATGGACAGAGAAGCTCTGGCTGGTGGCACAGTGGATAGGCACTGGCCTGTGAACCCAAAGGTTGCTGGTTCAATTCCCTAGTCAGGGCACGTAACCAGTTTGCAAGCCAGATCTCCAGCCAGGTCCTTGGCTGAAGGCAGGTGAAAGGCAACCATACATTGATGCTTCTCTTCCTTTCTTCCTCCCTCTCTGCCCTTCTCTCTAAAAATAATGAATAAAATCTTAAAAAAAAAAAATGGACAGAGGACCTAAATAGAACTTCTCCAAAGAGGACATAGAGATGACTAATAGATATGAAAGGATGCTCAATATAATTAACCATCAAAGAATGCATATTTAAACCACAATGAGCCTTGGCTGGTGTAGCTCAGTGGATTAAGCACCAGCATGTGAACCAAAGGGTTGCCTGTTTGATTGCCAGTCAGGGCACATGCCTAGGTTATGGGCCAGGTCCCCAGTTTGGGGACACATGAGAGCCAACCACACATTAATGTTTCTCTCCCACTCTTTCTTTCTCTCTTCACCTCTCTCTAAAAATAAATAAAATCCTATTAAAGAAAAAACGAGATATCACCTTGTGCCTGTCAGAATGATTGTTATCAATAAATCCTCAACAAGCGTTGGTGAGGGTGTGGAGAAAAAGGAAGCCCAGGGCACTCTTGGTGGGAATGCAGGCTGTTGCAGCCACTGTGGAAAACAGTATTGGAGGGTCCCCCAAAAATTAAAAATGGAACCACTTTATCACCCAACAATTCCACTTCTGGGCATGTAGTCAGAGGTACTCAAAACATTAATTCCTAATAATACAGACGCCCGTTATTCATTGCAGCATTATTTATAATAACCAAGACACAGAAGCAACCCAAGTGCCCTTGAGTAGATGGTGGATTAAAGAGGTGGGACTTACACACAATGGACTATGATTCAGCCATAAAAAAGAACGAAATCTTACCATTTGTGGCAGCATGGATGGATTTAGAGGTTATTATGCTGAGCAAAATAAGCCAGTCAGAGAAAGACAAGTACCATATGATTTCACTCATATGTAGACTCTGAAGAACAGAATAAATGGACAAATTAGAAAGAGACTCAAAGATACAGAGAACAGACCATTGGTTGCCACTGGGGAGGTGGGTTGGGGACTGGATGAAAAGGTTGAAGAGATGAAGAAGTACAAATTGGTAGTTAACCAAATAGCCATGGGTATGTAAAGTACAGCATAGGGAATGGAATGTAGCTAATATTCAAATAACTATGTGCGATGTCAATTGGACACAGGAGATATCATGTGGACAACTTTGTAAGGTAGTGCATATGATTGTCTAGCCACAATGCTATACATCTGAAATTAATACAAAACAATATTGAATATATACTAATTAAAAAATGAAATTTGTATTTTAAAAACTGGCAGAAGGACTGAGTAGGTATGTTTTTAAAGAGATATACAAATGGCTCACAAGTACACAAAAAGATGCTTAACAGCACTGATCAATAAAATGTAAATCAAAAACACAATGAGATACTGCCTCATACCTGTTAGAATGCTTATCATCAAACCTAAGAGCTATCGACTGCTGTCAAAAATGTGAAGAAAAGGAAACCTTTTTACAGTATTTCTGGGATTGTGCATAGGTGTTGCCTCTATTGAAAACAGAACAGACGTGTCTCAAAAAGTGACCCAGCAATGCCACCACTCGGTATACGAGGTCTGTTCTGAAAGTATCGGCCAGGCAAACTGTTTCAATTATATTGACATTGGCCCGATATTCTTGGGACAGACCTTGTACGTCCAAAGGAAAGGAAAACAGGATCTCAGAGATTTTCTGCATGCATGTATCACTTACGTGGAACTTAACGAAAGCCAAACTCGAGGGAAACGGACAATAGACTGGTGGGGACCAGGGACTAGGGGAAAATGGGGAGATGTTGGTAAAGGTGTACAAACTACCCATTATGAGATAATTAAATTCTGGGGATCCAATGTACAGCATTTTGAAAATAATTAATAGTATATTATGTACTTTAAAATTGCTAAGAAAGTATATCTTAAATGTTGTCACATGAAAATAGAAATAGTACATGGTGCACATGTTAGCTGAGGCAATGGCGATAATCATTTTGCAATGTATTGTGCTGCACACCCTGACCTTACGCAGTTTTACGTGTCAGTTATATCCCAGCAAAGCTGGAAAAAATGTTGAAAATGAAGCCTATCCTTATGGGCTATTGTTTGTAAAGCTACTAAAGCCTAGGAACTACCTGGTACTCTAAATAGAGTGTGAGATCTAACCTCCGATTTGTCTCCTGTTGGCTGTGTGGCATGCTAATAAATCATCTTGTATGTGAAACCACCAAATGTTTCATTTTTCAACTGGTCACTCTATCACTCTCCACCAAAGCCTTTACTTCTGTACATTTTGTACATTTCAACCCCATGTCTATACAGTGGAAACACTCTTCCTCCTTCCTTTCTAAAGGAATGGATGAACAGAATTGGGGAAGCTTTAGAAGGGTCTTGAAATGAGACTAGTGTAATATCAATTGCTTTGTCGTAGAATTAAAATGTCCTGTTGCTTTTCTTTGTTATTCTGTTACAGACCTCACATTCCAGTCAGCAAATTAGTGGTTTCAGAATCCTATGACACTTACATCAATAGAAGTTTCCAAGTAACGAAAGAAATCATAAGTGAATGTAAAAGTAAAGGTAAGTGGTATTATTTTGGACTCTATTTAAATACGTGACCATTTTTTCATCATGGTTATTAGGTGTTCAAGATGTTTCAATTTGCTTTGCCAGACTTGCTTAATAAACAAAAGATATTTTCACTCTCCTGTAGATAGTTTCATGTTAAATTTGTAATATTCTCTTAAATATCTGTAATGGTAGGTATTCCATGGGAGTACACCAGACTTAGTTCAATATGAAGTGACAGATTTTGGCATGACAGCTATTTATCTTATGCCCTGTGAAGGGGGTTTCCTGTTACAATTTCTAGAAGTCCTTTAGCATAACATTATTTTTCCCATAATTCATCCAGAGCACAAGCTTACACACAAATACACCCACAAACACACATGCTACCACTGATACCACCAACCAAGAAATGTTCTATAAGACTCCAATCTATTTGCTATTGAATTTTATAAACATTGAACTTCAATAGTTAATGATGTATAAAACTGACTATTCATTATAGAATATTTAGGAAAAAGGCAGGTTACATAAGGGTACACACACAGGCTGCAAGCCAGGTCTCCAGCTAAGTCCATAGCTGGAGGCAGGTGAAAGGCAACCATACATTGTGTCTCTCTCCCTCTCTGCCTCTCTTCCTTCCCCTCTCTCTCAAAATAATAAATAAAATCTTAAGAAAAAAAGGGGGGGGGCTACAAACATTCCCATCGCTGTTTTTAAGTTATAACATGTATCTTCGTAGAGCAAAGCCTGGAATTATATGCACTGAAATGTGAACAGTGGAGACCCCTGGTCAGCAGTATTGTGGATGATTCCCACCTTTCAGTTACCACTCACAAAGCTGCTCTCATGACTGCCCCTTCCCTGATCCCACTGTAGAGACAACCAGCGTGTTCTGTTAACCAGAAAGTCTCCAGGGCTCAGGGCCTGCAAGGCAACAATATCAAGAGTAGCAGAGAGAACTGTAGGCAAAGAACAGTTTTCTATCTTGATTGTGGTAGTGTTTACAAAAGTTGGCAGAATTAGGTAAACCTGGCGAAACATAACTAGGCTATGTGGATTGCAGAGTGTCCATTTCCTGGTTGGAGAGGGCTCGGTAAAGGGTACATGGGACCTTTCTGGTATGTGTGTATACGTGGAGTATGCATATTCTGTATACACATCCACATGAGATGGTATGTATATGTAGTATAACATATATGGCACATATAATGTACAATTATGTTGTAAATATATGATACACATGCAGCTGGAAATCCATATATAACTTTTGACTCTCCCAAAACAACTAATAGCCTACTGCTGATGGGAAGCCTTACCTAATAGTCTACGAACACATATTTTGTGTGTTTTACGTATTATATATTGTGTTCTTACAATAAAGGAAGCTAGACAAAAGAGAGTTATTAAGGAAATCATAAGAAAGAGAATACATTTATAGTATTAAATGAAAACATTTGCATATAAGTGGATCTACACAGTTCAAACCCACATTGTTCAAGGGCCAACAGTAATTTTATATATACATGTGTGCTATATTGTAACCATCTATGCATCTGTAATTATTTTCAGATTAAAGGGTTTTTATTAATGACCTTAGGCTGCCTTAACAATACGAAGCATTTTCAGAATATTGTTTGGACAAGGTGCCTCCTTCTTGAGACTAATTGTCCCTCCCCAGAGCACTTAGCTTCCAGAAGCCACCAAGTTTTTGCTTATGTCTTGATAGAAATGGTCTTCTCTGTCCTTGCTTTCCCCTCAGGAAACAACATCTTGATTGTGGCTCACGCATCTTCCCTGGAAGCATGTACCTGCCAGCTTCAGGGCCTGTCACCTCAGAACTCCAAGGACTTTGTGCAGATGGTCCGAAAGGTAACACCTGCCTGCATTTTGGGGGCCTGTGGTGCTCAGTCAGTTTAGAGCCCAGCAGTGCCTGGCTGGCAACTGAGTTCTCTGAGCTGGGAAGGTGCATGTGCTGGTTTCTTCAGCCAAGAAGCACCGAGTGGTGCTCTGCGGAAGGCACTTTATTAAGTCTGGTGTAAGAGAAAAAGACACGTTTGACCTAGTTCTGGTTTTTAAGAGCTAAAATTTAGGAAGTAGCTAAAATTATAAGCAACTTGTCCGGATTTTCCGGAGTGCTGTGGGTTGCATGAAGTGGGAGTTGGGGCAAAACACAGCCTCCGACAGTTCAGCCAGAAGCAAGGTCCTGGCCTGGGGTGTGAGCCAGCAGCCGTGGGGCTGACCAGCACATCTGGGCCCTTCTCCTCGGTCAGCCACCTCCCACACACTTCCCTCCCCACTGATGCTTATGCTTCCCCCACGGGTCCCCTGAGGCTCAAGACGCGGGTTCCAGCTCTATTGCAATTCTTTTCTCATGTTTATTTAGGCATCTGTCTTTCTCTTGTAAGCTGCTTACAAGATTTGTGTCTTGTTTATAAGTGAAGCTCTGGACACACCAAACAAAAATAAGCTTTTAAATGCCATGAACACTGAAATGAGGAAGGGCATGGCTTCCATGTCAGATGTTGCAGATACAGAGGGAAATGAAATGAGAGGGGAGGAGAGGAGAAAAGTGGAGAGGAGAGGAGAGGGGAGGAAGGGAGGGAGCAAAGAAAGCTGGGTAAAACCGATGAACAACTCTTCAGAAATTGAGTCATCTTAATGTCTGAGTATAATTTCAGAAATGTTTGAGCTGCACTTTTAGTTTGACTTCAACTAGAAAATTAGGAATCCTCTCACAGCATCTTACCTTTCTATATTGTCTTCTTTTCTGCCACACTATTAAGAAGCAAGCGCTAATCGATTAATTGCACTAGAGCTCACCATTTAATGAATCCTTCTGATGAATCCTCTTGCCATGTAAATATTCTTCGCTCTAACTTATCAGCTTCTCCCCTTTTGTTCTTTTTTAAGAATTTTGGGGGATGCTTGTCTACAAAGCCCCTACTGATTCCTATGAATATTCCTGATTCTCAGGGGCCTCCTGAACATCTTTGTGTCCAGGTGAAAGTTGAAGCATTAAACCTCTGTTTTCTGTTTTCCATTTCGTTACCACTCTTAACTGCAGATTCCATACTTGGGCTTTTGTTCCTGTGAAGAATTGGGAGAAACTGGAATATGGCAGCTGACAGATCCACCCATCCTTCCTCTTACCCATGGGCCAACTGGGGGCTTCAACTGGAGAGAAACCTTGCTACAGGATTGAGCCACACCCATGAAGAAGGAAGGGGCTTTAGAAAGCCTTTGGAGAAGTGTCTGTTTTGTGTGTTGAGAACAGTGAAAAAGTCTGCACCCATTATAAGCAGACAGCTCAGAATAATTTGCATACTTCCTTTGATGCTTTAAAATTCTTGTGATGAGACTGCGTATAAGAGAAAAAATTGATTCAGGGATAAAATTCATTCTCTCTGGACTCATACCTAGCTAACAAGGCTTTCGAGGACTGTCGCCCCAAGTTGAGGCACGTGCTTTGGCAGAGGATGCCGAGGACCCGGTATCCTCCCGCAGCGGGGTGCCAGCCTGTCCTGAGGAAGGATGCGGGAGGAAGGAGGACATCCAGAATCTGGTTGGAGCAACACCAAGCTGCCAACCGAGCTGCCAGCTTGGTGATGGGATTTTCTCTTTAACTCTGTGTTCCAGTCAGGCAAAGCCACGCTGAGGGATTCTCCGTAGGCTCTCAGAAAACATGCTCTGCATAGAGCTGCACTTGGGTTACACGGCAAGTCTACTCTTAGTGTGGCTTCCAGCGCTGCTGGCTCGGGCCGGCCCTGGGGCCTCCAGCGTTTGCTCTGATGCTGCCACGTTTCTCTGGGGCAGCTGCCTCTCTCTGTGAAATGGGGAGACAAAGCACTTTTGCTCTCCAAAGCACTTTTGGCTACTCAGGAGGAATAGAAGATAAATGTGTGAAGTATTCAATTTATAGGAACAAAGAACTTGCAAAATATAAAGTGACTCTGAATTACCCATGTTGTGACCAAAAGAGCCACAGCACTTTGAAATCACCGTGGTTGTGTGGCCTTGGCCCTAGAGTCTGAACTGTGGTGACTGGTTAAGGCAGTTGACGTTTTGAAAGGATGTATGTGACACACATTGTTTGAGTCAGCAGAAAGCTCATTCTTGTGCAATACGGACATCTGCAAACCATACCAAGGGTCAGGTCCTTGTCCACATACTTGTAGTACATGTCGTACATGTCAGTCATTGCAGGACATCCGCAAATGCATCAGTCATACCAGGGGTGCATAATGAAGTCAGGGAACTAACTGAAATAATGACAGTCACGACTGTACCGCTACGTGAGCTGTCATTCTCTGTTTTTCTATGATAAGTTAAAATAATATAGGTAGGGCTACTTAGGACAGTTGGGAGATGCACATCTGCACATCCTGTGGTTTCCCTTCACACCTTCTTCCTTCCTGAATTTAGAGGAAGTTTAGTGAAAGAAAAATAAATGACAATCAAGCCAAAACATTAGTTATCAATGTCTATTTAATTGTGTGACGAGCTGAGTGTGGACAGCAGCAGACAGTGGTCTGGCATGGTTTGTGTAGAATTGTTGGGCAAAATGAAATCCCAGCCACTTTAAGGAACATGCGTGCAAAACACATCACTATATATTGTAGCCCTGGATAAGCTTCAAAACCCCAATGCATAAACGTGATGGACAGAAATAGGCCCGTGTGCTGGTTGGAAACGGGCGTGTGATGATCCTGGAATGAAGAGGAGGGAAAGGGTGTTGGCCAAGCCATGTGTGCTAATCCGCAAGAAGGGTAGCTGGGGTGTTTTAAAGTCAGAGAAATATGTTAGGAATTTCACATTGTAAGAAGCAAATTCTTGATTTCTTCTGTCACGACACAAACACCATTCAGCTTCTGAGGATAGAGGTTAACTCTGCTGACATCATTGATTAATATAAAGGTTTTAACCTTAAAAACAATAAAATGCTCTCATTAAAGGTTTGAAGAAAAGCATCCCATTACAGTTAATGTAATGTTGCTGCCATTCACTCTTTTATCTGTAAGGAAATGAATCAGATTTATAATGTTTGTTAGAGTCTGTACAAATTTCCTTAGACTTTCAATGCTCAGAAAAATGCTTGAATACATCTCACACAATTTCCTTGAAAATGTGTTCTGGGCTATGTCTGTATTTATGAAGAACAGAGCTCAGAATGGGTTATTCGCTCCCTCCTGTGAGTCTTCTTCTGTGATGACCTGAGAGGTCAGAGAGGCTGGGCTGCATCCATTGTCCTTAGTCCAATGCAGACAGAGCCTTAGGCTATTGTCTCTGTGCGCAAAAGGAGGCAGAGATTCGAAATAATTTTCTGAGTAATTTAGGGGGAAACCCCTGAGTAAACCAAGAGGTTTTTCCTCTGTTTTAATTATCCAGATTGTTTTTCAAAATAGCCTGAATATCTGAATTCGCAGTAGTTCTCTTTTCACATTTACCTATTTAAAGAACTAAACCTGAACTCCAAATGAGAAATTCTTTGGAAATCATGTTGAATCTACATGTAGCAAAACAAACATGATTTCATACTTACCCAATAGTCTGGGTTATTACAACCTGAAGTTCAATTTGGTTATTTTTGACCTGAGCCTGATGCTTATTAAGAACAAATGTTGATTGGAGGTGGAGGCAGGACACAGAAAGGAAGGGAGGAAGAAAATGCCAGATAACAAAAATCAAATGGTTTCTTGTAGAGAGGAACTTTTTTTTTTTTTAATATGGAACATTATCTGAGACAAACTGAGATGAAATTAACTAAGGGATTTAACGTGGGACTGAGAGTCTGAGGTACCGCCATCCTCTCATACCCAGCATTAGTCATCACTAGGACCTCGGCTCCCATGATTTTAAAATGCCACATCTATTCCTCTGTGGATGAGAACAGCCGGCACATTTTCATGCCCAAGGTAGAGTTCCTGGGGCCCAGGCTCTTGTCTTCATCATGGCAGGGGCCGCTAGGGAGCCCTGCATTACCCAGCTTGGACTTCAGAGCACAGTGTTTTCCATAACGTGGGGTTCGAAGAGTCAGAACAGCTGATTCAATGGCCATCTTATGGCTGAACGAGGGGGGTGTTTTCACCTCGTAGGAAGGGCTTCCAGGAGTTCCTACTTTTTATTTGAATTATACTTTAACCAAAGAATTATTTTAACATAACCTTATATTTGAAAGATGATTTTGCAAAAAATAAAAAGATAAAAAAATAAAAATAAACATTTTCTGGAATGATGTCAGTTTGGTAAATCACTGCTGCCAGTTTCTTGCATTTTAGGCTGATGTGGTCGTTTTCCGGTCAGTGGAATGTGGAATGCATAGCAATGGCCCTCCAATTACGCTCAGCATTGCCTCAATCTATCCTTTCTACCAACCTGCTGCTGTTGGTGTGAAACAAAGCCTCTTATGTCAGTCACCTCCTGTGACTGGGATCTAACTGAAGAACTACACTAAGAGAGGGTCCTATCTCATGCCTTTGAGAAAGGCGTCCCTGTGTAATGGGAAGGGAGGCATTCCTTTGCAAGCCAGGCTAGGCACTCCACGACCCAGGGTTGAATTGAAAGCAGTACTGAAATGCGCCTTTGAATTTGCACTAAGTAATGCGTGTGTTAGAATGCAAATGAACCTCCGTTAACTTTCACAGACACAACTGTGCTGTGTGCACAACTCAAGACAATGAGGCATCGGGTTATTTGCATTTAAAGCACAGTCCTGCACAGGTGTGGGAACTTGGAGCTGCTGGAATGGGTGACACTGGCCCTTAGGCTGGGAGAGGAGCAGCCAGCATCTGTTTAGGTTAATATTCACTTTACAGAGCTGAAGGGGGAATCGTCACTTTACAGAGCTGAAGGGGGAATGTTTCCTTAGATGCTGGCAGATGCTTTTCATCTTTAAACAAATGATTAAAATGAAGTTTGCTTCCCTTTAATACTTCAATATGTTGAATTTTCCTCGGAAAGTGACTAGCTACAACAAAAAGTCAAGGGACGGAAAAAATTGCCTCTATAATGCAGAGGAAATAACTTTATCTTTAAATATATATAGTATTATGTTCAGTGCATGTAGGTTTGAAATTAAAGTGATGAGTAGACAAACTTAATATACAATTAGTGTTTAGAAATGTTTTACATGGTACCACTTAGCAGCCATTACTCCCACAGAAGCTGAAATTGTGCAGCTGTTTAATTCTCGCTAGACTCTGTACCCCAATGCGTGAGGGAGACGCCACTGGTTCCTTCGCTGATTGCCACTCAAGATGAGACAGCATCCAAAGCATTTTGGTAATGCACAGGCCATTCTAAGCCTTCTGTCCCTGGAGGTGCATTGGTTTCTTTCTCCTTTATAAGGCTATTGTATCCTCTTTTCCTGCTATTCAGGTGTACTTATGTGAAGAAGCTCTGTGTAAACGAGAAACAACACCTAACTGTATGGCCAAGTTACTTGTAACTGCCTGTGGCACCAGCGCTTTCTTGGCTGCCGGCTTTTGCAGATGCAGCTGTGCCTCGTGTGATCAGTTCATCGCCCCCCACTCCCAGAAGCATCTCCATCCAACTGGTTTGTCCATGACTTAAGAGAAACTGTCCTCGCTCCATTTAGAGCGATCGCACACTCAATTCTGAGTGGTCATTACCTCCACAGTGGCAGCAGGCTTTACTGTGGTCCACTGAGAGTGAGTTCCTCCCGCAGGGCCAGAGGGACCCTCGCTGCAGACGAAGTGGGAGGAAAGCTGTGGCCCGGTCCCTCTCGTCACCCGGAAGTGGACAGCAAGCTCCCAAGCCTCCCGTGCTGGGTGCTGGGTGCTGGGTGCGAGCCTTCAGGCCCCACCCTGCCCACCGCCGCAGAGGAAAGATGGGTGGGAGGAAAGGAGATCCAGCTCCAACTAGGTCCCACCCTCCGGAAGCCCGCCCAGTTGTTTTCACGCCCCAGTTATTTACCACAGTACCTGGTTAACAGTTGTTTTAGTTCATCCTAAGTTATTGTTGTTCGTCTCGTACACAGACCCCATTTTTAAAGTAAGGATATGTTGAACCGAATAGATTTTCAGTAAACCAAGTATGAAAGCTGATGCCCAGGAAATGAATGCGGATTTTCGTGAACACAAACTGCTCCCCATCCTGGCAGGTTAATTTCCTAAGGGAAATTGAACAGTTAATGCTCACATCCAACCAAAGGCAGGGCTGGGTTGAGCCTTGTGGCTGGTTCTGGTTTGTTCTCTGCTTGTCGGATTCCCTCCTGCGTTCTGCCTTTTTCCAAGGTGTGTGCAAACATCCAGAGAAATGAATCAGTGTGCCTTGATTTGTGTAAGCTAAAATCAACAAAATGTTGTTGTTGTTGTTTTTTAAGTTGAGGGTTGAGAAAGTCTTCCTTTTGAAGAGAGATAATCAAAATATTTTAAATTTTTTTAAAAAGATTTTATTCATTATTTTCAGAGAGAAGGGCAGGGAGGAAGGAAGAAAGGGAGAGGAACATCCATGTATGGTTGCCTTTCACCAGCCTCCAGCTAAGGACCTGGCTGGAGACCTGGCTTGCAACCTGGTTATGTGCCCTGACTGGGGAATTGAAACTGACCTTTGGGTTTGCAGGCCGGCACCTTTCCACTGAGCCAAAATACTTTATTTTGCCAGAAATCAACACGTTTCCCACCGCTCTAGATGGCTTGCTCCTGGCCATAGAAAGACACCAAGGTTTATTTAGCCTGCTGGTGGCCAGCATGCATGTGGGATAACCCAGAAGATTTGCACATCACTGGAAAAGTCGGACACAGCTCCAGCTTACTGGATTCCTTAAACTCATTCCAACTGCATAATGGGCACATAATGATTTTTTTACAGCATGGTTGTGACTATCAAATGGGACAATGAACATAAAATACCTAACTACATGCTAATACATAAGAGCTTTTTTCTAAGTCCAAGATAAAAATTACATATAGAGCCATTTTCTTATCTGTGGGGAATATCAAGGGCAAGAAATGAAAATGGACCCCTTCATACTCATATGACTTTACTAGTCTCCCCATAAGCTAGTTTTTATAGTAAAGGTGGCTGTGTTGGTTGAATTCTGTGTTTTATCAAAGAGGCTGCCTTAATGATTTGCCACCTTCCCTTTGTATAACTCTTTATAGTCTTAAAGACACATTCTCATTTTCTTCTCATCCCAATTTTATAGGGTTAGGGGGATTAACCCTTATTATTAACTCATTGTATGAACCTAAGATACTGAAGTTGTGGGCTGATTCATCACTCTCTTACATAACAGTGAGGAATGAGCAGCCAGAAGGGAAACAAAGGCATGACTGAAATCTAACAAAGAACTTAATACAGGAGGCTGGAAGCAAAGGAAGACATGTCTTACCTGCTGACCCAGTCATCTTGAGCCTGGTTGGATAAGGCTGCCAGGAATTCTGGACAACAAGGGGAACCAGGATAGTGCAGGACCAGGGGGAGCCCTTGAAAGTCTGTGTCATCTCCACCAGCTGGAAAAAGGGAAGCCTTGAGGCTGTATTCAGTTCTTCCCAAGGCCTGGAAGGCAAGAGGGGAGGGGGTCCACAGTGCCCAAAGAAAAAGCTCATAAAACAATTTGGTTAACAGCCTGTCTCCCTCATATGTGCAAAATGAACCAATAAGAGTCTAGGACAAGATCAAGATTCAGGCTAACAGAGCCCCACACATGCCTACATGGGGTCACATCAATCAATATGTAAATTACTTCACCACCATTCCACCAACTATGTAAGTCTTCAGAACAAAGGACTCACTCACTTGGTCCTTTCTTGCCACAGGGGAGTCCCTGGCCACCTGGCTTCTGGTTGGGTGGCCACTGGCCACCCTGCTCTTGCCACCCTTACTTTTTATCTCCCATTAAAACTTAGCCCTAATAAACTGCTTGCATGCTAATAGGCTTGCCAATCTGTAATTCTTTACTGCATCATCAAGAAGAACAGTTTCTGAGAGTTTCTCCCATGGTATTCATTGGTGCCCTAACTAGCATAGTGACTCAGATCTTGCCCTTTGTCTCCAGCTGTTTGGAGCACAGTGAGTACAGCCCCTCGCCTTTGAGGTAAAGGTGATGCTGCGCTGTAGGGGTGGGACAGCCAGACATGCTAGGCTTGCATTTGGAGGTAGAAACAATGAATTCTGAAATAAGTGCTCAGTTCCACCCAGGCTCTGAAGACAAAGGAGGCACTTCCTCTCTCCAGCAGGGGTCTCAGATGTCCTATGTGAGTTGAGGCATTGCAGAGGTGTCTGGGGTCAACCCCTAAGACATGCAACAGCCTCATAGGGAACTCCCACCACCCACCACGTAGATGCCTCAGCCTTTTCTGCCTCTAAACCTGGCCAGAAGAAAAGTCGGTTTAGATCATTGGCCTGTTTTAAACTTGCAAAATCTCTCCCCTAGGTGGCGTCTTGCATCTCTCTCCCCCAAGTGGTTTCTTACAGCTTCTCTCTCTCTAGCACTTCTGTTTGCATCCAAATACTCCTTGCAGGAGATTCAAGGGGGGAATATGTGACATTTGCCTGGCAAATACCTTGCTCTCGCTCTCTGGAAAAACTGAAGCACTGGTGGGCCCGGATGGAGCATTAAAACCACAATGGCGCTCCAGCAAAGGATAAGCTGGGATGCAGACAGGGGCAGAATGTTAGGGTTCCCAGTGGCTGCAAGCAGAAGTCCACGCAAATGAGAGGTGCACTGTAAAAGCAATCACACTCCCACCCACGGTGCATTCCCCTCTTAGGTTTAGTTCTCCAGAGCTTTTAGCGTTAGTGGAAGTCCTGGCTTTTCCAGGTTCTTTTCTCCTAATTATTCCTTTTCTTTGCTTCATTCTTAAGTCCCCCACCCCCCGCCACCCCCTTTTTCACGTCATGAGATACTCCTTAGGTCAAATGTCAGGCGAGCTGATCAAGCTCAAGTTTTAAGGGACTTACTGTGCTTATTTTAGAATGCTGTGTCTTGATGAAGGAAAAGTAGGCATCTAAGTCTTTGAAACACTAAATTCTAGACCTTGGAGCTACCAGGTGCTGGGAATAACAGAGTAATTAACTCAATGCTCAAACTCATTACAGCTTGCAGAAACAGCAGGGTGCCTGTCTTTCCAAAGCAGAGGTAAAAAAGGTGGCACTTTAAAACTCAGGCTGTTTTTCAACTTCAGCTTGAAGTCTGAGCTGCTTTTCCTCCCCTGCCGCTCTTCCGAGCAGAGCGGAAGGTGGGAGGGAAGGCCACTGAAAGGGGAGATCAAACCCTTCCCAGCTCCCAGGGAATAGCCGCCACTATTTAACCCCTCTGATACCGCTGATTTTTGTTTTTGTTTTTTCTCCCAGAAGGATGCAGAACCATTGTTCTCTCCCACTACCACACTGTAGGTAAAGAACTGCACAAAAAGGATCTACTAGGACTTATGACAATAAATTAGCTACTTGGATAAGGTGCCAGCCTGTGAACCCAAAGATCGCAGGTTCGATTCCCAGCCAGGGCACATAACCAGGTTGCAAGCCAGGTCTCCAGTCAGGACTGTGGCTGGAGGCAGGTGAAAGGCAACCATACATTGATGTCTCTCCCTCTCTCTGCTTCTCTCCCTTCCCCTCCTTCTAAAAATAATGAAATAAAATCTTAAAAAAAAAAAAAAAATTAGCTACTGATCATACTTAATAGCACCCATCGACCAGGGAAAATTACAATCCCAGATTAGGACCCTAATTAAATCTACTGAACTAGGACAAAGGAAGGACAAAGGGGGAAGAATAAAACCCTACCTTTCTTTTTCTCCCCAGGAGCAATTACTTAAGGCTTTACAAAAGTACAAACTTCAGCCCTGGCTGGTGTGGCTCAGTGGATTGGCACCAGCCTGTGAACCTTAAGGTTGCTGGTTCAATTCCCCAGTCAGGGCACATAACCAGGTTGCAAGCAGGGTCTCCAGCCAGGTCCTTAGCTGGAGGCAGGTGAAAGGCAACCATACATTGATGTCTCTCTCCCTCTCTTCCTCCCTCCCAGCCCTTCTTTCTGAAAATAATGAATGAAATCTTAAAAAAATAAAAAGTACAAATTTCAATCAAGACAGGGCAAAGGAAGAGAAGAAGCTGCCAGAATATAAACAGAGGCTCATTTGTCAATCATAGCTTTAATCTTATACCATCCTGGGGACACTCAGCCCCTAGAAGTCCAGGGAAGGGGCCGTTGCCCATCTTCACCCGAAGGTCTTGCAACTGTCTCGTGGGGTAGCCTTGCAACTGCCCATCTCTTGTGTTTTATTTTTCTCCTTCTCTAGATCCTGCTGGTACCCAACACCCACCAAGGCAAAGTCAGATAACAGCTATGCCTGGATACTCCTCCCATTGGCTGAAGGAAGATATTCCTTCCTTCCAGATGAGAAATTAGGTGTCCATCCCAGACGGAAACCCACTAGGCTGTACCGTTTCCAACTGTTTCCTGTTTGACCCCAAACCTCTAAAGAAGGAAAGACTAATATTTTTTGCAGCACTGCTTGGTCTCAATATCAGTTAGTTGATGGGGAACCATGGCCAATACTATATGGAAGCTTAAATCACAACACCATATTCTAACTTAATGACTTTTACAAACACGCAGGCAGGTAGTCAGAAATCCCATATGTACAGACATTCTTCCATTGAAGGGGCAGAGGAGACCTGCACTACAAATGTAAGCTATATCCTCCCACAATGCCATTTCATAGCCATTCCATAGGCACTTTCCCACCCACACTCCAGCCCAGCAACAGGGAAAGGGGGCCAGGTCTCTGGAGAAGGAACAGAAGGAGACCAGGCACATCCTAGTTCTAGCTGGGCTTGTGGGTGTACACATCTCATCCTACAGACCCTGCACACCCTGCTCCAAAAGACGCTAAGTGTTGTGTGTGCCTAAAGAAGTGGCATTGGGCAAAGGAATGTCCTAATGGAAATGAGCCACCTCAAATGCCCTGCTTCAAATGTAAGACTATAGGCCACTGGGCAGCCCTCTGTCCTGTGCCTTAGTTTCCATCTGCAAGGCAGCTGTA
Organism: Noctilio leporinus; assembly: GCA_004026585.1. Classification (NCBI taxonomy): domain Eukaryota; kingdom Metazoa; phylum Chordata; class Mammalia; order Chiroptera; family Noctilionidae; genus Noctilio; species Noctilio leporinus. Next base: position 103,525 of record PVIW01000627.1, read on the forward strand.
GCCTCAGGCCCCAGCTGGCTCCACCTCAGGAGGTCATCATTACTGGACAGGGGCCCAGGATAGCATGGATGTGGCAGATAGGACAACAACCTTTTATTGGACACAGGGGTCACCTATTCTGTTCTTATTTCCTTGCCCAGACTCCTCACCTCACAATCCTAGGAGTAATAGGAAAGCCCACAACCTCTGGAATTTAGGGAAAGCCCTAATTTATAGACAAGCATTAGCAGAGGACTTAAGGAACCTGTTACTTGAAGGGCCATAAACATATAATACAAACCATAAATTGTTCTCCACCATTAATTTAAGACAAATACAAAAAGTATTACAAGAGTATAGAAACAAACTTAAGACTATCAACACAAACAAGTTAAACCAGGGGACATAGTCTATTTAAAAACCTAGAAGGGTCCATTTCGGGTCCTACTAAACACCCCAACTGCCATAAAGCTCATGGGGATAGCCAGCTGGATCCACCTACCTCAAATTAAACTCGTTTCTTATAAGCTCCCACAGGAATCACAGCCTGATACCTATGCTTGTGACTTGTCCAGAAACAAAAACATGCTACAGGCAACAACTAGGCCTTAATACAAGTGTCTTTGTGGTATTTCTGATTCTCTCTCTACCACCCTATCAGTATGTTCAGCCCCCTCTCCCAGAAAGGTGATTTTAACCCTTACCTAATAAAGTTCTGGCTCTTACACACCACTTGTCTTCTTGTCAAAGGAGATGACAATTCCAGGGCAAGACAATGACTCTTCAGGAATTCCAACCCACCCCAGCTTTAGGAAAAACTTTTTGTTCTTAGCAGGCCACAAGAAGAACCAGCATTCACGTACACCTCCTCCCGCTCACAGTCGCCAAGTATAGGAACCCAAACTACAACAGTGTCCCCTTTAGCAAGAAACAGCCAGAGTTGTTGTCACCCAAAGTCCCCCAAGGTTTGGGTTCCTATTACTTGAGGAGGAATGTTAACGTAGCAGCGAGGAATGAGTGGCCGAAGGGGAAACAAAGGCAGCACCTTCATTATTGCAACCTAACAAAGAACTTAATACAGGAGGCTGGAAAAAAAGGAAGACATGTTTCACCCACTGATCCAGTTGTCCTGAGCCTGGCTGGATAAGGCTGACGGGCATTCTGGACAATTAGCAAAACCATGGTAGTGCGGGAGCAGGGGTGCTCTTGAAAGTCTGTGCGCATCATCTCCACTAGCTGGGAGAAGGAAAACCTTGAGACTGTGTATTCATTAGAAGGTCTGAAAGGAGGGAAGGGAGGGGACTCACAGTGTCCAAAGAAAAAACACCCATAAGACAACTTTGGTTAACTGCTTGCCTCCCATCATGTATGCAGAATGAACAAATGAACAAATAGAGTCCAGAGCAAGATACACATTCAGGCTAAGTTTGGGTACTCATGTCTCCCTGGGGAAAACTGGCATCACCCTTACCTGGCAATCAAAATGTAACTCCCTCACCCCATCATGCTAACCATGGGGGGCCCCTGACCAGCCAGCCTCTGCTAGAGGAGCTCTGGTCACCCACCCTTGGGCCACCTGCTCTTGCAATTAGAACTTGGTGCTAACAGATTGCAAGAAGAACCAAGTTTCTGGGATTTTTCGTAATAAGTTCTACAATATTGAGTGAACACTATGTTCCTAGCAGAGTGGCAGGCTGGAGCTAATATAGCAAATGAGAAAGCAACATACCCGTTCTCGGGTAGTAGAGAGACAGACAATGAACACATATATAGACAAGATACATAATTATAGCTGCTGATCAATGTTGTTTAGGGGGAAAAAACTGGTTTATATGAGAGTAACTTCGGGAGGCACATGGGACAGGGGGTACTACTTTAGGTTTGATAGTCAGGTATGGTGTCCCTGAGCAGGTGGCAATTAAATAGACAATTAAGGCTGAATAGAAATTGGCCGTGGTGAAGAATGAAGAAATGAGGAAAGTTGGAGGAAGGTAGGAAATGCAGAAGCCCCCAAGTGGAAAGGAACCAGCTAGGATAGAACAGAAGGGTGCAGGGAGCTAAAGCTTAGTAAGCATGGCAGGAAATGAGGGAAATGAGGCTGGAGAGGTGGGCAGACCCAAAGACCTGGGGCCTGTGCACCAGGATCAGCAGCCCGTTGTCCACAAGCAGAATGCGGCCCACAGCTCATGTCTGTCCGTCCCACAAGGAGAGACTGTTTTTCCAGCTTATGTTCATAGGGCTCACAGTTATAATGGTTGAAAAACATTAACAATACTATTTTATGACTCATGATAATCATATGAAACCCAAATTCCAGTGTCTATAAATAAAGTTTTATTAGTACCCCGTCATACTCACTCCTTTACACATTGCCTGTGGCTATTTCCAGGACACAAGGGCAGAGGTCAGTGGGAGAAGCCACATGGCTGGCAAAGCCTGAAGTGTTTATTGCTTGGCTCTTGACAAAAAAAAAAGTCTGCTGACATCTGTTGTAGATGAGGATGAAGCATTGCGGTTTTGTTTTAAGTCTAAGAATTTGGCAGAGAAACTGGTTTACCCAGTGTAACAAATTCATAGATGGGCGCCCAGTGGCCGGCAAGGTGACACCAGCTCTTTTCTAAATAGTTTACATGTGTAAACTTTTAAAATTTCCTCAACAACCTTATTTAGTAAGTACTATTATTAGTCCCATTTTACCAAAGTGGAAGCTGAGACCCTGACTGGCGTGACTCAGTTGGCTGGACATCCCCACAAAGTGAAAGTTCGCCAGTTTATTATCTCTTTTCCAGCACACATTTTATTTTACTTTTTTGGTGCTTTCTTTTCCATTGTTGTTCTATTACAGCTGTTTCAATTTTTGCCCTATGGCCCTCCCCTTCCCCACCTACTCTGACCCCTTGGCTCTCACAGTCAGTCCCCACCTTGTCCTTTAATAATTGTTCCTTGACTAGACTTTTCCCCTTCTTACCCCACTTATCCTCCTACCCCACCCCTTTGGTCACAGTTGTCTGCTCCTTGTTGAAAGGTAGCCGGTCTGATTTCCTGTCAGTGCACATGCCTGAGTTGTAAATTTGGTCCCTGGTCAGGGCACATATGAGAGGCAACCAACTGATGTTTCTTTCACATCGGTGTTTCTTTCCCTCTTTCTCCCTCCCTTCCCCCTCTCTAGAAACAATAAATAAATAAAAACCTTTTTTAAAAAATAGAAGCTGAGTCTTAGAAAGATTCAACAATCTGCTCAAAGTCACCATCTGCTCTAGTAAATGTTAGATCTGAGATTCAAACCTTGTCAGCCTGGTTCTAGATCCTGGATTGATAGTTTAACATATTTTCCAAAAGAAACTTTAAGAAACTTAAAAACCTTTAAAAACCTCTGAGGCAGCAAGGGGTACCTGGGTTCTTCAGAAGACAGCTTGGAAGCCACTGCTGTGCGACTATTGGCTTCCAGCTCGTTTGCGATGGAGACGCTGAGGGAGGTCGCTTGTCCTGGGGGAGAGCAGGAATGACACCTAAAGCTGGGGCTTCTGTCCTGTGGTGCAGCCCCCACACCACAGTGTCCTTCTGAAATCAGCTCTTGATTAGATGAAATTCCAGGCAGAAGCCTTGAGAATGAAAGAGTAAGTCCCTGTCCTTTTCCAGGCACATCTGAAGTGCCTGGTTCCTGAGGGGATATGAAGCGGCTCCAGACGTTTGAGGTCTGCGCATCAGTGAAGGATCTCTGGGCCACTGTGCCAGGAGCTTTGGGTACTACATTCAATCTCTACCTCCCAGCCACCTTGTGCTGTAATTAGTCTCCCCATTTTACACAAGAGGAAGCAGATACTAAGGGACCAATCGTTTGCTAGTGACAAGGCCCAGGCGACAAGTCTAGGTCTGTCTGTCTCCCAACCCCACAGCCACCTCACTAAAGCTTTGCTGCTCCTAGGAAGCCTTTGTCTCAATCAGTAACTAATTGCAAAGGCTGTTATTCCAGCTTAGAAACTCCACTTCCACTTTGTGTTAAGACTACATTAGTGCCCAAAGAATCCCAGGCCTGGGTGTGACTAGGCATTTGCAGCATCTGCTGGGAAATGCAGTGAGGCCTCCTCTTGCCCAGGCCTTGGGAAAGGCCACAGGTTCTTCACAGAAGCCATGAAAGGGTGAGAAGAAAGCTTAGGTCTCTCATAATTGCAGTAAAAACCCAGTGGCTTCTACGCATGGGAAAATCCCCTCTCTTTTGTGACCCCTAAAACAGTCACCCTTTCACCCACTTAATAAACGTCTCCTTTTTCTGTTTTTTCTTCCTTAAAAATCTATGTTGACCAAGGGGATGATGGGAAATAAGAAGAACATTTGTTTATTTCTCTTAAATCTGTTCCCATGCCATGACCTCATCAAATGATGCTTTCAGGAACTGGGATCAAAATGACAAATTGGCTCAGTTACAAGGCCTCCCACATACAAGGTGGTCAGTGGACATAGTTCCATTAGGAAGAAATAAAAGGTTACTCTTTGACCACTGTCCTCCTACCTCATCGTTTCCTTGCACCCTGCTAAGCAGCCACATTGGCTACTTTCTCCATGGAACCCACTACAGACTGCAGGCTGAAGTGTGGGTGAGAATCGGAAAGACCATGAAAACCACAGGTGCGTATCACTCACAAGCTTGCTTTGCAGCATTTCCTCCACCGCCCATTTTTATTCTGAGTCCAATCAACTCATGTGACATTTGTCACATTTTGTGACCAGTTGAATGTCACACACACGGGTGAAAAAGATAAACTATTATTGCCCAGTGAAATTTAAAGTAAGACTTGATTAAGTGCTCTGGAAGAATTATAACTCAGGCATCCTTTGATGTTTCAGAGCAATAAGAACAGTGTTTATATCTCCAATGGCAACTTCATTCATTCTTTTCACTCCCTCATTTGATTAGCTGATATTCAAGGGTGGCTGTGGGCCAGGTTCCCTGGGCCGGATGCAGAGACAGAGATTTGTAAGTGGGAGCCTATCAGAGACAGCTCTGGGGGCAATACTTGTGAAGGAAGCAAGATCAAGTGGAGACAGGAGCTAGATTGAAATGCAGTCACAACAGGATCTCATGACAGTTCTGTAGCTGGAACCCTCCCTTGAGAGTTGCTCCACTTTGAGGCAAGGGGACAGGACCTTGAAGCTCCATCCTGGGTGCCCCATGGAGGAGGCGCAATCTTGGGTGAGCTGGTCCTTACCCACTGGATTCTCAGAGAGGAACCCAGCTGACATGTCTCATCTTTCCAGCCTCGGTGGGATCAAGAGAGAATGTGGGTGGTACATCAGACTGTAACACCCCAAGTGCCAACTCAGGACCAGCATTAGGCTTAACTACTCCTGCTAACCTTGATCTTTCTTTTCTCTGGATTAGGAGAGTGTTATGAAAAGCAAATGTGGAAACATATCCATTTGCCCTTAAAGTTTTCCTGCAATTGATTCAATTTAATAAATGAGTACTAAACTAGACTATGGTAAACAATCTAGAAGTCCTTCTACAGGTGAACAGGTAGTCACATACTGAACTGCTACTCAGCAACAGAAAAGAATGAACTGTCTGCACATACTGCACCATGGATGGAGCTTCAGGTAAATGTGCTGGGTGAGAGAAGCCAGAAATAAGAAAATATGTAGTATGCAATTCCACTTATATGAAATTCTACAAAGTTAAAACTAATCTATAGTGACAGAAGCAGATCAGTGGTTGTTTTAAGAAGGGATGTGAGGCCCCAGCCAGCATGGCTGTTGGTTGGAGCACCATCCTGTATAAACCAAAAACTCAAGGGTTCGATTCCTCTCTCTCTCCTCCTTCTTTCCTCTCTCTTTCTGGAATCAATGGATATATCCTTGGGAGAAGAAGAAAGAGGAGGAGGAGAAGGAGGAGGAGGAGGAGGAGGAGGAGGAGGAGGAGGAGGAAGAAGAAGAAGAAGAAGAAGAAGAAGAAGAAGAAGAAGAAGAAGAAGGAAGAAGAAGAAGGAGGAGGAGGAGGAGGAGGAGGAGGAGGAGGAGGAAGGAGGAGGAGGAGGAGAAGAAGAAGAAGAAGAAGAAGAAGAAGAAGAAGAAGAAGAAGAAGAAGAAGAAGAAGAAAGAGGAGGAAGTGGAGGAGAAGGAGGAGGAGGAGGAAAAGAAGAAGAAGAACGGATCATAGAGAACAGGCTAGTCAGAGGGGAAAGGGTTGTGGGTCTGGGTGAAAAGGTGAAGGGATTAAGCAAAAAAGATAAATAAATAAATCTCATAGACACAGTCAACAGCATAGTGATTACCAAAGGGAAAGGGACTGGAGGAGGTAGAAGAGGGTAAAAGGTATGGAAAAGATTTCACTTGTGGTGGTGAACACAGTACAATATACAGATGAGGAATTGTACCCCTGGAACATGTATAATTTTATTAACAAATGTTACCCCATTAACATCAATAAAAAAATAATAAAAAGGCAAGGGAGAACTTTTAAGGGTGAAGGACATTTGATTGTGATGAGAAATTGGTAAGTATATGCTATGTCAAAACTTATCAAATCGTTTACTTCAAATATGTACAGCTCATTATGTCAAATAGATGCCAACAAAGTGATTTTAAGAACTATGTTGTGACAGTGTCTGTCCCAGGCCTTAGGAACACTAAGATTAAATAAGAAATAAACTCTGGTTTTAGAGAGCTCAGTCTAGCAAGGGAGACAGATGTACATATATTCCACTAAATATAATGCAAATCAAAATAAAAACTAGTATGACATAAAAATGAAACTATTGTGGGGGCAAAAGAAGTAGAGAATTTATTTCTTTCTGGGAGCGTGTAGGATATAGTCACAGCTAACTCATACAGTATTCACTATGTGCCAGGCACTAAAGTACATGTAATGTTTTTAATTCTCACAACAACTTGATGGGTGGGGACTGTCATTAGACTTTTTCAGGGACGGGTAAGGTGGACAGCAAGGCTATGGTTCCAGAATCCATGTTCCACTAGTTGCTGCTGCGCTCTGAAAATGCCACTTGATCTGGGCCTCGGAGGGTGAGTCAAATCTCCCCAGAAAGAGAAGGCCAGTTTTGGCAGTGAGCACATGTGAATTTCAGCACAGTATGCCTACAACCGTGCTTAAAATTCAGCAAGAATTTTCTATCAGTCTATTTGGGCGAGTGGTGAAAGGGGAGCTGAAAAGGTAGGCTGGGACCACGATGGCAACGGCTTTGGTCAAGAGTTTGGGCTGTTACTTTCAGGCAAAAGGAAACCACCAAGAGGTTTTGAGTAGAAGACTAATATTAAATTTGAGTTTTAGAAAGAGAAAGTCAATCTACCTGCAATTAAATGAACACCTGGCCAATTCCATGTGAATCCTTCACAGGTATTGCACTAAAACTATATTCAATCAATAGATTTTGGATAGATTACACTGTAAATTTAGTTTCAATCTCTGGTCATGTATTCATACTATTTTGTTTTGTTTTGTTTTTTTGCCCCCCAAAAAATAGAAACCCACACTTAGAAGTAGAGAAGCAAAGTGACTCTTTTGCAAGCCCCTTACCTGAATTTACTTTAAAATTGGTTCAACGTTCCCCTCCACCACTGGCTTAAAACAAAAAAAGTCCCATGATGAGATTTTAACTTTGTCTTGTAAAAGTGAATTTTTACCTCCTCTTAGATTTTTACTAGCCAGTGTCTCTGTCGCTGACCCCATGACGCCACAGTGACAGCATTGGCAGCACCCTGCGCTCCTCCTGTGCTTCTACTGGAAGTGTCAGAAAACCCCATGAAAACAGCACCCTTGTAGGAGAAAATGCGAGGGATCATTAACTAGCCATTGTCAATTAGCATTTCCCATGGGAGGCCCAGCAACACTTGATGTGCACCGGCCTTGGGCTTTCTTAAGGGGGCAGGAGAAGATAGGGTACAACAATAAAGCCTCACCCCAAAGGAAGGACATGGCATTAGCAGGAAAATCAAAGGCTTAGTTAGATACCGGTGGAGCCTTAATTATAAAAATTAGAGTCCATGGAGTGGAATCTTATAAGGAAAAGTAATAATTAGACCAAAGACTCAAGTGTTTTGTTTCTATCCTCAGTTCTGCCTCTGACTCACTGTGTCACCTCCAACTCTTTAATTCTTTATTTAAAAAAAAAAAAAGGTATAGTGCCACACTCAGACCTGCTTCCATAGTCAGCAAATGACTAGGAGAACCTTCTATGACCCCAGCCACACCAGCGACAGCAGAGGCAGGGCTAGCTCCCACAACCCTTGACTTCTATTCCAGGACACTCTTACCACTGGGTCACTCAGCCTTGTCTCATGATACCTATAGAGCCTGTTAAACAGACAGGTAGCTTCTTGTTCAAGTGAGATGGATTTAATCCATCCAGGCTGACCCTGGCAATCTGTGTTCTTCAGCTGACTTTCCAAGGCATTCATATCACCATACAATTTAAAACATATTAGATTGCACGAAACGTCTTAAGAAAGCTGTATTTTCTCTCTTTTTATTCTCTACCAGTTGAAACAGGTAAAATATTTTAAAGACAGTTTTGATGGATAACATTTTTCCTACCCAAACGATTGGCACATTTATAGGGTTTTAACACTCACGTCAATTAAAATGAGCAAATATCATTTCCTTTATAATTTTCCAAACATTAAAGATTAGCCCCTATTTGCAAAACACAAGTTTATTAGTATGTTGCTGTGTGTCCCTGGAGAAATGAAATCAAGTCTATCTCAATTTGTCCAATTATTGAAGATTAAATACCAAAGTTGTTCATTTGTATATGGTCACCCCACTAAATCACATTCTCCTGAAAAAGCTGATTGTATCTTTTAGAATATTTTTTAAAAAAGACTTTATTCATTATCTTCAGAGAGAAGGCCAGGGAGGGAGTAAGGGAGAGAAGCATCAATGTATGGTTGCCTTTCACCTGCCTCCAGCCAAGGACCTGGCTGGAGACCTGGCTTGAAACCTAGTTATGTGCCCTGGCTGGGGAATCAGACCAGCAACCTTTGGGTTTGCAGGCTGGTGCCTATCCATTGTGCCACCAGCCAGGGCTCTGATTGTATCTTAAAGCAATGCATTCTAGATGGCTGAATAGATGAATAAATGGATGGATGGATGGATGGATGGATGGATGGATGGATGGATATACAGGTTTTTTTTTTACTGAGCAAATATGTGAATGAATGAATTCTGATCCTGATAACCATTTTACATTGTTGCCAGAATTTTAAATATTCCCAAGTTTTCAGCAAAACTAATTATAATTTAATGAACTACGAAAGTAACAATAAGGTGACATTACTACACAGGGACATTTTAATCTCTCTCCCACACCTCCTCTCACCCAAAGCCTTGCAACTAGTTGACTAACTGGTGCTACCCACATGTGGTAGAATGATTTGTGCCTCCAACACATCACTCACACTTCTCCACAACCCAGATGACACAACGGACCACTAAATGTTCCAGCAGGAGGTGTTTTGGGGGCAGCTAAATACGAAGGGGGCTTCCAGAGCTGGTGGAGGAGTTGAGACACATGAGGTCACAGAACTAGTGCCTCTCCCCCTTCAAAAGAGACCACTCTGCTCCATTTATTTCAGAGTCTAGAGGAAGTTGACAAGGTGTGACAGTAGCACAGCACAGTATGTGGTGGAGAGTCTGCAGCTTGCTGGTCTGGTTCCCCTTACAAGGTAAGCACTTGGAGCTAATGCTTTTTGCTGCTCAGTTAACCTAATGCTTTGCCAAATCTAACCGTCAGTCCACTACATCCTGCTACAGAAGACAACCAGGTAAATTTGCTAATACATTCCAAGTCACACCAAAATTACCCATCTGAGGGATGTTACCTTGCTTGTTTAATCTCTGTTCAATCAACAAAGGCAACAGATGGAGCAATGTAGTGTGTGTCTCTGTAGGATCTTTGTTATGACAAAATGTGAAAAGCTTTGTGGATCTTTTTTTTAAGACTATACCAGTTGAAAGAACATCAGTTTGGGACTTTAAAATTTTCTTTACTCAGTATAAGTCTTAGCTAAATAATGTAATTTCTCTGAAACTCAGTCTCTCCATCTTGAATGAAGATGATAACAATGTTTGACCTAGAAAACTCCCTGCATTGTCAGAAAAGTCACATTTCAAATGTGAAAGCACTTTGAAAATGGCAGAGTGCCCTAGCCCCTTAATTACTTCAGAGGTAATAATGAGCCAACTACAACTTTGTGCTTATTTCTTAACAGTCAGTTAAGATAACATTTTATTATAATTTTCAGAGTTTATTTTTGTTTAATTCTAATGTAGCCTTATGGAAATTTTAAAAAGACTCAGTTACCTTCAGAGCATAGGTAAAATCATTCCTACCCAAAAGCAGAGCAGGGATGTAGGTATCTTAAATATCTGATTGCCACTTGTCCCTGACACTTGCAGGGGAAACCACACAGTGGACTGCATGCTTGTTCTGTGCGTGTTTGTTTCCAAATACGGAACCTGAAGCTATAGTTTAGGTAATGTACCTAACCTTCTAAATCTGCATCATCATAGAATTGCATGGAAAAGATGCTATTTAAAAACCAGATTTCTTATTTTACATAGTCCTGCAATTTTTTATTTTATACACTTCAATTTGTGTCTTCTCACTTGAGCCCTGTACCCTAAGTCACTTGATAAGTATTCAATTTTGGTAATAAATAATATTAGTATCTTTAATAAGTGGCTTAAAGAATAGCTACTATATTCAGAAAAAAATACATGTTGACAGCTTTAGAATACTTTCAATTATTCTAAAGCTTAAAGCCTTTAACTGACCTTAACATTTTCAGGATTCAAGTTATTGTCTCATCAAAATACCTCACAAAAATAGGTTTTAAAATAAAAACAGCAATAACCATGTTTTATGGCAAGCCTAAGGCAGTTCTTATAGAAACATAAGCAAGTATTACTTAGAAAGAAAACAGAGAAATCTATTTATTGTGTAATGCATAGCGCTGGGTACCTTCTGTTAATTACATTTAATTCTAGCAACGACACCGGGGTTGGTATTAATATCTCTAATTTACATATGAGAAAATTTGAGGTTAAAGAAGTTAGATAATAGAGCCCATGTTTTCAGAACCACTAACTGACAATGTAAATATCAGCCAACAAAGCACATAGTGAAAGTATTTCCTCATGAATTTGTGTTCATGTGTGTGTACTGGGTTGTGACAGAAAATGCGTTTTTTAATGTGAATCAAAAGTTTGAAAGCTGCTGAGTTACAGAATTTGGAAGATTCATATTGAAAAAGCCCAGTGTGAAAATTCTTTCAAATGGCCACCCAGAGGGCACCTGGTCTTACCGCTACCTGAGTATAGATTGTCCACTCTGACCTCCTTTCGCCCATCAGAGTCTCAAATAACGAAGGAGCGAGCTGACCATGTTTCTTTCTTGTTGGTTAAAAGGCAGCAAATCATCAATTTTGGCACCACTATAAATTGTCAGCTGTTTTTAGCTAATTGAAGTATGGGAAGATCACTCTACCTTCTACCATGTAAATCTTAAGGCTGACAAAAATTTATAGATCAGAAAAGTCCTATAGTCTTTTCAAGTCTACCATTGGCATAAATAGCTGCTAGGATGGCTAAAACACAGTAAGAATGAACATTTTTTCAAAGTGAACCCCATTGACCTATATTGTGGATGATGAAAATGTACTAATTTGCACATTCTATTCTGGTTGTTCAGTGGAGGATAAGAATATGGGAATCAGAAAGAATAGTTGTAAATTGAGTTGATTCTTCTTTTGACAAGGAAAAAGTCACATATTTATTGACACATATTTGAGATAATTTCTTTAAAGTTATACTGGAAATAATTTGATTTTGACATTAGATTCGTTTTCATATTTGTAATTTACCGTACTGTTCTTTCTAGAAATAATAATTATTTTTTTGTAATTTCTAATAGAAGCACACTTTCCTTGCTACCTCATAACAGTCACATAAAAAGGCTCTGGCTTGAGAATTAACTCATTGTGTGTCTCTGGGTTTAACTTAGCTCTAGTATTTATTACTCAATATAACAATTACAAAGCTGGCATCCTATTACTGAATATATACATTATACAGTTGCTCATTTTTAGCGATTCAATACTTAAAATCTTACTTTGTAACCAAATAATTATAAAGTACTGTACTAAGTGCTATAATAGAAATCTACTCAAAGCCTTTAAGGACCTGGAAGAGAGAGTGGGTAGTACATTGTGAGGAGGATGGAGCCCAAAGACTCATTTGGGCAGGTTTGACCAAAGTTGGGTAATGTGATTGGAGTCTCGAAGAAGATAAGCAAGGCATTCTAGGCCAAGAGAACAGCATGGACCAAAGCAAAGTATCTTCATGAACCTGGAACTTTCTGAAACCAGCAAATGGCCATTTGCATGGAATGTCTAAATATGAGAATCAGCCAATGACACTGGAGGAGAAGATAGTCTGAAATTTTGATCTGATTCTTACAATCAATGGGAGCCTTAACAAGTAATCTAACAAAGGAACACACATGATCACATTTATGTTTGGAAAATGTAATTCTAGAAGCAGATGAGGATGATAAATTAGAGGGAGTGGAGGCTAGAAGGAAATGATTGCTATAGTCCAGGAAAGACACAATGGAGGCCTCAACTAAGGCAGCAATAATGATAAAAAGAGGCGGGGGGGGGGGAGGAAAAAAAGAGGAATAAATTGATTAAAGAGGTGTCTTGGGGAGAGACGGTGCCTCTTAGATACCTGGAGTGCAGTGAGTGGTGATGACATTCATGAACACAAGGAAACGCGGGAGTGAGGCAGGCACTGTATCTGCATTAGGTGTGTGCGTTAACACAAGGGGCAGCAGAACAATAAGTTCCAACTGGCCAGTTTAGGGTTCTGCAGGACAGACTCTGTTCTGCAGCTTTTAAATTCATCATATGCAAATTTAAGCTACTAAGGTAAGAAAAAGAAAGCATACATTATTCTTTTTTCAGTCTACTGTGAGGACCTCCGGCAATGTGAAGATTACACACTACAACTCCTGAAACCTTGGGGAAAACCAAGGAATCTTCAGAATTGCCGAGGCTTTGCTTATATGTAGGTGGCAGTGACTGCTGCCTGCCCTTTGGCTTGAGAATTGGTCATGTGCGCTCTGGTGTGAAGCCATTGTACTGTTAGGATGATTAGTTAATGGAGTCAGGGACAGAGATGGTGAAGGTCAGAGATTCCACATACACAAACCGGTCACAACTGAGAGCCCACACAGACTCCATGAACAACTTCATCACACTTTTTATGCATGGATGGATGAATCCAGTCATGGAGTGACAACCAAGCCCAGAAATCAATAGTCCGCTCAGTGAACATGACCTACCATTGGTAAGTGGTGACACTAAGAGAGACCACATGGTCACTCACAGCCAAGCTCTGCATGCTCAGCAATGTGGACCCACACAGAGCTAATCTGCACATGGGAACGCTGAAGCTCTGCTAGGGAAAATTTAAGAGATATGTGAGGCACTCAGGGTCTACAGAAGAAAGGGTGAATAAAGGCATACATGTTTTCACAGTATGCAGGGAGGAAGTGGTGAGCAGAGAAGATGCCCCACACCCCATCCCCCTGATGAAGGAGGTGACAATTTAACTGCAAACTTAGGTGCAAAACAATTTAAAAGATGAGTTCCAGTTTAGCTTTCAGGGTTGTTTAGAAGACCCTGAGGACCCTTCAATTGGAAGAGGTGCCAATCAAACTTGGGCACAGTGGCCTCTTCCACCCCTGACCATGGTGGAGGCACACTGAACAACGGTGCCCAGCACTACAGCTGAAGCCAGGCAGGGAGACGCCTTCCCACTACAGGCTGGTCTTCCTTTCAACAACGGTTTCCCATGACTCAATCAAACATAGGGTCTCCTGGATAACTCTTGAAGATAAATAGGCCTGTGCAGCCAAAAGCAAGGCTTGGGGCAAAGCAGGAGAAAACAACAAATTGTCTATATCTCAAGCACAGCTCTTTCCTTTTTAACGTTAGGCATCTGAAATGGGGTCAGTCTGATACTGAAATCTCAACAGCAAGAGGAAACACTAATCTTAGAAGGCACATTTCTTTAGCACATGCTAAAAAGCCATACTACGCTTCATTACAATTTTTAAGACATTGGAAAAATCAGATGACACAAGTTAATTCATAAGTATGCATTCCAAGAAAAAGACAATGATGTATACACATCCATCTTTAAAATGAGAGGCATTTATTCATAAACAAGCTGCAGCTAAACCTGGTCACTTCCATCTCCCCAAACACAGGCTTTCTGTCTAGACAAGCATTTTACCAAAGAGAAAATTTCCAATTTTAAACTTCTGGCCCAAAGGATAAAATCAGAGCACATTGATTAATTCCAGTTTTTAATTCTGTAATTGGTTCAATGTAGTAACTTCCCTCATGTCTCTCCATATTCTCATTAACAACAGGTGAACAAAGATACCTACCTGTTCACTGTCCCCATTATAATACCATCATGAAAGCTGTCATTAAACTTTGCTTTTCAAGCTCACTGTGATAGTGTCTGTAAGGAATGAATTTTAGAGGAATATAAAACATACTTATGGACCTCTAGAAACTTCACTCTGTTTGTGGGAAGCAAGATATAATGCATAAGAGCTAAAGAGCAAAGCAAGAACCGTAATAAAATGGTTACGGAAACAATGGAAGTTCGTTCTAAATTCTGGGCTCAGAAGCTGTTTAGGCTTAGAAGAAAATCTGTTCTCAGTTCAAAGCCTCTCTACATATCCTTATTTCATTATGGATTGATTTTATAGATTAGGATATTTCTAAATGACTCAACCTAAGAATTCTGGCCTATGCCTCAATGCTTTTTTTGCAAAAACAATCTCTTTTATTGATTCTTTGTTGTTCATTAAAGTATTGGCTGATGATATGACTACTTTTCTATTAGGACTCAAATAAACTGCTTTCTCACGAAAGTCAGAATGAATGCAATACAATAATTCAGAGTTATTATTGCCAGAGGCTACACCAAATTAATGACCTAGGAATGGAACACACTAAACAGACTGCATTAATTACTTTCCAGAGTTCTCCAAGGTACTTTTCCTAGTACAGTACTGGAATTTATCACAAGCAAATAACTCCCTTCTTGTTTCTTTTTTTGAAAATATAAATTAATGTAGTAAAGCTCACCATATTTGCTATTCACAATTTCTAACCCCACAGTATTCTTGCATTTGTCAAGTGTCCTGTACTTTCATCGATAAGAATTGTCATCCTCAGAAAATAAAACTTTTAAATTTAAAATTCGAAGAAATAACAAACAGCAACCAATGGGCCAATTAATTTTTCTATCACTGTCCTTTTGGGGCAGATAAACTTACAGCTACTTAAAATCAATTGCTACTACTTTGGGGGGATGGTGTCTTGGGGAAATGAGGCTCTCACCTCACGTGTGCCTGGACAGGGCCTTCTGTCTTAACTGAACTGGAAGAAGCCTGAGATGACCCTCCATCTGGTTTAGAAGTACATCCGCAGGGGGACTTCCACTCTCCCCACCCTGGGCAGCTCCCTAATTCACAGAGCCCACGGGTTGTCTGTCACATTCTGTCTGGGACACCTAACTTGTACTTGAAGGCAAAAGTGGCTTGTTTTATAAAGCAAGGCCAGGAGGGCTCAGGTTCCTGAGGTCTAGTGTGGCCAAATGACAAGGGCATGAACTTGTTAGCCCAAGGACCTGAATACAGGTTCCAGCTCCAAGGCCGTGGAACTTCGAGCTTCTTGTCCTTCCTCTGTAGACTGAGCCAAATAATTCTTCCTTTATAGGGTTAGTTTGAGGGTTACCCCAAATGTAGGTAGCAGGGCCTGACCCAGTTTTCTGCATGTGACAAGGGTCCAAGAGATGGTCAACTGCCCCATTGTTTCGCACGAAGACTCCATGCCTCGTGTAGACCCCCTCCCGCGGCCGTTTTCATGGCCCCACACTGCTCCCCTAGAGCTGTTTCTGTAAAAAAACGTGCTATGAGGGGCCGGGTCACTGAACAAGGTCAGAGGAGATCAAGTTCCTGCCTCAGCTCAGCCAGCTGACTGTCTCCTTTCTCCCTCCAGAGGCCCTCGCCACTGGGCGCACGGAGACCGGGACCTCGGCCTTTGGGACCCGGGGCACGGAGACCGTGACCTCGGCCTTCGCCACCTGGCGCACTGAGACCGAGACGGCGACCTTCGCCACCGGGCGCGCGGAGACCGAGACGGCGACCTTCGCCACCGGGCGCGCGGAGACCGTGACCGTGGAGGAAGGCCAGGCGGTGCCGCTCCACTGCGCCAGCCCGAGCGCCGACCCCGCCGCCCTGCAGTGGCTCGCCCCGTCGGGGTTCACCATTTTTCTAAACGAGCATCCTGGTAAGTGAAAGGAAAACAAACTGCCACCAGACCGCAACCTAGGGGAGGCTCGGGAAAGCCAGGCTGGGCGCACTGAAAGCCAGCGCGACCCACCGGACCTGTCGGGGGAGTCCCGCCGGCCACGTTACCCGCGGGCTCCTCCTTCGGGCGGGACGTCCGCGCTGGAAACCGCGCCCGGCGGCCGGGGAGGGGCCACGGGACACAGCTCGTTCTCTCGCCGGCGTCTCGCCCCCTCCGCGCCGCCCCTGCAGGTCTCAGTCTGAGTCCCTGGACCGGAAGTGCCGGGGGCGACAGGGGGCCCTGCTGCCCTCCCCTGCGAGCATCCTCGCGCCCCCCACGTCTCGCTGCTCCGCCGCTTGGGGCGAAGCGGCTGCAGCCCACACTAAGGCCAGCGGCGCAAGCCGGGCCTGGGGGGGGGGGGGGGAGGAAGTGGTTCCTCGCCTCCCAAACCCACCTTAAGTGGGCCTGAGATGCCTGAGACGAAAGTCTTTTTTCGGGTCTATTGAGCTCTTTGTGACATGTAACACATTAGTTTAAGGTGTACAACATAATGAATTGATGCATGTACATATTCAATAGATCACCACAGGAAGGTTAATTAACACCCATTACCTCGCATAGCTCCATTTTATTCCCCCGTAGGATTCTTTAGAGTTTATTTAATTCATCTCTTTGAGCAGGATTTTATTAAATCCTCCCCTTCAAAGTGAGATAATTATATATCTCCATTTTGTATCTCTAGCTGCCACATACTTCGAAAGTCTTCAAAACAACAAATCTCATTCTGATTTTAAAAAGTGGAGCCTCTAAAAATGTAATAGACTTTGAAAACATTATTGTCAATATGTTAGATATAAAATAACTATATATAATGATTTGAAGCTGAATTAACTGTTAATACTATATTACACTAGAATAAGTACAATAACTATTAATTATTAAAAGTTCTGACAGAAACACTTTAATTAGAGATAAGTCTGTTGTATACTACTTGCTGTTGTTTTGTTTTGGGATTTTTACAATTTGAAGGAGATGGACATTCTCAAGCGTCAATAGCAGAATAGCAGAATATTTTCATCCAGCTGGGTGGTCCCACCCAAGGGTAGTTTTGCCTGCCAGGGAGCATGGGATGCCTGAAAGTCGTTCTCTTGCTGTAACTGAAGAAAGGCAGGTGGAGAAGAAATCCTCCATTGCCTAGTAGGTAGAGAGGCCAGGAACACTGTTAACATCTCACAATGCACAGAATAGTGCCCGCATCAAAGAATTATGGATTCAGATGTCAGTGGTACTGAGGCTGAGAATTCAGGAATTCTGGTTTGTGTCACAGCAGGACAGACAACCATGGTTCCAGATGAGAAACAGCCTTCCTTGATCAGCCATCCAAGGTTTTTCTATTTTAGGCTTGTTCATATTATAAATCTTAACAGAGAGGGAAAAAAGAAAGGAATGGAGAAAGGGAGAGGGGGATAGAGGGAGGAAGGAAGTGAGGGAAGAAGGAAGAAGGAAGGAAAGAAAGAAGAAAGGAAGGAAAAAGGGAAGGGAGACAAAATTGCTCATTTCAGGAGCCTCTTTTAGCTAAGCAACCTTTGCCTTGTGATGAACTTCCCAAGTCAATACAGAATCAAGAGAACAATTGGCAGTAACCCTCCAGAGCATGTCTTTTCTTTTCTTTTTCTTTTTCTAAAGATTTTATTTATTATTTTTAGAGAAAGGGGAAGGGAGAGAGGCAGAGAGGGAGAGAGACATCAATGTATGGTTGCCTTTCACCTGCCTCCAGCTACAGATTTGGCTGGAGACCTGGCTTGCAAACTCATTATGTGCCCTGGCTGGGAATCGAACCAGCGACCTTTGGGTTCACAGGCAGGCGCCTTATGCACTGTGCCACCAGCCAGGGCTGAGCATGCCTTTTCTTATCTCCCATTGGCTAAACACCTGGAATGACCTAAGTCATAATCTTTGGAGAACTTCAGATAATAATGAACTCTTAAAAACTGAAAATAAAAAGCATTCAACTGAAGTAATGAACATCAATGCATTTATATTTGATTGCATTCATTCTCCCCCATTGGCTAAACACCTGGAATGACCTAAGTCATAATCTTTGGAGAACTTCAGATAATAATGAACTCTTAAAAACTGAAAATAAAAAGCACTCAACTGTAGCAATGAACATCAATGCATTTATATTTGATTGCATTCATTCTGAGAAGAATGAATCAGAGTTCAAAAAAGTAACTCATGGAGGAACATTTTTTATAATGTAAAAATACATTCTTTAAAATTCTTCCACAAACTGAACCCTCCACTAGCAGAGTGTTCTTCATTTCTGACAAACTCAAATAAAGTAAATTGTTTATTCCATAGACACCAGCATCAAAATATTTCATTTTGGGATTAGTAACTGAGCTCAATCAAAGGTGTGCTATGTGTCCCTTTAACATGTGAAATTGAAGAGCTATTCCTGAGAGTAATCAATCCACTGAAAGCTTGCATTCATTGATACCATTTTTCATAATGACTCTTCCCCCCATATAGCTTTGAAAAGTGCCAAGTACCAGCTTCTTCATCACTCCCCCAATCAGCTCTCCATCAGTGTGCTGAACGCAACCCCAGAAGATGAAGGCGTGTACAAGTGTTTACATTACGGCAACCCAGTGAGAACAAAGGAAGTGAAAGTGACTGTGCTGGGTAAGCGCCTCAAAGCCCTGACACCCAGAATGTTATATATCATTTTAAGCCTAACATTTTAATTTAAAAATGTGTCCCCCCAGTAAGCTATTACCTTGGTGCATCTGCCATCTTTGGTTGAAAGGCAACAGGAGCATTTTGAGCTGTCGGACCTAGGTTAAAATGAGAATTTGTGAAGCTCTAAATTTTCTCTCTGAGGAACTGAAAAAAGAGAATTACTATTTGATGACAGGCCTGCTCCAGGCTGCACGGAATCTTGAGACTGAGGCGCCTTCTCTGTCCTCAGGAGGTGGCACATGAGTTTAGGAAGGTGGAACACATATTCGAGAAAGTAAAACATGTAACAGTGCATCCTAAGCCAGATGAATTCATATGTAACTGCACTGGTCAGTCAGCTCTCATCCTCTGACAAAGCAATTTCCTCTCCTTTGCTGGGGACAGGTGGGGCTGTAGACTCAGAGCAAGAGGCAGCCTCCTAATGGCTGGGACTTGCTCAGTTTCTCTTAGATGGTCAGTTTGGTTCAGCTCATCTTCCCACCTTTATATTTTTGCTGTTTGTAGCTGAGCAGCTCAATTAAAAACATACCTCCACATACCACACACTTGACTTCCTTACATTTCTCCTCTTGTAGTACAATGTGGTGCTTTCCACAAAGCAATGGCATGGTGACAAAGTGTCCAGGAAGGAGTGGCTCCTGGGAGGAAGGGTTGAGAACCAGCATCACTTATCTCAGGGGCTGGCATTCTCCGACCTTCTGTCCACCCCCAGCAGCATTCTGGTGCAGGCCAACTGTGTGCCCTTCTGGGCATTCATAACACACGCACACCTCGGTCACTGCACTTCAACACATGAGCTTTTAATTAACAGTTTAGGGGCCAAGTCTATCACCAGGCTGTTAGTTCCTTAAAGGGTGTTTTCTTTTCCATATTTATATTGCCAGCATCGGACATATCTAGTGCGTATTTGGAGCTGGTTTTATGATGTGTGGCAGGTGGATTAGTAAATAAATGTGGAAGAGTGCAGGTCTGGGCCACAGTGGGAAGGAGAATGGAGAAGAGCAGGAAGTCTAACTAAAAAGTATTTCCAAAACAGGAGTAGGAAGAAAAAGGATCAATGAACCCTCTGTAAGACAGATGCATCTTTGAAGTTAGGAGAAGACATAAGTAACTTCCCTTGAAGTAGACTCAGGAAAGTTTAGAGCTGATAAACATATAGGCTAATTTCTTCAGTCACAGGCAAGGAAACTGATAAACCAAGAAGTCTGGGGACTAACCCAAGTTCTTACAATTGGCTGGAGAATTACAATTCAAGAGGTGGTACTTGAATTCAGGTCTCTATACCTCACCTAGAGTGCAACCAATCAGATACAGCCATATATCAAACGTAAAAAATGCTTTTTTAAACAGTCAGCTTGGGAATTTTCAGGGACTGGGTAAAAACTTTCTCTCTTTAGCCAAAGTAGCGTTGCAAGTACAGAACAGCCCTTTAGTTATGTTCTGGGAAAGGCCATGTTAAAAAACACGCCCTTAATTTAGACCATTCACTACAATGACCCCTGCAGATTATCAGGCTCTGTGTTTTGCTGAGATATGTAGACCACCGGATTAAGCACAGAAAAATCCATTTCTTTTCTAGCAACTCCTTTCAAGTCAACCCTGGAAGCTTCAGTCGTCAGAATGCAAAACGGAGAAGAACATGTTATACTGAACTGCTCCACCACGAGAAGCAAGCCACCTCCGCAGATAACCTGGCTTTTAGGGAATGAGGTGGAGCTCTATGGTAAATGGAGAAATGGTTCTCTTTCCTCCTTTGTCTCCCACAGTTTCCAGGGGATTTTTTTCGTGTTCTGGCGCCCTCTAGTGGCAATAGGTTCCAGACAACACCATTCAAGAAAATGAGTTCCAAATTGTCGTTATAGCCAATCAATATTATGTTTCAATTTTGAAAGGCTAAACGCAAGTGGCATGATTATGTGTTTTGCTTAAAACAAAGTAGAAGTTAAAATGTAACATTTACTTCTTTTTTTTAAGATTTTATTTATTAATTTTAGAGAGAGGGTTAGGTGGGGAGGCAGAGAGGGAGAGGGACATCAATGTATGGTTGCCTTTTGCCTGCCTCCATATATGGATCTGGCTGGAGACCTGGTTTGCAACCTGATTATGTGCCCTGGCTGGGAATCGAACCAGCGACTTCTGGGTTTAGCAGGCCTTATCCACTGTGCCACCAGCCAGGGCTAGGCTGGCCTTCTTGCCTCCTCTTACAAGCTTTGTATTATTGTCTCAGTAGTGAAGGATTTATAGAAACCAATTCAAGTTGTTCACTTTGTGATGAAGGCCAAGTATATATCACGCAGGTGTCTGTGGTTAGAATGAGAACTCTGACATTTTTGCCAAGATGTCAAAACCCATTTAATAATGTCAAATAGCCACAACCTCAAACACCGCCTTAAATTCTCCACAGGGGAAACCTCTCATCAATTTGAAGCCGATGGAAAGACGTGTAATAGCAGCAGCATACTCCGAGTCCGTGCACATGGCACAAACTCCACAGTGAACTGCATTGTCCGACACCCCGGCCTCCAAGGACGAAGACTGGTAGCATCTTCCTGGTTTGAAGAATTGGGTAAGAAGAACTAATGATGTCTATAATCATTTTTAATTTACCTCAGTGTTATACGATCACACAAAATTAAATGGAGGGGAAAAGTCTTTCAGAGTGAGATTATGGTCAACAAAGCTCTCCTTAATTGATAGCAAATCCTTTTAATGAGATTGAAATCGCTCCAGCTGGAGAACAGGACTGCAACCGTTCAACATTCAGAAAAAGCCCAATTGCTCAGAAAGCCTAGCAGTATCGTATGCACACGGTGCTGTGCTGGCTTTTTGATGGTGACAGCTAGCATAACTTGACCTTCATTGTTTTATTGAAGTCATGTTTTTGGAGAGATCATGTGAAGCATGTGATCTTTATATTTGACCCAAAAGGAGATAATATTAACTTGTACAGATCATTATATGTTAATAGAAGTCACTCACTCTGTGATGTTAGGTCATAATTATTCTATAGATATATTTTATTAAAACTGTTGCAAAGATTTTACAGTAGTTTAGCCATGCTAATATTCTGAGAAAAAACACTAAACAATAATAATGAACAAAACATCAAATATTAAATGTAGAGTTACCGCAGGAGCTCAGCTCCAGGCAGGTTAATGTTGGATGTGACGAGACTGAAAAAAGTCAGTAGAATGTTGGAGAGGGAATTCATACCAGGTTTATTCTCCTGGTGGCAGATGAGAACAGCATCTGTGCCTCCTGAACAACAGGGGTGCATATGTAGAGAGTTTTTTAAAAAAGTGGTAATTCTCAACAAGAACTGTGACACAGCATAGTACTTGCGCACTAGGGTGCTCTCTTACGTACGGATGATTTGGGGAAATATGTTCATGTGGAGGTGGGGACCCTGGCTACAGTCACCCTGACATGACACTCCATCCTTCCAGTATTCTCGCCTCACAATCTACCTAGGTGTTTGCCTCATTAGTAAAGGTGCATGTCCAGTCCATGAATGTATGGCTACAGACCAATCCTAAGGGTGATAACAAAGCAAGTTTTAGTGGTACTAACAAGGGTAGGTCCGGCCTGTCTGGTGGGATGCATGCTAAAGAGGAATCTTGAGGTGATAACACAGTAGCAAGTGTAGGGTCCATCCCTGGGGGAGTCACTGTTGGATCAGAGTAACTGCGATGGTGCAGTTTGTAGGACCAAATTCCTCATTCTCGCAGTGAACGCTTCTTCATCCAGGATTTAAGTATTCAAATGATAAATAGCGTTCATTTCCCAGTTCCACCTCATGTCTGCTGTAACTCAGTGTATGACTGCCACCTACTGGTCATCGATGGCAAATTTCCTGGGTTCAATTACAGTGTTGAGCCTCCACCAGGATCCAATCTAACAGGAAATGATTACCTGGAGTCTGCTGTGCATTCTGCAGCAGCTGCCTCAGCACGGGGTGTGTGGTCATGGATGTAGCTTACTTATTTCCAGGACAAAAAGCAAAATGCCATGCACCCCACATCTCACAATCTGAGCTACCAAGCAGCTAAAGATTCTGATGCCTTCTGCTGGAATGGACTCCCCAAATCCACCAGCTCCATTTGCAAATATGACCCACCGTAGAGTTCTCTGTTACATGTACAGCAGGCTGGGCTTGGCCCTGGGGTACCCGGGGGTGTTTAGTTTTGATATTCTGCATTACCACCAGTCTTGGGTGAAACAGGGGCGGGCTCTGCCCCTCCCTATCGTCCTCATCCTCCAAGGAGTCTGACTTGTACCTCTGATCTCAACATGGAACCAGTCTAGATCTGGGCCCTTAGGATGGCCATTTCCACCTCCAATAGCTTCCATATTTTCTCTCAGGCAGCCCTCATTTCCTGTTCCTGGGATAAGTCCTCCTTCAACTCTGGGACCTGTGCCTCCAATACAGGCAACTCCTGGACTGCTTTATGCAGAACAGTGAAGAATAACCACCCTGCAGCACCGGCCACTGCAGGGGCACTTTTCTTCTGTAGAGAGTCCCCTCTCTTCAGTAGGGCCTCTTCTACAGCATTAGGAGTAACTTCCACCACCTCCCAATCCTGTGCCTCCAGCACGATGGCCACCACAAACCACAGGTCTCTTACGAGTCAACCAGGTAGCTCACCCTGAGTGGCCACAGCTGAGCCCCTGCTCCACAGCTGCAGTCTGCAGGGAATCCTGCCAACCATGCCAAGTGTAATGAAGGAGCTCAGGTACAGGCAAGTTAACGTTGGATTCGGGGAGACCAAAAAAGGACAGTAGAGCGTTGGAGAGAGAATTCATACCAGGTTTATTCTGGTGGCAGCAGGCGAGAACAGCAGCAGAGCATCCATGACGCCTGAACAACAGTGTCAAACGAAAGTGGCAGGGAGCCAACGAGAACTGTGAGGTAGTGTAGCCCCTGCGCACTAGGGCGCTGTCTTACATATGGATAATTGGGGGAAATGCATTTGCGTGGAGGCGGGGATCATGGCTACAGATCTCCTGATGCAACATGGAGTTGCTGCCTCTTTCAGAATCTCTGTTCCCTGATTCCTTCGCTATAAGCGAAAGGCACTTGTTCCCCTGAACTTCACTGTGAGAAACTGCCTGTGCCCCTGGGGCTGCTGTTGCTGCTCTGGGCAGTAGGCCCCCTCTCTACCACATGCTTCCCAAGCTCCGGTTGTACAGTCCCCGCCCCTACCACATACTTTCCATGGCTCAAGGGAGCAGCAGACCGAAGCAGTTCCTGGGGCAGCTGCAGTTGGAAAACCCCGGGCCCAGGGAGGCAGCTAAAATGGGCTCTGATGAGAACATTCCTTCCTCCTTTGGCTTCAGGCCTCCCAGCCTCACCTCCACCCAAGTTAGGGTGCACGGGGCATGCAGAGGGTGCGGCAGGAGAAAACGAGACCTTATTCATCTCCTGTTTCTGAAGGACATTCAGATTCTCAAATAAGAGAGCCCACTGACAGCATGGACCTGGGAGGCCTGGAAGGAGACGTGATGGGGTCATCTTTGAAGTGATTTGTTTCATCTGTTTTGTATTCCAAACCAAGAATCTTGATTTCCTATTACCTATTTGAAGAGGGACTACAAACAAGAAGTTGAGCAATTGTAGAATGAATTTTTTATATTATTTAATATTTATTAATAAGTATTTATTACTTATCCATTTTAAGTAGTCACTGTAGCTAGTGGACACTAAATTGGGTAGCAGAGGGCTCTAACATTATGACCAACTAGAAAGATAAATAAGTCATAATGCTCCAGTATCCACCTAATCAAAACAGTCTCAATGAATCTAACAGCTTTTCAATAGAGAGGAAAAATCAGAGGACAAACTCTAGTTTACATTAAAACATATTATAACTAAATATATAACATAATTGTATATGTATGCACATATAATTTATATATGCATACATTATATATTGTTGGATATATAATGCAGTTATATATATGTAACTTATTTTATACATAAATATATAATTATTAAATTTATATATACTATACATTATTCTAGATCTTTCTATGTGTCTCCAATAGTTCTCATATTATATTCTTATCATTTGCTTCTAGTATTAATATTTTTATTTGACTCACTTTCAAGCATGTACCTCTTTTTATTTCCAGTAATTTCCTTTCTTCAATCTTCTCTGGTATTTTTGTGGACAGAGTTCATTTTAGCCTCATAGTCTATTTTACTTTCCTCTCATGTTTCATTTTCTCAGAGCTCCTGCATGCAGTTCAGGCTTTTTTATATTTTCAAAATGTTTTAATGTATGATTAAAATAATAAAATTTGGAACCACAGAAATTCTTTGATTGAATAAAAAACTGAGAAGTACTCATTGATTTTTTTTAGATTTTTTAAAGAATTTATTCATTATTTTCAGAGAGAAGGGCAGGGAGGAAGGAAGGAAGGGAGAAAAACATCAATGTTTGGTTGCCTTTCACCTGCCTCCAGCTATGGACCTGGCTAGAGACCTGGCTTTGGAACCTGGTTATGTGGCCTGACTGGGAAGCAAACCAGTGACATTTGGGTTCACAGGCCAACATCTATCCACTGAGCCACCAATCAGGGCAGTACTCATTGATTTTGTAAAGTCATTACCCACTTGTCAAATATCAGTATCAATATTAACAGGCAAATTAATGCAAATTAACAGGCACCTGTTTTTATATGCTCCTTGGTTGCACGCCTGTTCATAGACTGCTCAACTCTGTGCTAAGTTGAACCTCTGGAAACATTTCTAACTATTGTTTTATATTACTTAGTAAGCATTGTGCTTATAAATAGCCAAGCACTGTGCTAAACATGTTGTGTGAATGAGCTCATTAATTTTCAGTAAAGACTCCAAGGCATCTTGTTCAAATTCACTCATCAGCAAACAGGTTACAGCATTGGACTTCAACCCAGTCTGAGCCTGACTGCAGAGACACCTGATAGCTAAGTAGTGAGACATGCGAATAGGTGACAGAGACAGGCAGGGATGGTCAGGTCTAGGTAGCAGAGGCAGTGCCCACCTTGGCCGAGGACAGCCAAATGCACCTCCCCACAAGGGGCCCATGTGCAGTGTGTTTGAGCCAACCAGCTCAGCAGATGGACAGTCGGCGGGATACAGACCCCCAGAGCAGCCAGAGCCACAGAACACATAGTTCAGAGGTTTCTGCAAAATCTCCTCAAGCGGGTAGCAGCCAAGTCCATTCTCCAACCTATTGTACTGAGCACAATGTGGGCAACATTGTTCTCCATAGTTGCAAAATTTTGTTTTTCCTCTTTCCTAGTTACTGATCAAAAAACAGCTTCAGGCACCCTGGAGAACAGCTCCCCATCCTCAGAAGACCCTCCACAGACCACTAGCACCGGTAAGTGTCAGGATCGTTAAAACTCTTTTTAAAAAATCATGCCTCTTTGGGAGGTCAGTTTTCCAATTCTGTTTTAAGAACACCTTTTAAGGTGTTCTCTGTTTTAAGTTTTAAGAACACCTTTTCTCTTAATTTATACCAGACCAGGCTCACAAGTAACTAACATCTCTCTCTCTCTCTCTCCCTCTTTCTCTCTCTCTCTCTCTCTCTCTCTCTCACACACTCTCACACACTCACACACACAATGGTGATTGGCATTTCTACAGTGGTAAAGGGCAGAGTACAATTCATTGATGGGGAGACTCCGTTTCTTTGATCATCTAGAATAGAGCAAACAAAGACTATACTTTCAGGGATCATTTCTATAGTTGTTACTAGAATAGAGCAAACACAAAAGAAAGACTTGGTATTAGCAAAGTGCAAAGAAGCACGGCCTGGAGATTTGGTGTTGTTGTCATTGAATAACAAAATAGCTTTTGAAGCTTCATCAGTTATTTGGTTGTCAAAAAACTCAGCTTTTGATGACAGCATTGAACTATAAATGTAGAAAAATTTAGAAAGCCTAGATTATAATACCAGTTTTTTTAAACAGGGAACTCACAAGGTGCTTAACTCTGGAAAATGGTCCTATATTTCATTTATATTTGTATTTCATTATATCTGTCACTAGCCAGTACTCAGGAAATGCAGCATGGAGGAGTGTGTGGGTGTGGGGTGCTTTGAGTGGCACTGTCAGCCCAGCCAGGAAGGCACACATTCCTAAACATCCTTGCTCTGCCTCAGATAGTGTCTCTGGAACAATTTAATTTGGTGGGATAAGTGCTTTCATGCCATTACTTGTTCATAGTTCTGAGCAACCAGATCACATTTAACATATTTTTATCTTGAATAATATTTGCAAGCAAATGTTTGGAGGTTTTAAAAACTGATAAATACAGCATGTCCCATATGTATTATTTTAAAGGACAATGGAAATTGAAAATACTGTAAAGCAAGCTACATTATTTGCTTTTATAATTCAATATTTTTACAAATGTTTAAACTCCAGTTGTCTTTACATTGGTCTATACCACTACCAATCAACTCAATTACCTGCTCTGCTTTTTCATATATAATATAAGGTTTTAAAAAATTGCTTGCCCCAGCTGGTGACTCAGTGGATAAGGCACCGGCTTGCAAACCTAAAGGTTGCTGGTTCAATTCCCAGCCAAGGCACATAACCAGGTTGTAAGCCAGGTCTCCAGCCAGGTCCATAGCTGGAGGCAGGTGAAAGGCAACCATACATTGATGTCTCTCTCCTTCTCTTCCTCCCTCCCTGACCTTCTCTCTGAAAATAATGAATAAAATCTTAAAAAGATATAAAAAATATGCTTTATGAGATTCCTTTTAGCTTTCAATTTCTACAATTTTAATACTGTTAATAGTGCCCATTTTCAGCAGAAGATGGTTGGCTTCATTGGGCTAATTACCAAGAGACTGCAACAACAACAACAAAACCCAAAATATGGAGGATAAACAAAATCAGAAAATATTTTTGCAATTTGTCTTACCTAACAAAAATATCATAGTTCATCCCACTTCTGGGACAGGGTAGGAGAGGGCGAGCACAGGTTTGAATGACCACCGAGCTTTCTTTTCAACATAAAAGTCATTGCTTTGTAAATTTCAGGCTGTAGGTTTTCCATCCATAAAGCTTGGGATGCCATTCTTACCTGTGTCCAGTCATTCTCTTGAAGCCTCCTAGGGACCTTCTCACTAAGGGGCCTGATTCAGAAAGGAAGTACAAAATGATGTTTTAATTTTGGGTTCTGAGTTTCAAAGTCAGCTTTGCCACTGATTTGCAGCAGGAGTTTAGACAATTTACTTCTCCAAAATTCTGTTTGCTCAGAGCTTTGGTGAGAAATAACATACCACATGCATGAGCATTAAGGCCTAACACAGTGTCAATGTCCAGTAAGATTTACCTTGAAAAATAAGGCAAGTAAATCAGACCATTTCCAACTATTTTTGGAAAAAGTAAGGAGTTCCAAAAGAACTTTATTGTTTTCTAGTGAAGATCACTTATTTGGTTTCCCATGCCACTTTGCTGCTTTGGGATGACTGTGTGCACACAGAAGGCGCATAAACAGTTATGTGTACAAATCACATGTTTCTTTCACCTTAGTTGGGGTGATGGGAGATTTTAGAACATCGGAGACTGAAAAGGAAGAGGAAGAACATGCCACTGAAGACCCTGACTTGGCCACTGGTGAGTGTCCCCCACTGCATTCAGAGCAAACCCTTTTACCTCCTCATCAGTAAGTCCTTGTTTTTCTCAACCCTTCCACTGGTTAATCACTCTTTTGCTCTGTGACTTATAGCCACTGGCTTCTGTGACACACTGTGCCAGTCCTGTGACTTTTGCTGACCCTCCTCCTCTGTGTCCCGAGCCAATCTCCCTTCCTCCTGTGCTTCTGACTGTACTTCCCTGTCCTTGGTTCTTTCCTGAATTCTTAAAGTATAGACCCATTCCCAAGACTGCTTCTGCTGACACCAGGAAGGAGACTTCATACCTGTATTTCCAGAATATTCTCCTGAGCACCAGTCCCTATTTCACCCAATTTTCTACATATCTCCTCAAATTCAACCTGGCTAAGCACTGAACAGTATCTTTGCCCACCAGACTTGCTCATCTAAAGCATCACGTAGGCCCTGACTATGGTGTCACCCTTCAGTACTGTCTGTGCATGCATGTTCTGTATGCATGTGTGTGTGTGTGTGTGCATGTGTGCACACACATATGAGATCAGTTTTCAAGGACTTTTGAGTTTTCACTTTCAGGAATTTTGTCCATTCTCAGTGCCACTACCCTGATCCAGACTGTCATCATCCCCTGCACCTGAAATTATAACTTCAGTTTCTCTGTTTGTAGTCCATTTTTCGCACCTTGTACTCTACATCTGTGCTCAGAAAACCTCGGTGGCTTCCCATGGTCTATGATGCAGAGTGTGGGTTTAAACAGCCTCCTTTGAGTTCACTCCACAGCCTCCCTCTGCATTCTCTCAAGTCCTGACAAGAGTACCTGTTTCTGAAAATGTCGCCTTGTTTTGATTGCCCTGACCTCCTTCAGCCTAACTGGTCCTGTTGAAGAGAAAGGCCTCTTCTCCCCTCTTCTTACCTGCATTTCAGTGTCAGTGTCTTCACGGAACACTTCCCTGACCAACTCAGGGACCACCCATGCCTCTAAATCTCTGAGCACATTATTATATTAACACACATGGGTCTAAAATGTGGCATAGGTACCTTCTATTTGCTTTTCTTAATTGGTTTGTTTACACATAGAAAGCACTATCCCTGAATAACAGGGATCATGTGGTACGCAGCTGCAAGCCTGGTGCCCCACATGCAGCTGGTGTCCTGATGGCTTGCAGTTGAGCTCAGTGAGGAACCGGGACAGTCAGCAAAGCAGGAGTCCTGGCTTCAAAAGTCAGGCTCAGAAAGACCTCTAAGGGCTCAACGAGTCTATTTCCAAATGCCTGCATGTGAGGCCATGTTTAACCTCGCCAAGATCAATAAACATTCATCCTATTTGCATAGATCTTCAGACTTCTTATTTTCTCTTGCTAAAAAGCACATAGCTAAAAAATTACTTCTTACAGCTAATTTAAACCCCCTGACTATAATTTAAGCTAATGTTCTCACATGTTTTCTTCAGAAATGAAAAATAACATTCAATATCTATATAACTTCAAAATCTTTTTCAAATCATTCCATACAATGGCTTAGTATTCTTGTTTTCAGAAACTAAATAGTATGAATCTCTTTACCTCCAGGGTAAAGCTCTTCATCTTTTCATCTGAGCTACTAGCCTGCACTATATTGTAGAAGTATTGTGTATACTCCCCAGAAAGCAAAGAATACCCTCACATTATTTCAATTTATTTTCCTCATAGGCACAAATCCTCAGTACCAACCATTGATGAGGAAGAAGAGTGGCATACTGCTACTCGCTCTTGTGTCCTTCCTCCTGTTCGTACTCTTCATTATTGTCCAACTCGTCATCATGAAACTTCGGAAAGCACATGTAATATGGAAAAAAGGTGAGCAGGCACAGAGTCTGATGGAGGCTACAAGATGCGAAACAATTGATGCACAAAAAGGAAAACTCTGTCCACAAAAGTTGTTCTGTTAGATGGTGCACAAATCTACTTGATATGTGTTGTCACTCAAATAAGCAACTGTTTGCTTTACAGTAGACGAAAGATGTGGACCTCCAGGAGCTATAGTGAAGGAGTGCAAGACCAGGAAAGACTAAGGCAGCTCTAGGAATTGGAATTATAGAAGCTTCAATTCACAAAAGGATCCAAAAATAGAGAGCTCATCCATTTATCCATCCATCCATCCATTCACTACGCATTCACTAAGCCCCTGTTGTGTTCTAGGCCTTGGGGATCTGCCTGTCCACAGACAAACCAGGCCCCTACTCCAAAATTTCTAATTCTAGAAGTGGTCAAACAAAGGTTAAAGATAATGGATTGTTGCAGTACAATTTTTACATTAAATTTTTATTTATTATTTTTAGAGAAAGGGGAAGGGAGAGAGGCAGAGAGGGAGAGAGACATCAATGTGTGGCGGCCTTTCACCTGCCTCCAGCTAAGGACCTGCCTGGAGACCTTGCAACCTCGTTATGTACCCTGGCTGGGGAATCAAACCAGCAACCTTTGGGTTCACAGGCCTTATCCACTGCACCACCAGCCAGTGCCATTTTTACCTTTTTAATTTGAAAGAATGCACTCAAGTTTCTTCAACCACAATATGTAATTTTTTCTTAAGCATACTGATTAAAAAGTTATTATTAGAAACAAAAAACATATATAACTAGCATATAAAATACCTATTAAAATACATAGACTCAACATTTATCAGAGCTAGGAGAGATCTTAGAAGTCTTCCAGAATAATCCATCCACTTAATTTATTCCCTAAATATGTGCCAGGATTGAGCCCCTTCTTTAAGTTATTTGGCCCTATGCTGTCCAACACAGTAGTCACTGTATGGTTATTGAGCATCTACAATGTGGCTGGTCCCTCTTGAGATGTGCTATAAAGATACTATACATACTGAATTCTGAAAACTCAGTACACACATACATACACACATGCATACAAGAATATAATATATTCAATAATAACGTATTGGGTCTACTAGTTAAATTAAATATATTACTAACTTAATCTCACCTGCTTCGTTTTACTCTTTGAACATGGCTGCTAGGAAAGTTCAAGTTACACGTGTGGATTGCATTATAGTGCCAATAGGCAGGGCTGACTCAACCTCATGTGGGTCCAACATTTCCACTGACAGAGAAATCATTACATCTCAAGGTGAAATATTACATCTTTGAATAGCTCTGACCTTCAAAGTACCACCTCTCAGAATTTAAGATCAATTTCTCTAGATATGCAGAAGGACTAATATTCTTCTGATAAATAGAGTTAGAGATAGGGTCTGGCTTTTTTCAGTGCACCTGCACAATAGGAAATGCCATAGTATGGTTTCCAAATATCCCATTAACACTTCATCCCCACAGTTCTTAAAGAGCTATTAAAATTATTCCTTTTCAGAGGGCAATATTTGATTCTAATTGCTGTCCTTTGATTTCTATAATTCTTATACTGCCTAGAACAATTCTGTAGGACTCATAGTAAGTACTAAAAAATAATTTGTTGAGTAAATGAGGACATGAGGTATGGGAGGGATGATAAGTCCACTAGTGTATAAAAACAAAAGTATCATATTATTCAAACATACCTTTCTATGTATAGATGATATCTGTGACACCTGAAGTTAATAACTTAGTTTTTGTTTTCTTGCAGAAAATGAAATTTCAGAACACACCCTAGAAAGTTATAGATCAAGATCAAATAATGAAGAAACATCATCCCAAGAGAAAAATGGACGCAGTAAGTCAATCATGTGACCTGAGATTTGAAAAATAAGCTTCCTTAACTTAAGGGAGAGAGTAAAAAATCAATATTTGATTTTTAGCTTTAGAAAGTCATCTTGTAGAACTTAAGAAAGTGCATCTTAAACAATGGAAAGTACCAGTTAAGTTCATGTAGCTGATGATGCTGGAAGATATCCCCAAGGTTTCACTGACACACACAGGCACAGCACAGGACTATAAGTTCTTTCATGCTCCAGAGTGTCCTATGAACATATTTATGCATGAAACACTTCTATGCCATATTGTCATTTTGGATATATTGGTTTATCTGCAACAGTACACCTTCAGGTGGTCAATAATTGGGTTTACTTTGTGTGTACCCTAGACCCTATCACAGGGCTTGACCCAAGTAAAGTGTTTGATACATTTGTATTGAATAAATGAACATAAGACTTAACTCACTCAAGCAGAAATGTGTCAGTGTTTTTGGATAACTTCATTGCAATCCTCAAGCAAAGAAAAAAAATTTTATGTAAACAAAATAATTTTAAAGAGTCTAAAAGGAAAGGGGAGAGAGTTCTTGACAGCAATCCAGCAGACAGAAGTAGATGTAAAGCAAGAATCGTACACCTTCCAGCCATTTTATTTCCCCAAATTTAACTTATTCTACCTGCCAAGAACTGCAAGAAATGCAATAAGCTTTGCAGCTAATTTCTATAGGTTTTATTGAGTTTTTTGTAGGAAGTGTGTATTTTACAACAACACTGCCCTTATTTTGTTTTGATCTAGTAAGGTGTGAAATAGAAATGGCTGTACTAGCAGGGAAGGGAATCCAGAGAGTGGACCGTGGGAGTTGAGGGTGGGAGGAGGAAATGTATGTGAGCTACATACTACTTGTTGTATTGCAACCCATGTTTCTATAACAATGTCCTCAAACTCACCTGGCAAGTAGGAGAATGATGTCAGTATAATCTGTAAGTTGTGTTGATTCCTGGGCCGATTTTCCTAGGCAAGGCAAACCAAAACCATAGAATTACAACCTTTGGCAGAAAAAAGAACAGCCCCCAGTTCAGCTGCTGAATAAGTAGACGCCCTTGCAGACTTTAAGAACATGTAGAAAGAGTGCCTGCACTCAGGATTCGCTGCTCGAAAGGTCTGTCCCTAGGGGCAGTGGAGGCTCCTTTTCCCCTGGACTCAAATATCCACTTCCGCTCTCCTGCCCTCCGTGCCTCAGGTCCAGTATTCCAACTAGATTTGGTTTTGCTACTTACAAGATGTCTCCTGGCTCCACTGTGTCTCTGTGGACAGAGTCACAGAGGGTTTGAGTGGTCCACCCCAGGACTTTTCCCCATAAGCTCTGCTACTTACAGTATGAAATTTTGCTGAAGACAATGTATTTTTTCCCTAGCACCCCATATTTTTTTATAGCAGAAATGTCTATATATTTTATTTCAAATTTGTGAGTATATTTTTTATTTAACAGGATTTTAAAAAGTGAGACTATAGCTCTGACTGGCATGGTTCAGTTGGTTGGGTAGGCATAATCCTGCAAGGGGAAGGGTCTCTGGTTGGATTCCCCATCAGGCAGGGCACGTGCTTGGGTTTGAGGGGGGGGTGGTTGGTCCCAGCATGGTTGTGTGTGAAAGGCAACCAATCAATGTTTCTCTTTCACATTGATGCTTTTTTTTTTTTTTTTTTTTAAATTTTTAAAAAAATCATTATTTTCAGAGGGCAGGGAGGAAGGAAGAAAGGGAGAGAAACATCAATTTGTGGTTGCCTTTTACCTGCCTCCACCTAAGGACCTGCCTGGAGACCTGGCTTGCAACCTGGTTATATGTCCTGGCTGGGGAATCAAACCAGCAACCTTTGGGTTCGCAGGCCAGCACCTATCCACTGAGCCACCAGCCAGAACATTGATGCTTCTCTCTTCCTTTTTCTCCCCGCCTTCCTCTCTCTCTCAAAATAACTAAATAAACAAATAACTAAAATCTTTTTAAAAAGTTAGACTATAACAGCACATACATATCATTTATATGCACCCATGAATTTCAGATTCAGCTTTTAAGACTTCAACATATGGACCTAAAAATACCATGTATATTGTTTCAAAGAAAGGGGTGTGGTGCTGTTCAAAATAAATTTTCATCTTCGACATGTATCTCTTTCAGCATCTCGTTCTGCATGGAGCTGCATGGACTACATCACACAGTTGTACGCCGAAGCACAGACAAAAAGGAAGGAATATACAATGCATTCAAAATTAAATGGAGAGGGTGGTGCTCACGTGCCAGTGAGCCTTGTGTAGTGCTCCATGGAAGAGAAATTGGTTTCAGGGCAACTACATTGCCCCTCTGCCCAGCTTGTGGGGAGCAGCAAGGTTACTGACAGAAAAACAGCTTTGAGTGCAATGCAGGATGGTGTCCTCCCATGGTCATCAGCGCTGGACTTAGAGCAGCAAGACAAGGCCTAAACCATGGACATAAAGCTTCATAGTTTAAAAACTGAATGACCTATTACACATGACACTACTTCAGAGCAGGAAGAGGCCACTCAGCCCTGGGATCTGGGTAAATGTGACCATCTAACATGTTACGATGAAAGAAGCAGCAGTTTTTAGATGGAACTAGTGGAACTACTTAAAAAATTAAAAAACAAAAAACAAAAATCCTTTCTTTCTGGTCTCCAAATAAAGAACTTAGAGATGAAAAGGCCCTAAAGGTCTCCAGTCACAACGGCTTATTTTTGAGATGGACTTGAAGACGGAGCCAGCAGGCACATGGTCGAGAGAAGCGGCACATGCCTGTGAGTGATCCAGGACCTGGAGCTCCCCGAGATAGGTGTGAGGGCAAGGGGGTCCCAAAGGTTCAGTCACCTCAGATTTTCTTGCTACCTCACCAAAAGCTGGCCTAGTGGCCCTCTTTTTAATGACACTTTATTATGAAAACATGGGCAAAATAAAAATATTTTGAACTGATTATTAGCTTAATGAATGCTTTTAAAAATTATTTAACAAAGAGCAGAATATAAGTGTATTTGTTTTCCTAGTGGTTGTATTCCTTCTATTTCCTATTTTGACCTTCACTTATGACAATATCATTTCCCCTATCATTTATTTAAGGTAGAGTAAAATCTGACATTTATTCATGACATTTCTCATTGCTTAAGCCTGAATAATAATT
This sequence comes from Noctilio leporinus, assembly GCA_004026585.1. Lineage (NCBI taxonomy): Eukaryota > Metazoa > Chordata > Mammalia > Chiroptera > Noctilionidae > Noctilio > Noctilio leporinus. The sequence continues at coordinate 139,107 of PVIW01000627.1, forward strand.
CTAAAATAATATGCCCCTCCCAACCTACCAAATATAGTTATATTATGAGCTTCTAATTTGTTATAGGTTCAGATCCAGTTGAGCTCAGTTTTTCTCTTGAACTTTTAAAAACTATCACAAAATTACTGAAAGATGTAAGGAGAACAAAACAGTTTTCTCTCTGAAACACTTGAAAGTAAGCTGACATGATGCTTTATCATTCTCCAAATATGTGAGTGTGTGTTTCTTACAAATAAGAATGCTCTTCTGCAAAACCACAATGCAACCATTGGAGCCAGGAAATTAACACTGATACACTTCTACCAGCCGTCCTCAGAGTCCATTCTCCAGTTGTCCCAGGGGTCCAGTTTAAGACCACATGTTTCATTTTGGTCTCATGCTGTTTGGCACAGTTTCTTGACGTGTCCTTCAGTTTCACAATCTGGACATTTTTGAGGCTTACAGGCTAGTTATTGTGTACACTGCTTCTCCATTTGGCTTTGTCTGATGGCTCCTTAGGATGATATTCAGGTCATGCAATTTTGACAAGACTATTGAGGAAATGATGTTTCATCACACTGCATTTTGTTTATTCCATTCCTGATGATGTACATATATGTAATACTTTAATCAGTTGATTAAGGTGGTATCTTCCAGACTCCTCCGCATAGTTTCTGTTTTCTGCTTTCTAAGAATATTGTGTGGAGAGATGCTTTAAAACAGTGTAGTTTCATCAAACTCCATCTATTACTTATCTGTATGAAGTCCTGGTTTCCTCTGTTATTCAATGGGTTACCATCTGTTACTATCCTGTAATACTATCAAATCTGTTGCTAATTTGATGATCAAATTGTGGAAACAGACTCTTGTGTCCTTCTTTCCTCAAGTTTTGAGTGTTTTCTTTTTTTCAAAGATTCTATTTATTGTTTTTAGAGAGAGGGGAAGGGAGAGAGGCATTAATGTATGGTTGCCTTTCACTTGTTTCCTGCTATGGACCTGGCTTGCAACTTGGTTATGTGTCCTGGCTAGGAATTCAACCAGTGACCTTTGGGTTCACAGGCTGGCACCTTATCCAATGTGCTACCAGCCAGGGCTCAAGCATTTTCTTTCTTTCTGATACCAGATATCCAGGCTTATCTTAAGTTTTCCCTGGCCTTGTAATCAGCCATTCCTCCAAGGATCCCTGATTTCATTTACTGGAAAATGGTACTTAAAAGCCAAGACTCAAGGGTTCAGTGTACTTATTGCTGTTGGCATATCATTGTTTTCAAGTAATCTCAGTAGAGAGAAAGAGGAAATATATTTATATGTGTATATATAATATTTAAATATATCCTTTGACAAACAATAGGTTTTCTTCCTTTCCATATTTGTCACTACCTTTTCTGGGGTACCTGGCTTTCATTACCCTTAACACATTGATTTATTGCAGCCTCATCTCTCTGCCCCCATTCCTTCTTCATGTGGGTGTCCTCCTCTTCTGGCTCCAGTTCTGATTTGCTGTGCCCTTCCCTGCCATGCCCAGGCTCTTCTCCCAGGCTTGGGCTGGACACTTCACAGGGGTCACCCCTTTGAGTAGAAGCCCTGTACACACACTTATCCAACATGGATGCCTGGTAGGCCTACTGCTCACTCATCCGGGACACCCACAGGCTGGGCCGCCCTCCTAGGAGTGCTGACTCCTGGAGCCCCCCAGCCAGGACCACCACGGGTGCTGCTGTGCTAGGCTTCACCTAGCTGTTTGGGAAGAGAAAGAAAGTGAAGCAGTTAGGAGAGGGAAACGAGCCAGATCTCCTGATTTCTAAGGGCATTTTAATGTATAAATGTCCAGGTCCACCTTGGAAAACATTGAAATTTGGAGTCCAGCACAGGCCAAACTAAGTCTGTAAGATCCAACTGGAAAACAGGGAAGGCTGGGTATATACATGTTTCTGTGTTATAAGCCAGTGGACTCTGGGGGTGGGGAATTAGGCCATGAGGAATTTTTTTTTTTTAATTTTATTGTTGTTGTATTACATCCATCCCCTTTTTCGCTCCCCTCTGTCCCCCACCCCACCCACCCATTTCCCCCAAGAGGAAATCTTTTAGATACAACAAAGCCCAGCCTGTTCTCTCACCTCACCTAATGTGTTGTTGTATCAACAGCAGAAGTTTTTAAAATTTGAATGCACATTCTGACCTGAGTGAGATCTCTGTGCCCCTTTACTTGTTTTTTTCCAGTTTCCCTGTAATTAGCATTGTTTAGTATTGTTTGACAAACTACATGCCTTCAAGTTTACTGTGTTTCAATAAAAGATCTAAAGAAGGAAAAAACCTCGCCTTTGGCCCTGAGCCACTGGTTGGCCTTCTTCCCCGGTACTTGCTGTAAGGGACAGTTTTATTTCACCCACAGCACCAGGGGATTTACTGTGAGTTGAGTGATCCCCTACATATAAAGACATCAATTGGGGCATGATTTTAGTTTTGTAGCAGCTCCAAGATAGAACTCATTCACCAAGCCATCTGTAATATAAAAGAAAGTACTGAGAAAAGAGCAGTTTCACTTGATAGGGGGAGCCTGTGGTGGTCAAATCTCCCTACTACGGGTGCTGCTTGCATCTATGTCTGTGGGCTGTACCCCCAAAGGCAGTCCAGGGTTGCCTCCCCTGCCCTGAGGCTTTCACAACAATGTTGTCATTATAGCTGAATTAGAAATCATATTTAGAAATATTATATTCTCCTGGAGACAGAGGAACTTTTTTTTTAAAGATTTTATTTATTATTTTTAGAAAGAAGGGTAGGGAGGGAGGAGGAAAGGAGAGAAACATTAATGCATGGTTGCCTTTCACCTGCCTCCAGCTAAGGACCTGGCTGGAGACCTGGCTTGCAGCCTGGTTATGTGCCCTGGCTGGGAAATGAACTAGCAACCTTTAGGTTCTCAGACCAGTGCCTATCCACTGTGCCACCAGCCAGGGGGAAGACAGAGGAACTTAGGGATCTAGTCCTCCCTGGTGTAGAACTACACCCTCAACACACAGGCTGAAACCACTCTGTGGACAAGAATGTCCAGCTTACAAAGTACCTGGCCTGTGGAGTTTCTCAGAGTCTAACAAACAACAGAGGGAAGACAAAAACATCAAACAACATTTGTAGAGGACCTGCTCTGAGTCAGACATCTTTTATGGGTAATTTAATTTAATCATAATAACAATCTTGAAAGATAGTTTGTTATGGTGCACATTTGCCTCATAAGAGATGCTTCAAACTCTGCAGAATGGCTCAGGGAGCCCAGACACTGATCTGCATCTGTCTGGCTTCGATGCTGTTCCCCTTTGCCCATTCAAATAGAAGAGAAAACGAGACATTGGACAGCTGTGCTCAATCTCTTTCTTTCACCCCTCCATGCTCTTCACCCCTTTCTGCCTTCTGGATGCCCTGTGACACTGGTGTGGGGCCACAGCAGTCAGACTCTTCAGCAGCTCTCTCCAGGAAGGTGGAATGCCCACAGGGGAGCAGGAAGTGTGCAAAGTGGCCAGGGACTGGTTTTGTCCCTATTTGAGGCCACACCTCCTGTCAGGCAGCTCTGCTTCTGGAATCTGCTGGCTTCCCCCAACCTCAAGCCTAGAGGGGCCCCGCACTGTAACTAGTTCATTTGTGAAATCTTTTCAAATTGACCAATTTGAGTGTCTCTCCTGTTCCCTTCAGGGACCCTAACCAATAGAATCGCTATCTATAGGAATATCTTATAGACTTCTTGCATCTCAACAAATTTAAATAAAAATTTATAGATAGCCATAGAATATTTTAATTGGAAGGGATCTCAGTATTCATTACTAAGCATCACAGGCATTTCCTATGAAGTATTTTGGGAAACACTATGGACTAGAAATGTTAACAGGTATTGTGTGGGGGAATAAAAAAGGTTTTATGGTTAAATAAGTTTGAAAAATGTTGAATACTACATCTCCCTCACAGAGGTGAAGCACATTAGCATAGTAAAGCCCCGAGTCTTTTCGTAAAGGAATCTGTTTAGCTTTATTTAACCCAGCAAAGTTCAAACTTAATCATCTAGAGCAATTCATGGTCTTCACCTGCCATCTGGCAATGACCATTTGACATGGTCTTTCTGCTCTCTAGCGGGTCTTTGGTTTTGTTCTAGTATCTGACCCCCAGCTGTAGTTCTGTGTCAGGGCAGATGGGTACATCCCCAGCCAAAGTGGGAAATCAAGTGAGACTTTGCTGGAGGCAAGTTTGGGCCTGGGCATGGGCAACAGAGCTGACCATTGAGATAGGAGTGGGAGCTCCTAGCAGACACCTGGGGAAAATTTTTCTCAGTGATAAAAGGAGACAATCAAATTGAAAGCATCCTGCTTTGCTCATGCTGTTGTCATAACCCCACGTGATGCCTGGAACGGCCACTGCCATTTTCTTCCCACTGCGGAATTGGAGCGAATGTGGTGGGGGTGCCATAGAAAAGAAGTGGTGTGACGTGGGATCTTTAGGGTCTTGCTGTGCTGCTGAGTGTTTCAGAACTTCTTGTTATGTAAAATAAAGAGCTTGGTATACTCATTGTTTAAGCCAGGTGAAGTGAATTTTAAATTACTTTCAGTTCCTAAACTATAAAGTAGTTATTTTGGGAACATTAATATTCTAGTGCAATTCCTTTGTATTACAGACAAGGAGGCTGAGGCCCAGAGAAGTTTCACCAGACAATAAAGATCATACAACTAAGTACTGTATATAAATTGGTCACATAAGTGCTATCAAATGAGTATAGCTATGCTCTATTTTGGAAGGAAAAAGGAACAAGTACTTTCATTTAAAAAAAATATTTTATTTATTATTTTTAGAGAGAAGGATAGGGAGGGAGGAAGAAAGGGAGAAAAACATCAATTTTCTCCATACTTTGGATATAACTGTTTCTAGAATAGCCAGAGGCATGCATCTGAAACCTGGCTCCACTACTTTTGATTTGCATGATCTTGGGTAAAATAAATTACTTAAAAACAGTCTCTAGGTGCTTTCTGTATGTACTAGGTTTGAGAAGTACAGCTCTAGATCATAGTGATAGTTGCTGGGCCCAGGTGGTTAGCATGGAAGTGAGAAGGGGTAGGAGTCCAGATCACCTCTGCATAGAACCACCAGAATTTCCTGGTGGATGGGATGCAGGGTGTGAGAGGGGACTCATCAAAGATGACTCTTAGCGATTTTGACCTGAGTGCCTGGGCGGAAGGAATTGCCATCTGCTGAAGTGACAGCTGGGGCTGGAGGATCAGCAGTTCAGCGTGGGCTATTAAGTTTGAGAAAGCCATTAGACATCCAGGAGGAAATGTCAAGTACTCAATTAAACACACAAATCTTCAGTTCAGGAGGGATACATTTGAAGACTGTTGATTTACTCTATAATCAAATCTAAAATGCCACTGTAAGAGACATCATTATTGTACAATTGAAAACAATATAGCAGATAGTACTGAAAGCTGCAAGATAAGATATGACATCATCAAGGAGTGAAGACAGAGAAAAGGACCAAGAACTGAGCTCTAGGTCACTTGAGCTTTAAGAAGTGAGATGTCTGGGATAAAAGAGGAACTGGCAAGGAAGCTGATGAAGTAGGAGGCCAAGAAAGTGAGGGGGCAAAATGTTTTAAGAAGAGGGGAGTGATCAACTGTGAGAAATGCAGCTGCCTGATCAGGAAGGAAGAGGGTGAAAAAATGATAAATGGCTCTGGCTGAGTGGCTCAGTTGGTTTGAGCATTATCTTGTAACCAAAGGGTTGCTGGTTTGATTCCCTGTCAGGGCACATACCTAGGTTGCAGGTTCGATCCCCAGTCTGGGTGTGTACATGAGGCAACCAATCAATGCTTCTCTCTTACAATGATGTTTCTTTTTCCCTTCCTCCCTCTCTGAAAGCAACGAAAAAATGTCCTTGGGTGACGATTTAAAAAAAATGATGAGTGAAGCAGTGAGATCGAAAGTTTTTTGGAATGGGAATTTAAGATAGACTGTGAGGAGAGAGAGTGGGGATGGCAGGCCTTGATAACTCTTTCTAGGTGTTTTGCTGCAAAGAAGTACGGGGATTCCTCCGAGATATTGTGGGTTTTGTTCCAGACCACTGAAATACAACAAGTTATAATCTTTTTGCTGGTGGAGGGTCTCACCTTCAACTTGTAAAAAATGCAACATCTGTGACGTGCAATAAAGTAAAGCAAAATACAACAAACCCTGGCTGTGCAAAGAAATCACCTCGTAGCTGGAGTCCAGAGAAATGTTTAAGCGGGATGAACTAGAGCAGGTATGTGCACTGGTAAGAAAGATACAGGAGAGAGAGAATAAACAAATGATAATCTGTGAGTAGAGAGAGGGTGAGGTTAGGGGTGCAAAGGAAGAAACTGGTTTCAGATGGGAGATTGGTTGTCCACTGGGAGAATCAGACAGGGGAGTCAGGTGCTGGCAGGCGGTGGCCTGCACGAGCCTGTGGACATTTCCGCTTATAGATTCAGTTTTCCCAGAGAGTCCATGCTCACCTGCCACTTCACAGTGTACCTTGCATCTCATATTCTTGCCTTTGAAGAGGGGATGTACTTGACAGAGGACACAAGCACCATCTCCATGATTTATAATTTTCTTGCTTTATTTTCTTGTAACATGGCTCTTGTCTCTTCTTACTGAGATTCAGTTTCTTGGTGTGCATTGCTGAGAGAATGTCTTCTTTCCTGTGATCAATTCCTCCAAGGTTAACGTTGGTAAATGAGGCCTTCAGGTTGGTCTTTCTTAGGGACATGTTAACTACCATTTCACTGATATATGTGTGAAAAATTAAACAAGGGTGTGTGATAGTAAACACTTGTCAATTAAGCGTTTTAAACAATAAATGCCATCGGAGTTCAACGACATGAGAAATCTCTTAAGAAGAGCCATTGGAAAGATGGTATGACAGTGTCACTAATGAGTTGGAGGGGAGGAGCAGGAAGGATAGTCCAGGTGGGAGATTTGGATCAGCAAAGATACACAGCAAAGGTACCCTGGGTAGGCTTGATAAGAGAGGTGGGCAGCGTGCTAGAGTCCTCATTGACACTGGTGTGTTTGTTGGTGCTACAAGAGAGGGGCAGTTCCAGGGAGAGGCAGCCTGGGTTCCCGCTCACCCTCATCTGCAGCCCTTCTCCCAGAAGCACTGGGGAAGCTGCCCCAGAGCCTGCCACCCAAGTGAAGGTCTCGGGGTCTCAGGGAGCCAGTGAATGATGCAGTTACCTAGAGGGGTTTCTTTATGGTGTTTGAGATGGTCAGGAGTTAAATTGATGGTAATGAATTGCAGTTTAAATTCCTCTGCAGTAAATTTGTTTCTATTATTTTGTGGATAGGCTTTGGGAGATAATCCAGGTCATCCAGACTGGGACAGTGGGGCTGAGCTGCCCTTCTGCTGCTGACAGTGGAGCAGAGTCTCAGCCTGTCCTCACCAGTAAAGCACCACAATCAACCTAACGGGAGACACAGACCACCTGGAACTTGAAAGCTGTGATGCATCTTAGAAATAATGTAGCCTGAGTGCTTCATGTTCCAAGGAAAGGAAGATGGCCCCACAAAAATCATATGACCGAGGAAAAGGTAAGCTAAATGAAATCTTAGTGTAATTTCTAAGAAGGTACTTCGTCTCCACATGATTATTTTGTGTGATGTTTAAAGGGAACTAACCAGTAAGTGGACACAGAAAGAAGGAGGCCAACTCAATAAAGACCATATACTGTACATGTGTGGGCTCAGAATTTCCAAAGAAAAGTTGCAGCAGAGAAATCATAGAACTTAACCATATAATAAGGTAGGCAAGAGTCAAAGGTGATTTGTCCAGTTTCTAAGCAAAGACTAAAGCAAGCTGAATAAAGCCATATTGTATATATGTGTATATACATATCTTATATGTGTATCTTATTTTCTGTTTTTTTTTTTTCCTCTAACAAAGCAGAAGTTTATTAAATGTTCCCCACCAACACACCAGTGGAGACCCAGCTCCGCATGCTCTCAGGAGTTCTCTCCATTATTGTGTGGGGACACCAGACAGCATTTAGGTGTTGCTGATATCAAAGTTGACATGGTGAGCTCTGGACTTGAGTGGGGGTTCATCATTCTTAACCTGTTCCAGTCTGTGACAGATTCCATAGCTGAAGTAGATAGTGAACCCAATCGCCATCCAGATTCCAAACCAGGCCCAGGTGGCCCCTGTCATCTGCATGTAAGATAAATGTTCACAAAGATGCTCATCAGTGGGAGGAAAGGCAAAGCAGGTACCTTAAAGTGAAGGGGAGTGGAGCTCTATGGCTGCTTCCAGATGATCCCAGTGACCCCAGTAGTGAGTGTCAGAAGCAGCACCACCACTGCAGTCCACACCGGGTCTCCAGCAAACAGGGGCACCAACCACTGCATCAGCACCAGGCAAAGGACGCTCAGCAGCGCAGCAAGTGCTGAGGAACAAGTTACACCACTGGGCAGAGAGCAGAGTGGGGGTGGAGTTGCTTGGGCAGAGCAGCGCCCCAAAGGTCAGCTTTTCTGTAAGGTTGTCTCCTCCTGCAACTCCAGTTCATCTTCCTCGACTCTTGTCTCCTGGCCAGGCTGATACCTGAGAAGGAGAACACAAACCGCCACCTGGGAGTCAGCAAGCAGGGTCCTGACTGACATGAGGTCCACCAGGGAGTCAGCAAGCAGGGTCCTGACTGACATGAGGCCCACCAGGGAGTCAGCAAGCAGGGTCCTGACTGACATGAGGTCCACCAGGGAGTCAGCAAGCAGGGTCCTGACTGACATGAGGTCCACCAGGGAGTCAGCAAGCAGGGTCCTGACTGACATGAGGCCCACAAGCTCAGGGAGCTCAACGAGGAATGGCATCAATGCTGCAATCACGCCTGAGACCACAGTGGCCATGACGGGGGTGCATGTGCTGCTGTGGGTCCCGCCAGGACTCGCAACAGCAGGCCATCCTCTGCCATTGCATAGATCACCCCAGGCATGGGAAACTTGGAGCCCCAGGGGCTGGTATTGCACAGAGGGATCCGATGGCCACAACGTAGCGGACAGGGGCCCACCCAACATGGAGAAATGCCGCAGGCAAAGGACTCTCAGGTTGAAGCTCATAATAAGGCATCATTAGCGTGAGAGCTGAAGAAACACCAAAATACGCCAAAAAGCAGATGGACCTTGGGATCATGACGCCCAGCGGGATGGAAGGCTGTGGATCCTGGGCCTCCTCCCCAGTGGTAGCAATACAGTGGAAACCAACAAATGCGTAGAAACAGGTAGCTTGCTCCACGGAGAATCCCCTGGAAGCCGAAAGCTATAAATCCTCCGGAACCCAGGGTTCCCAAGCTGCGGGTATCATTGCTTCCATCCACGCTCAGTTTGTAGTCCTCCTCTGTGAGCTTCCAGTTGTGCAGGTCCCCCTTCACAAAGCCAGAGATGATGACAGATCCGAGAACCAGAAGGTTCATCACTGTGAACACTTTGGACATGAAGGCAGACTCGAGAGCCCCCAGAGCCAGCAGTCCAGTGAGCAACAACACGAGGCCCAAAGCAAAGAAGCCTGGGTATTCTGTGAGGACGTGGGGAAAATGTGGGGAGATGCTCCCCTGCAGTGTCTGAGAGATCTGGTTCCTGATCAGGTTTCAACCGCTGAGCTCCAAGCACGAGCCACACTGGCTGTACCGATGACATAGGAAAGGATGAGGTTCCAGCCAGTAGTGAAGGCCCAGAGTTCACCCAGTGGCATAGCTGTAGAACACATGGAACCTGACCGGGAAACCTGGGCACTGAACACCGTGTAGCACAACCCAGCCAACACAGAAGACAGAGCCGCCACCAAAGAGCAGATCATGATGATGGTCCTGCTTTATCTTTGGCCACCTCACCAGCCAGGATGTACACGCCTGCACCCAAAGTGCTGTCCACACCCAGGGCCACTAAATCCACAGTGCTCAGGCATCTGGAAAGGCGGGTCTCAGCCATGCCAGGCTCCAGTGTACGTCTGTGGGCCAGCTTGAGACCAAACCTGCGAAGTTTCTGCAATGGCATTCTAGCTAGGATCGAAGAGGCCGTTAGGATCCGAGTGCGGTTAGTCCGGAGTCGGCTTCAGTGAGGATAAGTTAAGGCGAGTTGCTTTGGAGGTAGTGAGTTCGCTAGCTCGGGGCTCAACTGCTTTTATTTTCTGTTTTAAGTCCATATTTAAAATAGATAAGGAGTCTGTTGAAGGCTATAGTTAATGGGCCACCTCAAAGCATTTATTCAGGATTTTAGTTGTTTCCAAACATCAATGGATGGCTGCCTTTCACCTGCCTCTAGCCACGGACCTGGCTGGAGACCTGGCTTGCAACCTGGTTACGTGCCCTGGCTGGGGAATCGAACCAGAGACCTTTGGGTTCCAGTCTGGCACCTTATCCACTGTGCCACCAGCCAAGGTCATCATAGTGATCTTTACCATTCAGTCACCTCTCTTTATTTCTTTGGTGCCATTTTATCTTTTCTGGTTTACACCCTTTTTTTGTAAAGCATCTTTTTTTTTTTTTTTTAAAGATTTTTTTTTATTATTTCCAGAGAGAGAGAGGAAGAGAGAGAGGCAGAGAGGGAGAGAATCAATGTATGGTTGCGTTTCACCTGCCTCCAGCCACAGACCTGACTGGAGACCTGGTTTGCAACCTGGTTATGTGCCCTGGCTGGGGAATCGAACCTGTGACTTTTGGGTTCGCAGGCCGGCGCCTTAACCACTGTGCTACCAGCCAGGGTTAAAGCATCTTATTTTGATGAGGCTATTAATGATCTCCCCCACCCCCAATTTTATTATTTTGACCTCTGCTTTTAATAGTCATGCACCGCATAATGACATTTCACAATTTCAGGGAACAGGGGACCACATAGACACCGAGGTCCCATAAGAGTATAATGGATGGTAAGTGAAAGATTTGCAGTATTGAAAGAAAGGCTGGACCCAACTAGGACAGTGAATTTACATCTAGCTCTGGGTGGGTGAAATGGAGGAGGCTGTGGCCCAGTATGCTGCCCACCTGCCCTGGCCTGCAGAGGCTGAGCCCTGGAGCTAGGGAAAGTGAGGAATGGGCTGGGGGGAGGGAAGCCCCCCTACCACTTCCCATTGATGCACATACTGCACTCAGACTCCCTTCCCTTCCCGCATGTCTCTTTCTCTCTCCTCCCAGGCTCATTCATGTCTCCTCTCCGCCTCTCCCTTTTATTATTCTTGTCTCAAGCTTTAATATCTCTGGGTCTCTTAGGATCTCTGCTCTTCCTTTCTCCTCCTTCCCTCCTTCTGAGGTCTGCTCCCTTTTCATGGGTGCCTCCACCTCCTCCTCAGCCCTCCCCCTGCCCCCAGTACTGTTTAGTATGTATTGGGCTGACTGCCATCTAGGGTTGTATGAGTGCCTTCTATGATGTTCCCCCTGTGAGAAACAAGGAGACCAGTGACTCTCAAACCAGGCTAAGCCACAGTGGGTAATTATTAACTGCTAGGATGGACAGCAAATGAATCAAGAAGTTTCTGAGTAAACAGAACAACAAAGGAAGGGAGGGATAGCCATACTCGTGCCAAAAGTTGCCTGCACTGGAGTTTAAATTGCTCAATCATTCCTAAAAACATGATGGTGCCAAATTGTGACTCCAAAGTGCTCAGCCAATGAGGAACCGGGGGAGGGACTGCTCGTGTCAGGGATAAATTTGTCCATTCCTCCCACTTTGGGGTGCCTACCCACCGGATACCACTGGGCACCCGCTCTTGCAAGAATGCAAGTCAATGCCTCCCTTTCGCTATCCTTTTGGCCCCATTGTCCATTTGCTTTACAAACTGGATGAGCATGTTTCTCATACCCCCATGCGATTTTCTCAGAATGCAACCTTGTTACACACCATATGACTATTATCAGAGGCTTTCTTCAAGTGTTAGTGAGCTCAAGATGGTTATTTGAGTGGAAACTAGAAGTGATTTAACACTGTACCCACGGTGATCCAGGGTTTTTTCTTAGTGAACCTCCTTATCATTTTGAAATATTTTCCCCCAAAGCTGATCAGGTTTTCCAGAAAAAACTCTTTGAGGCCTTTGGTTGGAGGGTGTATCCTGGCTGTTCTGGGAAGTGGGTGGGAAGAAACTGGCCTCAGAGGAGTGGCGGTGGTCTCAAGACTCATGTAAACTTTCACAGACTCCTGCTCTCACTAAGATACTTCTGCTACCAAACACCCAATGGGGTCCTGCGGTCCCACTTGTGTGGTGATGAAGGAAAGGAGTGTTCAAAAGCTTCACAATTTTGGAATAACAGCTTTCTACAAACATTAGTCACTTATTCCTAACAATTAAGGCTAAACTCTTTAACTCTTTAGTTATAGCTAAATCATTGAAGCCTATTAATTAAGGCTAAAGTCTTATTTAACACCAAGTTCTCTCAGTCTCCCTGTTAGTTTTTAGTTATCTTTTTCCTATGGGGTTAGTTTACAAATGAATACAACATAAGATACAAACGTTGCACAATTTTGGAAGAATAGTAGGCTTTTGCCTCAGAACCTGTTCCCTCTAGAACTTCCAAAGAATAAACCTGCCACCACCCTCTGCCAGGCCAGCCTGATCCTAGGGTGTGCCTGTATTGCATTCCGCCTAAAATATCTTACCTCCCATTGGGAAAGGCAGGCAGCTGCAGCATGATCCTTGAGGAAGGAGAGCCTGAGAGCCAGCCCAGGAGCCAGAGACCCTGAATCAGCCTGAGAGCCTCTGAAGCAACCAACCAGCTTTCTTTTATTTCAAATCTTTTGGCTCATAGTTCCATGCACTCTGCAGGTGTTCAGCTTCTTAACCAATTCTTTCCTAGACTGCTTTCCATGCTTCTTCCTATGACTCCTCCCTACACCTCCCCCTCATCTGGTCAGATCTCTCTGTATCACTTCTGCTCTCAACTGTGCATGTGACGGAGGGTCTCCATTCCAGAGCCTCTTCCATTCACTTTCTTTAGAGGAGAAACTTCCAATTTCTGTCAATATTAGGGATGGGCAGTCATTTGGCTGCATGGAGCTGGGGCAAAAACTTGAGTGTCTAACTGCTGATTGTGAGAAATATGCTCACCCAGTCTGTAAAACAAATAAATGGGCAATGAGGCTGGAGTATAGCAAAAGTAGGGTGTTTATTTGCATTCTTGCTAGAGCAGGTGCCTGGTGGTATCTGGTGGTCAGACACACCAAAGTGGGAGAAATGGACAAATTTACCCCCTGACCTGAGCAATCCCTCCTCTGTTTCCTCATTGGCTGAACACTTTGGAATCACAATCTGGCACCATCATGTCCAAAGAGATGATTGGGCAGTTTAAGCCCTAGGGTGGGTAGCTTTTGCCCCGAATGTGGCCATCCCTCCTTTTTTTCCTCTTGGAAGTACCTGTGACCAGCTTAGTCACGTCCTCACTTTGTTAATCCTGTTAACTCAGAGACCTCCTGATTGTTTGTATTCTGACTCAGCCAGTTAATCATTCCATCAGGTGGTGTAGTCCAGTGTGAGAGTCACCTTTCTCTTTATTCACTGCATTCTTAATCAGACTTTCAAGCAATTCTCCTGGGGTTAGCCCTACCTTCACACAGTTTCTATGGGTACCTTGTTTAACCAATCCCTGAGCCTTCTTTAGAGGTCTCCATGGGAAAATTAAATTGGTTTTCGGCTTTCCCTGCTCCTGGCTTTGAATCCAGCTTTCTCAGGACTTCCAAGGCAGGAACTGGAAGGACAAAGCCAGCACCATCTGCTTTTGTGGTGCCATTTGCAGAGCAGGCCTCTGACCTTTTTCAACATGACTGCCATTTAACTCCTCTGAGCTTGTGTCCCTAGGACTGGAACTTACTGGAAAGCAGGAACAGGACATGACTACCCACCCCCGATAGCTACAGGCAGAAGATAACATAAAAACAAGCTACAGCCTCATGTTACAGCACCCTAGCAGCCCAGGGCGCCTCATGACAGAAACCCCCACCCTTTTTAATCCACTCAAAGCTCAAAGCCCCCACCCTCAATGCTGGTGTGTCTCTCCACACCACGCTCCTTTCCCACCTTGGAAAGTGAATAAAACTTTACAATCTTCTCTTTATGAATTCTTTCACAGTTGTGTCACCAACCAGCCTAGCATTTTGGTGGCCTGTATGGGGACATTGTCCATTTCTGCCTCTCTTCCAGCATCCTGAGCCTTGTGACTAGGGCAACTGTGGGCAGCAGAAGCCTGACCTGGGCTGAACCCCTAACCCTGTCTCTGTGAGGTATGGAGAGAAGATTCTAATACTTCTCCATCTCTTCAGACTCTGTGGGAGCCTCCTCCTTGTCCACCTTCATGGCCGGTGATTGATAAGTCTCTCTGAATCTCAGGATGCAAGCATCCTATTGAAAGTGATAGCTATGCCTTTGTCTCATTGCAGACCCTGGTACTGGGTCTATCACTTTCTCGCAAGGTTTTGGCTGGAAGGGATGCCTCTAGCTGTCATTCTGCTTGGTTCAGTCTGCCCTTGGAGATGGGGGACTCAACTATTGGAAAACTTTAGTTTCAGGTAACAGATAATAAGCTTAGTAATCAATGTCTGTAAAAAGCTCTTGTTTCAGGAACTGAAGGATGGACCCACCTTGACTCCAGGTAACCATAGCAGTTCCACCTTTGTGCCTCAGGAGGACTGCAAGCCATTAAGATGGTATCTGAGCCCTTATACTCCAGGGTGAGATGACCACCCTCAGGACACAAAGACCTCCACTCAGGACCCTGAGAGAAGAATGCTGCAGTTTTAATCACATTAACTTTTCCTCTGAATTCCAAACCCCTTACCTACATCTTTCTTCTATAAAAGGGCCCATTTATAATGGAATGTAAGACAGTCTGTTAGGGTGCAAACCCACTGTTTTCTCAGATCACCGACCGTCTGAATAAAGCTCCCATAAAGATTCAATTCCTGTCTCTGCTTATTGGGTCTGGCAGGTGACAGACAGCATGCACACCAGCTTTTCTGGTTTCATTGGGGTTTGGAGATTCTTGGCTTGGAGGCAGATTCTTGTGTTTGGTTTACCCTCAGGCTCAAGAATGCTCAGCTCTGGTCACAGACTTCTAGGCCATTTGAATTGGGGACATCCTTCCCACCCCCTACACTCACCATTTATTTTCATTCCTGATGTGAGAAACACTCACAATAAAACCAGGACACAGGACTTTAACAGCAAAGCAAGGCATTTATTCATGATCCTGCAGAAACGGGCACATGAGTCAGGGACAGGCAGGGCCCTGATCAGACAAACAGGAATATTTAATCCCTAACTTGGGGATGCCCTCCCCTGTTTCCCCATTGGCTGAGTACTTCAGAGTTACATTCTTAGCCAGGGGTGTCTAAAGCTGATAGGTCATTTTAAGCCTCCCTTTTGGGAATCCCATCACTTGTTCTTGGTTGAATTGCACATCTACCCTCTTGGTCATGCTTGATAATGTATAGCTTCCTCCCTTTGTGACTAGCTTAGTGAGGCCTCACTTTGTTAATCCTGTTAACTCAGAGACCTCCTGATTTGTTTGTAGTCTAGCCCAGCCAGCAATCATTCCCTAGGGTGGTATAGCCAGTCTGAGAGTCACCTTTCTCCTTATTCCCTATAGGGGGAGGGCCTCAAAGGAAAGTAGGGCACATGCGTCCCTGATCAATATACTTACTGCCTTAATAGTCCATTAGGCCAAAAACTTAAGAATTGGGCAGATTCAAATTGTACAAGGGAAAAGAATAAGCAAAAGATGATCCAATATTGTCTTTTCCTCTGGCCAAAGGAACCAATTAAGGGCCAAGTGGTTTTCTGGCCCCAATTTGGCTGGGATGAGGACTGGGTTGTCAGACCTTATCCTCTATATTAATAACAAGGCTTTGGCCTTGCATGAAGAAAAGGAGCCCTTTACTGGCTCCCCTGAAATGATGCCTTCACAGGTCTTTATCTGTTAAAATAATCTGAGGACAAGGTTTGGGACCCTCTGTCTTGTCTCCTACTACCTTATGTCCCTGGCTAGGCATCGGCCAATTGAACTGAGACCCCAGGGGCTGACAACACTGACAATCCAGGTCAGGGGAAGCCCAGCAGATGGCCTAAAGGCAGCCGTCCCTATAGCTCCCGTGGCACTGTAGGGACTATATCCTCAATTTAAAAAGTAGTTAGAACAATGTAAACTAGATCTTGAGAACTTCTTCATTCCCCCAAAGCAGGCAATGTTTCCCTCCAAGAGATACCAATGGGCCCAGGACTGATTGAATATGTCAGCACTCCTTTAATGAGCACTGAAGTCAGAAATTTCAAGTGCAACATGAAGCCCTTGGTAGAGGACCCCTCTGGGGTGGTGGAGCAGTTTGTTCAGTTCCTTGGAGCCAGTATTTATACACAGATGGAGCTAATGTCCATTCTAGACATCCTCTTCAGTGGGGAGGAAAGAGAAATGATCAGACAGGCTGCTATGAGGGTATGGGAAAGAGAGCACCTTCCCTGCCAAGGAGTTGTCCCAGCTGAACAAAAGTTACTCAGTGTAGATCCTGGATGGGATAATAATAATAGAGAGGGGGATAGAGCTCAAATGAGAGACCTCAGGAGTCTCATCATCAGGGGAATCAAGGAGTCAGTTCCTAGAGTGCAGAATGTTGCAAAGGCATTTGACATACAACAAACAAGAGAGGAAACACCATCAGTGTTCCTGTAAAGGTTCAGAGATTAGATAAGAAAGTATTCTGGTTTAGATCTGGAAGATGCTGCAGGACAAGGATACTTAAAGGTCACCTTTGTAACAAAAAGCTGGCCAGATATCTGTAAGAAACTGTAGAAGGTAGGTGGGTGGAATGATAGACCGATTGAGGAACTCCTCAGGGAAGCTCAGAAAGTGTTTGTTAGAAGAGAGGAGGAGAAGCAGTAGCAGAAGCAGAAGCAGAAGGCCAGGATTTCTCAACTGTTGAGAAAGTTATCCAGGGGAAAACAGGACAAGAGGTACCTAGTAGAAAGGGGTGTGTGGGACCCAAACAAAAGGGGCCACCAAAAGGCAATGAGGGAAGAAATTCTCCAGCACCTGGGAACTGTTACAAGTGTGGGAAGCTGGGCCGTTTCAAACAGAAGTGTCTGGGCCTCCAGAAAGAGAAGGACCTTACTAACCTCAAGACCTTCAATGAGGATTAGGGATGTCAGGGGCTCTTTTTCAGTAGGTCCCACCAAGAACCTTTGATAAATTTGAGGGTGAGACCTCATGGGGAGGAAACTACATTTTTAATTAATACCAGGGAGGCCAGATCATCTTTGACTTTCAGACCCCGAGAAATTGACTTCTCTGAGGAAAAGTTTTTAGTATCTGGAGCAAAAGGAGAGGGATTCAAAGCCAATTTCCCAGCAAATGCAGCTACAGTTAGGGGAAGAGTCAGTTAGAATCTCCTCTATATGTCCCTGAGGCTGGAGTGAATTTATTAGGTCCGGACCTAATTGTCAGGTTAGGCTTAGACCTTGAGGTAGAAGAGGAACAGATTCAGGTTAAGCTACATCTCTTAACTGAAGCAGAGCAGCAGATCAACCCCATAGCATGGGCCAAAGAAAAGAACCAAGGGGAGCTTAACATCACTCCATTTGAAATTGTATTACAACAACCAGGGGAAACTGTCTGCAGATGTCAGTACCCCATTTCCCATGAGGGGAGAAAAGGTCTACAGCCAGTCATCCAGAAGTTCCTGCAAGATGGACTTCTGGAGCCATGTATGTCCCCCTATAATACCCCCTCTCTATCAAGGAACCTGATGGCAGCTATCAGTTAGTCCAGGACCTGAAAGCCATAGACCAATTCATCTGGACCAGCCATCCGGTAGTCCCAAATCCTATACCCTACTCAGTAGATTCCCTTTGAGCATGAGTGGTTCAGTGCAGTTGATCTCAAAGATGCATTTTGGGCTTGCCCCTTTGCTCTAGAAAGCAGACTTATGCAGACTTATTTGCATTAAATGAGAGGACCCAGCTAGGGGAAGGAAGCATCAATATCTCTGGACAGTCTTGTTTGGCCAAGCTCTTTTTTTTTTTTTTTTTAATTTATAATTAAAAAATAATTTACTATTTTTAGAGAGAGAGAAGGGACAGAGGCATCAATGTAGGGTTGCCTTTCACCTGCCTCCTGCTAAGGGCCTGGTGGAGACCTGGCTTGAAACCTGGTTATGTGCCCTGACTGGGAATTGAACCAGCGACCTTTGGGTTCACAGGTTGCTGGTGCCTTATCCACTGTGCCAGCAAACAGGGTTTTGTTTGGCTGAGCTCTTGAAGACATCCTTAAATAAGTCCTTCCCTCTGTGCGCACACAATTCGTAATCAAGACGAAGTTCAGAATGGGTTGCCTGTGTCCAAAGGTAAATCATCTAGGCCAGTTAATTAGTGCAGGGGAGAGAAAGGTCACCCTGAGAAAATAGCTGCCATCGCTACTCTTCCCATACCCCAGACTAACTGGGAATTAGGGAAATTCTAAGGGCTAACTGGGTATTGTAGGCTCTGGATGGAGGAGGATGCTCAGAAAACAAGAACAAAAACAAGAACAAGAGCCAGACGCCCTCCAGTGGAGAACTGAGGGAATTGACGCAGGTAGGGAGTTGTAACAGGCTCCCTTCTTTAGAGAAACCTTTCCATCCTTTTGTTTCAGACAGACCAAGGTACTGCTCTCGCAGCTCTTGCTCAGGAGTGAGCTGGGAAGAAACAACCCACTACCTATCTCTCCAAGCTCCTTGATCCAGTCTCTCGAGGGTGGCCAGCGTGTGTTAAAGCAATGGCTGCTATAGCTATTTTATTTAGTAGAAGAAAGCAGGAAATTAACTTTTGGGGGTTGCTTACTATAACCACTCCTCACCAAGTCAGAACCATCCTTAATCAGAAGGCAGGATGGTGGCTAACTGACTCTAGGATTCTTAAGTATGTGGTTATCCTCCTCGAGAGGGATAACTTAACTCTCTCTTGGGGTTCAAATTTGAACTCCTCTGGCTTCCTATGGGCAGGAGAAGGTAAGACTCAAGAGGCCTTAAAGCACAGTTACATTGATGTCATAGAATACCAGACCAAGATCAGATCTGAATTAAGGGGAAAGTCCCCACAAGGTGGACTGTCCCTCCTCATTGATGGCTTATCCTGGGTAATCAATGGGAGAAGACACAATGGATATGCCATCACTGATGGGAATTCACAAGGTCTCTCTGAGAGAGGGAGACTACCTAATAATTTATCTGAGCAAAATTGTGAACTCAATGCATTAGGGCAAGCTTTGAAACTGAAGGAATGGGAAAAAAACCATCTCTACTGACTCTAAATATGCCTATGGGGTAGCCCATACTTTTGGAAAAATCTGGCTAGAGTGAGGACCTATTAGCAGCAGAAGAAAGGAGCTAGTATATGAAAAATTGGTCAGGTCAATCCTAGACAGCCTCCTTCTTCCCGAGGAACTCACTATAATCTATATTAATGGACACCAGAATAAGGGATCATATGTGGCTAGAGGAAACAGGCTAACTGATGAAGCAGTCAAACAGGCCACTTTAGAAGAAGAAAGCAAAGTCCTCTCTCTGGTTTCTTGTCTCCCTCCAGTGTCCATAGTCCCAACTTTTTCCCCAGAGGAAATAAAGACATGAACCCAGATGGAGGCATTTTAAGATATAGAATGGAGATGGAAGCTCTGAGATGGGAGAGAAGCTCAACAAGCAAGTCCTCCAAGAGATTATAATGGTATTACATCAAGGCAGCCATTGGGGACCACAGCTCTCTGTGATGCTGTCCTAAGGCAATAAAGGGGGATTGGAATTTACACAATAGACAAGCAGATCTGCCATGGATGCCTTATATGCCAAAAGGTAAACAAGCAGCCCTATGCAAGGTGCAGGCTGGAGGGAGGCCACCAGACTTTGACCCTTTCAAAGTATCTAGGTTGACTTGACTGAAATGCCAAAGGCAGCTACCCAAAATTCCTCTTGGTTATAGTAGATAATTTCTCTGGATGGGTAGAAGTCTTCCCACTCTCTTCAGCCACAGTGAGCAAAGTAATTAAGGTCATACTTGAACAAATTATCCCCAGGTTTGGCTTGGTGGAAAACATTGACTCAGATAATGGGACCCATTTTACCTCACAGGTACTGAAGGGGTTATGAATAGTCTAGATATGTAACGTGACTGTCATACCCCCTGGCACCCTCCTTCTTCAGGCCAAGTAGAATATATGAATCAGACCCTGAAGAAACAATTAACCAAGCTAATCCTAGAAACCAAGCTACCTTGGACCAAGTATCTCCTGTTGGCTCTCCTGAGGATCAGGACTGCTTCTAGGAAGGATGTTGGAATCTCACCCTAGAGTTTCTATACTGACTCCCTTTCCTAGGAAAGGGGGCTGGGTAACCCACCCTAGAAACCAAGGATCAGTTTTAAAGAAATTATATAATGGCTATTTCCTCCCCGTTTGTCTTCCTTAAGGAAAAGGCCTCCTTGCCCAGACCCCTCCTCTCAAGTGTCTGGTTCATCATTTTCAGCCTGGTGACAAGGTCCTGATCAAGTCCTGGAGAGATGAGAAACTTTAGCCTGCGTGGGAAGGACCACTCCAGGTGCTCCTGACCCCTGAGACTGCCATGATAACTGCTAAGAAAGCGTAGGCTCATTATACTAAAAGGACTAATACAGAAAAAACAAACAAACAAACAAACAAAAAATACCAAGTGGAAATCTTCCACCTTGGGGCAGAAAGAGACCCTCTAAAGTTAACCTTCAGGAGGAAGTTATAATGTCTCTTAGGTGGTGGTTCTGCTAGGTAACAGTATTCAATTGGGTGACTCTAGATTGGATTAGCTCGATAACCCTAATAATTAATGTAACTGAAAGTGTTAGTCCCCAGACCCTGAAATTCAATGTTTGCCAGGTTTTGCTCCATGGGAACCTCTCCTATCAATGCTGGCTATCATCTCAGGAAAAATATCTTTGCTCCTATTTTGCCAACTTTTCTAGGGAGCTCTGGTTTTCCCTGTCCTATGTGGGAAATCTGGTGGACAATAAAGTCTGAAGGGAGGATGGCTACCCCTTCTGAGTGAAACTGCTCCAGAGTAAAATAACCTTTAGTAAGGGGGCCTCTCCCTCAAACCACCACCTTCTCCAGTGCAATCCCCTCTTTCTCGGATGACTGCACTGGATAGGAAGCTGGCTGAGAAAGGCAGCGTCTGTGTAATGCTTGGAGGGCAGTGTTGCACTTTTATTCCTAATAACAGCCCCTGATGAAACTTACTAAAACTCTCCAGAGACTCACCAACCTAGCAAATGAATTGGCAGAAAAGGCAGGCATCCAGTAACAGGATGGTTAGAAAATTGGTTTGGTAAATGGAAAAGAATGGTCACATCGGCTATTGTCATCTTAATCAGTAGCGGGTATGTATACTCATCATTCTAGGCTGTTGTCCAGAGATTGAGACCATACTAACCAAGCAAATGCTGGTAATTTACCAACAGAATAATCTCCTAGAGGCTGAAGGAAATCCTTGCTATGAGGCAGAGAACAAGGAAATCCTTATAAGATTTGGAAAATCAGAAATTCGAACAATTTTCCCAAAAGAAAATCAGGAGAATTGTAGGGAATAGGGAGAAGGGCGACTCTCAAACTGGACTATACCACCTTAGGGAATGATGAATGAATCAGACTACAAACAAGTCAGGAGGCCCCTGAGTTAACAGGATTAACAAGTGAGGAGATGACTAAACTAGTCTGGGTTCCTCTGAGAACAAAGGGAGGGAGCTACACATTATCAAGCATGACCAAGAAGGTGGGTATGCAATTCAATCGAAAACAAGTTAGGGGATTTTCAAAGGGGAGGCTTAAAATGACCTATCAACTTTAGACACCCCTAGCTAAGAATGTAACTCTGAAGTACCAGACAATGGGGAAATAGGGGAGGGCATCACCGTGTTAGGGCTTAAATATTTTCATTGTCAGATCAGTGCCATGAGCCCTGCTGGTCATTGGTTCAGGTGCCCATTTCTGCAGAATCATGCATAAATGCCTTGCTTTGCTGCTAAAGTCCTGTTGTGAGAAACAAGGTAGTGAGTGAGTCTCAAGCTAGGTTAAACCATAGTAGAACAGCTAGGCCAAACCGTAAATAAATCAGGAAGTTTCTGAGTTAACAGGATTAACAAAGTGAGGACAGGACTCAGCTTATCATGGGTACCTCTGAGACCAAAGGAAAGGAGGGATGGTCACACAATTGTTTAAACTTCCCAACCATCTCTTTAGACATAATTGCACCAGATTGTGACCCTGAAGTACTCAGCCAATGAGGAAACGGGGGAGGGAATGCTCACATCAGGGTATAAATTCATCCATTTCTCTCACTTCCATGTGTCTGCCCACCAGATACCACCAGCAGGCACCTGCTCTTGCAAGAACATAAATAAATGCCTTGATTTCGCTATACTCCTGGTCTCATTGTCCATTTGGTTTATGGACTGGGAGAGCATATTTCTCACACTGTGTCCTGATTTTATTGTGAGTGTTTCTCACACCCTGCATCCCCACTAAGTGTGTTATCTGTGACTCACGTGCTCAACTCCGCTTCCTTACCAGTGGAGGTTTCTTGTACACCTGAGATTTGCTTCATCCACCTCTGGCCCTTTCCCTCAAGGGAGAATGAAACCTCAGATTGGGACTGCACTCGCTTCATATTTTGAGATACATCTCAGTCACACACATTCAACCTCCAGAAGAAAATCCCAACCACCAAGGTGAACAACCTTCCCTTGGCCAGTATTTCTATTGCAACACGGTCTGGCCTCGATAAACTGGGCAACCAGGAGATCTAGTCCCTGAATGGATCTCTTAACTATAATACTGTCCTTCAGCTTGACCTTTACTGTTGCCCTCTTGATCCTGTGCTGTGGTTTTGCTCTGAATAAGAACCTCTTCATTAGGGATTCCAGGTCTCTTTTTCCTAACTATGCTTTCTCATTCCATTCAGCCTCACTCCCCTCACTCACCACCCCTGTCCACCATGTTTGCTTTCCAGCTGATCACACTCTAATCCCTTAAACCTATGCTCCTTCAACCAACATTACCCAGAAGAGGGTGGTGCTCTTCCTTACCTGCCTAACTCAAATCCTGCATTCAACTCCTGTTTTGGAATTAGGTTTGGTCCCATTGTGCCCCTGTTGAGTAACAAAAGTACAAAAAGGGAGAAAATCTCACCATCCTCCCAGACTATGAAACACTCTATTTTCCTCCTGGAGACATGGGAACTGCTAAATCCTGAGAAAAATTGGGCCTTCCTCTCAATGAAAAGGAAAAAAAAAAAGTATTTTAAACTCAAGCCCCTTTTCCACCCCTTTACCTGATGAAACCAAAGGCCTTCTAGGAGAAGCTTGCTTTTCTTTCTCTACATTTTTGAAATGCAAATACCTGGTCTTCTTCAAGAACTCTTGTCTAGGCCATCTTTTAAAATACAAATTTTAGAGAGATAATTCTTATCAGAAGGAGGACAACTTTAGCAAAACAATTTAATTTGTTTCAGTTATTTCTTTCTACAGTAAATTTTGATAAATGCTATGGAATGTCTAGGTATTTTGAAATAACATGACATACCTAAACATAGATGCTAAACTTGCTTTTGGCTTTTTATTACCAAGAGCTATAGGGTGAACCTGAAGCTATAGGTAAATTTCTTGTGCTTTCATGGTGGTGTGTTTCTTGAAAGTGAGAGTGTGTTTTTCAATAGAGGAACCTATGTTTCTAAAGGTCCTGAGGTGTGTTTGTAAGTCAATTAGGGAATGCTGGTTGCTTAGTTTTTGGTCATTATTGGAAATTGAGGTTGCTAAGAGTTAAAAGTTCAAATTAAGTTGGGAAAAGTTTTTATGGTTTTAATAATAGGAGACATAAGGCATGGAGATGCAATTTTCAAGGACAGGGATTGAAAGTGATTGATTCTAAAGGTGGTTATTTATAAAGGGATAAGAAAATTATCCCTTTATAAATATTAGAGAAAGGTTTGTAAAATTTGTGAAAATTTTCATATTTGTGAAGAAAGAAACCTCAGGTTCCAGTACCCCTACCTTCATGTAATTTCTCTCTGGTGACATTCTTTGATGACTCTGGTGATACCTGGAGTTTTTTCATAACACTTTGTCTTGCCCTCATCAGTGTTTGGGAAACCTACCTGTGAGCTGTGAAATAAATCCTTCATCAAAATGCAATTTTTTCAATGCTGAGATAGAATGTAAGGCTACTCTCTGAATACAGAGTCATATGCCCCCAGGTGACATAGCGTCCAGTGATTGGTCCCAATCACCTTGACATCTGAAGGGGACCTGTTTGGTGCTCTGGTCAGTGGCTAGATCACTCTCAGGGCATGGGGTAAACACATCCACAGGTCAAAGAGGCTTTCTCTCTCAAACAAGCTCTCTCTCTCTTTCTCTCTCTCTCTCTCTCCCCCTCCCTCTCCCATTGTGGCTCTCAGACAGCCTTTCTATTGAGTCCCCTGTCTGCATGGGTTAAATGGGTTCCCAGGGTACCTGACAGGTGCTCTCATCATTGGTAAGACCATCCTTAGACACAAGGTAAACACATTCATCTCCTTGTATTTCTCTGCTTGTGTGGGCTATAACTCCTGGTCTTCTACCTAAAGCATTTACTTTCTTTCAGCAGGTTTTTTTATCTTTCAGAGGCCAAAGCAGTCCTACCCAGGATCTTCCCTGCTCTTGACTCCTGGGATTGAAGCCAAGACTTTCTTTATTTCCACCACTCACTTACAGTCCTTGAAGCCTTCATTAAAAGTCAACAGGTCTTCCTGCTTGGTTTTTAGAACCTTCCCTCTCCCTTCCAGTCTTCTTAAAAGTTGTCAAAAGCAAATAAAAGAACTCTTTTTGCCCTCCTCTGCCTGGTACCCGCCTTGCCTCCAGCAATCAGCACCCCTTAGTTCATGTCCATGGGTCATGCATATAAATTCTTTGGCCCTCCATTTTCTATACTATTCTTAACACTCCCCTGTCTATTTTGTTCCTACCAGTTATGCTTCTTAATCCCTGTACCTTGTCCCCATCCTGCCCCTTTCCCTCCTAGCGGATAATCCTCCAAATGATCTACATACCTATGATTCTCATCCTATTCTAGTCGTTTGCTTAGTTTGTTTTAGATTCAGTTGTTAATAATTGTGAGTTTGTTGTCCTTTTTATGTTCATAGTTTTTATCTTATTTTTCTTAAATAAGTCCCTTTAACATTTCATATAATAATGGCTTGGTAATGATGAGCTCCTTTAGCTTTATCTCATCTAGGGAGTACTTAATCTGCCCTTCCATTCTAAATGATAGCTTTGCTGGATAGAGTAATCTTGGTTTTAAGTACTTGCTGACTACTTCTTACCAATTCATTCTTACGTGCAAAGTTTCTTTTGAGAAATCAGCTAATAGTCTTATGGGAAATCCTTTGTAGGTAATTCTCTTCTTTTTTCTTGCTGCTGTTAAGAGTCTCTGTCTTTACTGACAGCCCAATTCAAAAATGGGCAAATGACCTGAACAGACACCTCTCTGAGGAAGACATACAAAGGACCCAAAGGCATATGAAAGAATGTTCAACATCACTAGCCATCAGAGAGATGCAAATTGAAACCACAATAAGATACCACCTCACACCTGTCAGAATGGCCATCATCAACAAATCAACAAACAACAAGTGTTGATGAGAATGTGGGGAAAAGGGAACCCTGGTGCACTGCTGGTGGGAATGCAGGCTGGCACAGCCATTATGGAAAACACTATGAGGCTTCCTTTAAAAAACTAAAAAGGGAACTGCCTCTTTTTTTTTTTTTTAAGATTTTTATTTATTATTTCCAGAGAGAGAGGAAGGGAAGAGGCAGAGAGGAAGAGAGAGGGAGAGAGGAGACATCAGTGTATAGTTGTCTTTCACCTGCCTCCAGCCACAGACCTGGCTGGAGACCTGGCTTGCAACCTGATTATGTGCCCTGGCTGGGGAATCGAACAAGCAACCTTTGGGTTCTCAGGCCGGTGCCTTATTCACTGTGCTACCAGCCAGGGCTTATTCACTGTGCTACCAGCCACGGCTAAAGGGAACTGCCTTTAGATCCAGCAATTCCACTACTAGGACTATACTCAAAGAACCCTGAAATACCAATTCAGAAGAACCTATGTACCCCTATATTCATAGCAGCACTACTTACAATAACCAAGTGCTGGAAACAACCTAAGGGCCCTTCAGTGGATGATTGGATCAAAAACTTTTGGTACATGTACACAATGGAATACTACATGGCAGAAAGAAGGAACCAACCCCTACCCTTTGCAACAACATGGATGGAACTGGAAAGTATTATGCTTAGTGAAATAAGCGACTTAGTGAAAGACAAATACCATATTATCTCACCCATTACAGGACAATAATGAACAAAACAAACAACAAGCAAAACAGAACCAGATACATGAATACAATGAATATACCTTCAGTGGACAGGGAAGAGTGGGGCAGAGAGGGGGAAGGAAGAGGCAAAGAAGTGGAGCAGTTTAGTCAAGAAACTAGTATGGAAGAACCATGAACTTGGACAACAAGTGGAATTGACTTTGTTGGGGAGTGGATGGGTGGATAAGGGGACAGAAGAGAGTAAAAAGGGGATGGATGTAATACAACAACAGTAAAATTAAATTAAAAAAGAATCTCTTAATTAAAAAAAAATAGTCTCTGTCTTTAACCTTTGGCATTTTAATTATATGTCTTAGTATGGTCCTCTTTGGATCTAACTTGTTTGGGACTCTGTGCTTTCTGGACTGGTATGCCTATTTCCTTCACCAAATTAGGAAAGTTTTCATTCATCATTTTTTCAAATAAGCTTTCAGTTTCTTATCCAAATGTTGGCACATTTGAAGATGTCCCAGAGTCTTTTTATAATATCTTTATTAAAAAAAATTTTTTTTCTTTCTGTTCTGGTTGAATGTTTATTTCTTCCTTTTGTTCCAAATTGATTTCAATCCTGGCTTCCTTCCCTTCACTGTTGGTTCCCTGTATATTTTCCTTCATTTCTTCCTTTATGTTGTTGCCATACTCAATGAGATCTTTGAGCATCCTGATCACCAGTGTTTTGAACTCTACATCTGATAATCTGGCTATCCTTGTTTTGTTTAGTTCTTTTTTGGGGGTTTTGTTCTGCTCTTTGATTTGGGCCATATTTATTTGTTTCCTCAATTTGGCAGCCTCCCTGAATTTATTTCTGAGTATTAGGTAGAGCTGCTTTGACTCTCTGTAAAAGGCATTTTAACTTGTGTGGGATGGAGTTTTAGTTAATTGCCAGGGTGGGGCAACCCACTTTATTGCTTTGTGGCTTTGTTGAGCGAAAACTTGGAGAGGGGACTGTGCTGCTGCCTCTGGGGCTTTCCCCAGCACTCCCCCAATATCCAGTCACTTCACCCACTTCCTGTATGCAACTGGCACCCTTCCAGCTGTTGACCTGGTGTTCAAATTCAGAGTGGATGGATTTGCATATCTTTTAAGACTATGTGGGCCCTGTAAAGAAAGTTTTCTGAAAATCCGGCAGTTTTTTCTGCTGCCCCTACCCCCACTAATTTTTACAGCCAGAAGTTGTCTTACTGGTCTTACTGGTCTAGAACCCTTGGCTGGGTTGTATGGTTAGAGGCTGGGACCCCTCACTCCCAAAATATCCTTCCTGATTTAAAAAAAAAATATTTTATTTATTATTTTTAGAGAGGGGGTAGGGAAGGAGGCAGAGGGGGCGAGAGACTTCAATGTATGGTTGCCTTTCACCTGCCTCCAGCTATGGACCTGGCTGGAGACTTGGCTTGCAACCTGGTTATGTGCCCTGGCTGGGGAATTGAACCAGCAACCTTTGGGTTTTCAGGTTGGCACCTTATCCACTGTGCCACCAGCCAGAGCCCTCCTTTCTGATTTTTATTCACCACATGTGAATGTGTGGCTGCCCTTGTTCATTTCACCACTGGCACTGCCTCTCTGTGCCACACTGATTCTTCAAACCTTCTACTCCATCTCCATGTCTCTGCCCCTCCTACCTGTCTGATGAATGTGGCTTCTTTAAATCCTTGGTTGTCAGACTCCCACACAGTTTGATTTTTTGACACTTCTGGGTGTCAATGTTTTGAGATTTAATTGTAATTCCTTTTTGTGGTTGCACAAGGAGGCAAAGCGTGTCTATCTACGCCTCCACCTTGACTCAAAGTTGAATTTTCTTGGAGTACAGTTTTTTGTTTGTTTGTTTGTTTGTTTGTTTGACTTTTGTTGTTTCCTGACAAATGGTATATCCTGGGTTCTATGTGTTGTTTAACTGCAGTTGCCTAGGTGCCTAAATATCCTACATCTTCCTGGGTGACACATTGGCCTGCAGGCAAATGGGTTTTTATGTTCTTATCTTAATTAAAACAATGGACTGTTTTATTGGAACATCAATGAATTGCGTGCTTGGCTCTTTAAAAATTAACTTACTATATCTTCCAGTAGAAAAAGATGCCGTATATTTTTTATTTCTCTGAAGCAGAAGGCCAGTGTTGGTTATTCAGAATGAAGCACTTAATCCACAGGGGTACTCCTACGCTAGGGAAGATGAAACCCTCTCATGGTAGCTATCAGAGTGTGGATGAGCATCAGTGCAGGTGAAGACAATGCAGATGCGCTGGGCTTGCCAGCTCTTGAAAACCCTTCACAACAGTCTACCATGCACTCGACTCAATGGTCTATAAAATTATCATTTGCTGGCAGAATACAAGTTTCTTCTGTGGTGACTTAAATAGTTTAACGAGTACTTTAAATAACTGTGGGGTAACTGTTTTGCAGATCCTTTGGTGTGGGTGAAATGACTGAGTCAGAGACAAGATGCCTGAGGAAAGAGAAGGGGAGTGCCTTTCAGAGAAGAACACTGCTGAATGTCCTCTAGGTTCAAGCTTTTATTGGGTTTAACTACATGCAGGAATGCATGGGGTAAGCAAGCAGCCCTTTTACCCATTGACAAGAAAGAACAATCAAAGAGAGCATGAATCACTACAAGGTGATAGTTGGTCAGGCTGAGAGATGCCAGTGTACATTGTAAAAGTCCAGGTACAATTAAAGCTACCTGATGGAGCCAGTCCTTCAATGGTATCTCCCCAGGCATAACTGGAGAAGATAACTTCACTAAATCATCCCTAAGAATTTCCTGTTTAGTACCATTATTACATCCTTGCCAGGTTAGATATGCAAACATTGACTGTTAGAGTTTTAACTAAAGTCCAGATGGCTTTTTTAAATTTAAGTGTTCTGTCCCAACAGCCTTTTGATACAGATCTGGCATTATACAAGGCAGAGCAGACTTTACTAGTTTCAAAGAGCATATTGCATTCTTATCTTCCTTCTAAGACCCTCTGGAACGTGGAAACAGTAGTGTAGCGATTGGAGCATGCCAACCAGCCATCCGCAAGACTTATGGGCCCATATGAAGGTCCTGGCTCACGCAGTGGTCACAGTTTCCAATATCACACAGACTGGTCTCCCACAAAAACTGTGGTTCATGGCTGAAAATCAGCAAAGTAGGCAGCTGCTCTGGCTCTATGTGAAAGACAAAGCTGCCATAAAAAAGGCTGGTTGGTGGGTCCTGTTGAGATTGAACATTTCAATGGGGATGGTTCTTAGCGCCATCAGAAAGGCAGTGGTTCATTCCTACATTGCCAGAGTGATTTCTTTTCCCCTAAATGATAGCACAGAGCCTTTTATTTGATTTTATTGTAGGATTCATGAAAAATCAACAATCAATATTTTCTAGTCTTGGTCTTTCTAGTTAACGAGATCAGGACATGTTATATTGCCTGTTTCTAGAGATTTGCATGACTCTTAATTAAATGTAGTCTTGCCTCTGTCTGGAGTTTTACATGGTACTCATGGACATGACGCCACTGATTTGTATCATCATCATTGTCCTGGTAATACCAGCTCCCACATACTGATGCCCTGTGCCATGTTGGACATGGTCACAACATGTGTATTACTTCCAATGCCTCCAGAGTCCTTGCAAGATCAATGTTATTATCTCTTGTTTGCAGATGAGAAAAGTCAGGTGCTGAAGTCACACAAACCATGTGTGTTGCAGCCAGGATTTCAGGCCTGGTCTGCTTTGTGCCAAAGTCATTGTCTTGGCTGTGCCATGCTGTCTGCTGTGGGTTGTGCTTTGCGTACTGTATTCACTTTGGTGACTCTTCTTTCAGACCAATAGCAGTTACAGGAGGATAGCTGTATGTTCCAGTTTATTTTTGCTAGCATTTTGTTTTCAAAACTGCCAAACCCTAAAATAACAGGATAATTAACTCCATAATACTTTCACCTAACTTGACCGATTGCCTGCTTTGTGTTATATTCTGGCCCTGCATTCTTTCCTGAATATAAGAAGTGCAGAGAGGGGAAAGTTTGATTATCAAAATTAGGGAGGGACCTAAACAAAAAATTTAATTATATCCTGATATGTGATCATGTGGTCGACTTGTGTTTAAGAACACACATGCTTGAGGTAATTTTTTTTTCTCTGAACACAAATGGAAATTGATGTAGTAACCACTGTGCTGGGAGAAAGTCTTATCTAGGAAATATAGCCATTAAGGATGTCTTAGAAGTGGAGATTAATATGTAATCTGTTCTTTCAATGGCTTGTTTTATTGACTCAATCAGTGTAAAAATCCCAACTTCCTATTAATTATGAAATTTGAAGTTACATATTTGTAACTGAAACTTTGGGGATTGGAAGAAAACCAACTAGGTTAGTGATAGAAAGTCCAATGTAATAATAGTAATTGCAGTGGCTGTGTATAAATAAAGGGTCCTAAAGGTATTTTACATCTTAGGAGGAGATAACTTTATGTATCTCTTCATTAAGGGTGACAATCTTAGTAGAACTCTGTGTCAAGTTTCTTTTGATAGGTGGATGTTTTTTGTTTTTTGTAAATGAACCAGTTTATTTATTTCAGTTGTTTAGGTGTAACTATCAGTCATTTTCACACAAAAACTTTCGTTAAGCTTTAAAAGCATATTGCTAACACATTAAACAATACTTTTTTCCTTGAGGGTGAGAGAATAATATAGGAATAGTGGCTGTGCATTTGATCGGAGAGGAGGGATAGTTGAGAATAGCAGTGAGAAAGCTGAGAGAGCCCAGTTGTGTGGTCAGTGGCTTCTTGTCCACCCTATTATGTAGCTCAATGGGTAAAGCCAGGCCAGAGGTATTTTCTTTATGAGATGAAACTCAGAATCGTGGCAGTAGATTTGTGATGCCTTGAGTTTATTTGGCACCTGGGTGATAGTTGGTTTCTATGTTTCCACCTGGCGATGAGACTGTCAGCTGTTGAAGGCAGATGCTGTCTCATTCATCCTGTTCCCCAGAGCTTGGTGTTTAGAGGCATTCAGTAAGTGATCTGAGTGACTGAGCTACTGAAGAATGAAGGGTGGCAGCCATACTTCACTGAGTAAGGATTAAACTGTTGTCATGTGTGTTAATGTCTAGGTTTGAAGAGAGAGAAGGTCATCAACAGCAAAGACCAATGTTGAGCACCCAGAGGCAGATCACAGCAAAAGGTAAAGATCAAGATCCAGTATGAAACAGTTCTCTTGAAAAAATGCCAGGTGTCTGTGAAAGTAAAGTGCGAGTTAGTGCCAATGAATAAATAGAAGAAATAGATAAGTTGGAATCTGAATACCTAAATTCAGGTTTCATTACTGATTTGCCTCTTACTACTTATGATTCTGATGTTCTGAGAAGTTAGCAGTCCCTTTAGACATAGTTGCCTATCTAGAAAACAAGTATTAACTTTCTATTCCTCCAAGTTAGCAGTCCCTTTAGACATAGTTGCCTATCTAGAAAACAAGTATTAACTTTCTATTCCTCCTTTCTATTTAGTAATAACATAAATGTTTACTCACTTGTCTTTGATGTTCTCTTTTTTTTTTTCTTAAGGTTTCAAATGTACTTTATTTCTTCAATCATGCCTTATTTTAATGGCTACACAGTACTTTCACTTGGCATCAGTTACAATTTGAATTTTTAAAAAGATTTTATTCATTATTTTTAGAGAGAAGGGTAGGGAGTAAGGAAGAAAGGGAGAGAAACATCATTGTATGGTTGCTTTTCACCTTCCTCCAGCTAAGGACCTGGCTGGAGACCTGGCTTGCAACCTGGTTATATGCCCTGCCTGGGAATCGAACCAGCAACACTTGGGTTCACAGGTTGGTGCTCAATTCACTGAGCCACACCAGCCAGGGCTATAAAATCTTAAAAAAAAAAAAAAAAAAAAAAAAAAAAAAGATGTGGATACTTCTGGAAAGATGGTGGAGGAGTAAGAGGAGCTACACCAATCTCCTCCCAGGTCCCATCTGGATTACTTCTTTTGAGAAAAAAATCAGCTGGAATAATCAACAGAACACCAGCTGGAAAGAAGTCCTATAACCATGGACAGAACAGAAGAGGATGCTTCATCTCAACATGACTGATAGGATTCACTGAAATGTGAGAGGGCTGGCTGGGCCCCACCGGAGGCAGCAGCTGAAGGAACAAAGCCAGGGGCTCCACTTGAGAAGGGTGTGTTCTGGTCCCCCAGCTGGGTCTCCCAGCCTACAGCAACATGGCAGAGAGTAGAGCAACATACAGATAATAAGGGCAGAAAGCCATGAAGTTTACTAGCCTGAGAGATCCCTGGAGTCAGAGAACTACTAAGGTGACCACAATGAAAATACATTGGCACCCACCTACCCTGGGCTCCAGTGGAGGGAGGGCAGAGTGGGCTGGAGACACATGGGGGAGAGTTTGCAGTGGTGGCTTGAAGGAGAGAAGTGGGGAAGCAGCAGTGGGGGACCTAGTGCTGACTCATCGCCCACACCTCAGGCAGACAAAGCTGGGCCAAGAGACTTCTGAATGAGGGGTCCCCATAGCCCCACACTCTGGAAGCAGTCTGCCCTGCCCAGTAGTGCCTGAGCCTGGTGCCTGATCACAATTCTTTGATTTATATCTAAATGAATCTATCCTGCCCTGCCAGTATCTGAGCATAGATACAATAGTTGGCACCAGAAGAGGTATCTCTTGCCCAGCAGTGCATGGGCCTGAGGGTGATTACAAACTCTCTGACTTGTAGCTGGGTCAGTCAGTCAGCCCTGCCCAGTGGAATGTGAGCCTGGTGGTTGATCCTGGATTCATTGGTTTGTAACTGACTTGGTCAGTCTCACCCAGCAGCACCTAGGCCTGGAGGCTGATCACAAATTCTCTGGTTTACAACTGAAAATGTTTGTCCCACCCAGTGGCACCTGAGCCTGGTGGCTGAACACAAACTCATTGGATTACAATTGAATCTTTCATTCTAGCCCAGTGGCCCCTTAGCTTGGCAGCTGATTACAGATTCATTGGATTACAACTGACTCGATTTGTCACCCCACGCTGCATCTGAGCCTGGTGGTGGATCACAGACCAATAGGATTACAACTGAATCAATCCTTCTAGCCTAGCACTTTCTTAGCTTGACAACTGAACACAGTCTGATTGGATTACAATGAAACCTAAAAATGGGGAGAAAAAGAAATGATACATCACAAAAAGGAAAGGAGGAATCCCCAGAAAGATTACTAAATGAAATAGAGGCAAGCAAACTATCAGATGTGGAATTCAAAATAATGATGATAGAGAAGTTTAATGAGCTCAACCAGCTTAAAAAAAAAAACAAAAAAAAAAAACGACAAACAACTCCAGGGGAACTATGGAGAACTCCAGGGAAGCTACAAGAAACTTACTGAGAACTACAGCAGCATTAAAAAAGACAGAAACTATCAGTAAGAGCCAGGAGGAAATGAAGAATACAATTTCTGAATTGAAGAATACAGTAGAAGGAAACAACAGCAAGCTAGAGGAAGCAAAGGATCTGGTCAGCTCACTGGAGGACAATGTATAAAAATATTCTAAGACCATGCAACAGAATGAAAAAAGGCTGAATAAGAAGGAAGAGGTTTTTTTGTAAGGAATTACTACAAACAACTATATGACAAAAAATTTGACAACCTGGATGAAATGGACATATTTCTGGAAAGGTATAATCTACCAAAACTGAACCCATAAGAAGCAGAAACCCTGAATAGGCCAATAACAACTAGTGAAATTAAAGAAGTAATCCAAAATCTCCCAAAGCACAAAAGCCCTGGACCAGATGGCTACACAGGTGAATTTTACCAAACATTTAAAGAAGAACTAATTCCTATCCTCCTCAAACTATACCAAAAAATTCAGGAAGAGGGAAGACTCCCAAACTCGTTCTATGAGGCCAATATTATTCTAATCCCAAAACCAGGGCAAGATACAACTAAGAAAGAAAGCTACAGGCCAATATCTCTGATGAACATAGATGCTAAAATTCTCAACAAAATATTGGCCAACCAGATTCAGCAGTATATTACAAAGATAATACACCATGATCAAGTGGGCTTCATCCCAGGGATGCAAGGATGGTACAACATTCGTAAATCAATAAATGTAATACACCACATCAACAAATTGAAAGATAAGAACCATATGATCATATCAATAGATGCTGAAAAAGCATTTGATAAAGTGCAGCAACCATTTATGATAAAAACCCTCATCAAAATGGGAATAGAGGGAGCATACCTCAACATCATAAAGGCCATCTATGAGAAACCTGAAGCCAACATCATACTTAACGGACAAAAACTGAAAGCTTTCTCCCCAAGATCAGGAACGAGACAAGGCTGTCCACTTTCTTCATTTCCATTCAACATTGCCTTAGAAGTTCTAGCTATAGCCATCAGAGAAGGAGAAGGAATCAAAGGTATCCAAATTGGAAAGGAGAAAG
Source organism: Noctilio leporinus (assembly GCA_004026585.1). Taxonomy (NCBI): domain Eukaryota; kingdom Metazoa; phylum Chordata; class Mammalia; order Chiroptera; family Noctilionidae; genus Noctilio; species Noctilio leporinus. The sequence continues at coordinate 173,923 of PVIW01000627.1, forward strand.
TCAAACTGTCATTATTTGCAGATGATATGATAGTGTACATACAAAACCTGATTGGCTCCACCAAAAACTTACTCAACCTAATAAGCAAATTTAGCAAAATAGCTGGGTACAAAGTCAATATCCAGAAATCAAAAGCATTTTTGTATACCAATAATGAAACAACAGAAATAGAAGCGAAAAAACAAATCCCATTTACCATAGCAACAAGAAAAATAAAGTACCTAGGAATCAACTTAAGTAAAGAGGTCAAAGACCTGCACTCAGAAAACTACAGAACAATGAAGAAAGAAATCAAGGAAGATACAAATAAATGGAAGCATATACCATGTTCATGGATGGGAAGAATTAACATCATTAAAATGTCCATACTACCCAAAGCAATCTTCAGATTCAATGCAATCCCAATTAAAATACCAATGACAGACTTCACAGAAATAGAAAAAAATACTTCAAAAATTTATATGGAGCCAAAAACACCCACAAATAGCCACAGTAATCTTGAGAAAGAAGAACAAGGTAGGAGGAATCACAATACCGGACTTCAAACAATACTACAAGGCTATTGTCATCAAAACAGCCTGGTACTGGCATAAGAATAGACATATAGATCAATGGAACAGAATAGAGAGCCTAGAAATTAACCCAGGACTCGATGGTCAACTAATATTTGACAAAGGGGGAAGGAACATCAAATGGAGTAAAAACAGTCTCTTCAACAAGTGGTGTTGGGAGAACTGGACAGCAACATGCAAAAAGATAAAACTAGACCACCAACTTACACCATTCACCAGAATAAACTCAAGATGGATAAAGGATTTAAACATAAGCAGTGCCACCATAAAGGTCCTGGAGAAAAATAGACGCAATAAACTTTTGGATATCCTATGCAGAAATATGTTTACTGATACTTCACCAAGGGCAAAGGAAATCAAAGAACGAATCAACAAATGGGACTATATCAAATTGAAAAGTTCTGTTCAGCTAAAGAAAATATCAGCAAAATTCAAAGATAACCAACTGTATGGGAAAACATAATTGCCAATGATACCTCAGACAAGGGTTTGATCTCCAAAATATATAAAGAACTAATGCAACTCAACACCAGGGAGACAGACAGCCCAATTAAAAAATGGGCAAAGGAACTGAACAGACAACTCACTGACAAAGATATACAAAGGGCCCAGAGGCATATGAAAGAATGCTCAACATCAGTAGTCATCAGAGAGATGCAAATTAAAACCACAATAAGATACCACCTCACACCTGTCAGAATGGTAATCATCAACAAATCAACAAACAACAAGTGTTGGCAAGGATGTGGGGCAAAGGGAACCTTTGTGCACTGTTGGTGGGAATGTAGGCTGGTGCAGCCACTGTGGAAAACAGTATGGGGTTTCCTTAAAAAACTAAAAATGGATCTGCCTTTTGATTCAGCAATTCCACTACTTGGACTATACCCAAAGAATCCTGAAACACTAATTCATAAGAACCTATGTACATCTATGTTCATAGCGGCACTGTTTACAATAGTCAAATGCTGGAAACAGCCTAAGTGCCCATCAGTGGATGATTGCATCAAAAAACTTTGGTACATTTACGCAATGGAATACTATACAGCAGAAAGAAAAAAAGAACTTGTACCATTTGCAACAACATGGATGGAATTGGAGACTATAATGCTTAGTGAAATAAGCCAGTCAGTGAAGGACAAATACCTTATGATCTCACCCATTACAGGACAATAATGAACAAAATTAACAACAAGCAAAACAGAACCAAATATATGAATACAGTGAATAGGCCTTCAGTGGTTAGGGGGAAGGGGTTTGAGGGGAGGGGGAAGGCAGAGGCAAGGACGCAGAGCAGTTTAGACAAGAACCTAGTAAAAAGGAACCATGGACATGGACAACAGATGGGATTGACTTTGGGGGGAATGGGTGGGTGGGGAGGGGGACAGAGGGGAGCAAAAAGAGGATGGATGTAATACAACAACAATCAAATTTAAAAAAAAAAAAAGAAGGAAGAGGTTTTAAGAGAGCTGCAGAACAACATGAAATGCAGTAATATTCATATCATAGGGATACCAGAAGGAGAAGAGAAACAAGGAATGGAAAACCTGTTCAAAAAAGTAATGATAGAAAACTTCCCTAATATGATGAGTGAAAATGTTACTCAAGTTCAGGAAGCACAAAGGATTCCAATGAGATTGAATCCTAACAGACCCACTCCAAGACACATTATAATTAAAATGAAAAATTTCAAAGATAAAGAGAGAATCCAAAAAGCATCAAGAGAGAAACAGCAAATAACATATAAGGGAGCTCCAATAAGTCCATCAATGATTATTCAACAGAAACAATTCAAGCCAGAAGGGAATGGCAAAAAGTATTCCAAGTAATGGGAAACAAAGGCCTGCAACCAAGAATACTCTACCCAGCAAGGTTCTCATTCAAAACGGAAGGAGAAATAAAGAATTTCACAGACAAAGAAGACTAAAAGAATACATCTCTACCAAACCAGCATTGCAAGAAATGCTAAAGGGTCTGCTTTAAAAGGATGAAGAAACAGAGAGAGACAGAGAGGAACACAGGTACAAAGTTGGAAAATGGCAATAAATAAGTATCTATCAATAATAACCTTAAATGTAAATGGATTAAATGTGCCAATCCAAAGACATAGGGTAGCTGAATGGATAAGAAAACATGACCCACATATATGCTGTCTTCAAGAGATCCACCTCAGAACAAAAGATTGGCACAGATTGAGAGTGAAGAAATGGAAAAATATAAATCAAGCAAATGGACATGAAAAAAAGGCTGGGGTAGCAATACTTATTTCACACAAAATAGATTTTATAATGAAGGCCATAAAAAGAGACAAAGAATACTTAAGGGAACAATCCATCAAGAAGATATAACTCTGGTAAACATATATGCACCCAACATAGGAGCTCCCAAATATATAAGGAAAATCTTGGAGGACTTCAAGAAGGATATGGACAGCAACACAGTAACAGTAGAGAATTTTAATACCCCATTATCAACAAGGGGCAGATCTTCCAAACAAAAAAACACCAAGGATATTGTGGCATTGAACAACACTCTAGAAGAAGTGGACCTAACTGACGTATACAGTACCTTTTACCCCAAAGAAGCAAAATACATGTTCTTTTCAAATGCACATGGGACATTCTCAACAATAAACCACCTGGTAGGTCACAAGACAAGCCTCCACAAATACAGGAAAATTGAAATCATACAAAGCATCTTCTCAGATCACAATGGCTTAAAACTAGAAACCAACCTCAAGGGAAAAAACTAAAAACACTCTAACTCATGGAGACTGAAAAACATGCTTTTAAGTAATGAATGGGTAAACAATGAGATCAAAGATGAAATAAAAAGGTTTCTGGAAACAAATGACAATGAATATACTACAGCCCTACAGAACCTATGGGACACAGCAAAGGCAGTCCTCAGAGGGAAATTCATAGCAATACAGCCCTACCTAAAAAGGATAGAAGAAGCTTATACAAACAATCTAACCATAAAATGTGAGAACTAGAGGAACAACAACAAACAAAGCCCAGAGCAAGTAGAAGGAAGGAAATCATCAAGATTAAAGCAGAATTAAATAACTTAGAGACTAAAACTACAACTTGAAGAAGCAATAAATCCAGAAGCTGGTTCTTTGAAAACATAAACAAAATTTACAAGCCTTTAACCAAATTCATCAAGGAAAAAAAAAAAAAAAAAAAAAAAAAAAAAAAAAAAAAAAAAAAAAAAAAAAAAAAAAAAAAAAAAAAAAAAAAAAAAAAAAAAAAAAAAAAAAAAAAAAGAGAGAGAGAGAGGACCCAAATAAAGAAAATCAGAAATGACAGAGGAGAAATCACAACTGATACTTCAGAAATACAAAGGATTGTAAGAAATTACTACAAACAACTAAATGACAAGAAATGTGACAACCTGGTTGAAACAGACAACTTTCTGGAAACATGTAATCTACTGAAACTGAATCCAGAAGAGACAGAAATCCTGAATAGACCAATAAAAACTAGTGAAATTGAAGCAGTAATCAAAAACTCCCAAAGCACAGGAACCTTGGACAGGATGACTACACAGGTGAATTTGACTAAACATTTAAAGAACAAACTCCAATCCTCCTCAAACTATTCCAAAAAATCCAAGAAGAGGGAAAACTCCCAAACTCTTTTAATGAGGCCAGTATTATTCTAATCCCAAAACCAGGTCAAGACACAGCTAAGAAAGAAAACTACAGGCTAATATCTCTGATGAACACAGATGTTAAGATTCTCAACAAAATATTGGCCAACCAGATCCAGCAGTACGTTAAAAAGATCATACACCATGATCAGTGGGTTTTATCCCAGGGATGCTAGGATGGTACATTTACAAACCACTAAATGTAATACACCACATAAACAAAATAAAAGACAAAAACCATATGATCCTCTCAATAGATGCTGAAAAAGTGTTTTATAAAGTATAGCAACAATTTATGATAAAAATGCTCTGCAAAATGGGAATAGAGGGAGCATACCTCAACATAATAAGCGCCATATATGAGAAACCTGAAGCCAACATCATTCTCAATGGACAAACTCTAAAAGCTTTCCCCCTAAGATCAGGGACAAGACAAGGCTGTCCACTTTCTCCACTTCTGTTCAACATCATTTTGGAAGTTCTAGCCATAGCTATCAGAGAAGAAAAAGGAATCAGAAGTATCCAAATTGGAAAGGGGAAGTCAAACTGTCATTATTTACAGATGACATGGTAGTGTACATACAAAATCTGATAGACTCCACCAAAAACTTACTCGACCTAATAAGCAAATTTAATAAAACAGCTGGATATAAAGTCAATATTCAGAAATCAAAAGCATTTTTGTATATGAATAATGAAACATCTGAGATAGAAGCTAGGAAACAAATCCCATTTACCATAGCAACAAGAAAAATAAAGTACTTAGGAATAAACTTAACCAAGGAGGTAAAAAACTTAGAAAACTACAGAACATTGAAGAAAGAAATTAAGTAAGATATAAATAAATGGAAGTATATACTATGTTTATGGATGAGAAAAATTAACATAATTAAAATGCTACCACCCAAAGCAATCTATAGATTCAATGCAATCCCAATTAAAATACCAATGACAGACTTCACAGAGACAGAAAAAGTACTTCAAAAATTTATATGGAGCCAAAAATGCCATAGCAATCTTGAGAAAGAAGAACAAGGTAGGGAGAATCACAATACTGGACATCAAACTGTACTACAAGGCTACTGTAATCAAAGCAATCTGTTATTGGCATAAGAATAGACATATAGATCAGTGGAACAGAGTAGAAAGCCCAGAAATAAACCCGGGACTCTATGGTCAATTAATGTTCAACAAAGTGGGAAGGCACATAAAATGGAGTAAAAACAGTCTCTTCAACAAGTGGTGTTGGGAGAACTGGACAGCAAAATGCAAAAAGATAAAACTAGACCACCAAGTTACCCCATACACTAGAATAAACTAAAGATGGATAAAGGATTTAAACCTAAGCAGTGCCACCATAAAGGTCCTGGAGAAAAATACAGGCAGTAAAATTTTAGATATCCTGCACAGAAATATGTTTCCTGACACTTCTCCAAGGGCAGAGGAAATCAAAGAACAAATCAACAAATGGGACTATATCAAAGTGAAAAGTTTCTGTTCAGCTAAAGAAAACATCAACAAAATTAAAAGGGAACCAACTGTATGGGAAAACATATTTGCCAATGATACCTCAGACAAGGGTTTGATATCCAAAATACATAAAGAACTTATGCAACTCAACACCAGGGAGACAGATAGCCCAATTAAAAAATGGGCAAAGGACCTGAACAGACAACTCTCCGAGGAGGACATACAAAGGGCCCAAAGGCATATGAAAGAATGTTCAACGTCACTAGCCATCAGAGAGATGCAAATTAAAACCACAATTAAGATACCACCTCACACCTGTCAGAATAGCAATCATCAACACATCAATAAAGAAGTATTGGCAAGGATGTGGGGCAAAGGGAATCCTGGTGCACTGTTGGGAATGTAGACTGGTACAGCCACTCTGGAAAACAGTATGGAGTTTTCTTAGAAAGCTAAAAATGGAACTGCCTTTTGACCCAGCAATTCCATGAATAGGATTATGCCTGACGAACCCTGAAACACCAATTCAGAAGAGCCTATGTACCTGTATGCTCATAGCAGCAGTATTTACAATAGCCAAGTGCTGGAAACAGCCTAAGTGCCCTTCAGTGGATGATTGGATCAAAAAACACAATGGAATACTATACAGCAGAAAGAAAGAAGGAATGCCTACCTTTTGCAACAACATGGATGGAACTAGAAAGTATTATGCTTAGTGAAATAAGCCAGTCAGTGAAAGGCAAATACCACATGATCTCACTCATTACAGGACAATAATGAACAAAATAAACAAACAAGCAAAACAGAACCAGATACATGAATACGATGAATAGACCTTCAGTGGGCAGAGGGGAGGAGCAGGGGGAGGGGAAAGGGGGGAGAAGTAGGCGAAGAAGGGGAGAAGTTTAGTCAAAGAACTGTCATGAAAGAACCATGGACATGGATAATAAGTGGGTTTGACTTTGGGGGGAATGGGTGGGTGGGGAAGGGGACATAAGGGAGGGAAAATAGGATGAGGGTAATACAACAATAAAATAAAATTTAAAAAATGATGTTTATTCTACTACTTTGGGGTGAAATGCTCTAAAATATCAATTCAATTGATCTGATGTAATGTGTAATTAAAAAAATTAATTTTATTATTTTTTTAGAGAAGGGGGAAGGGAGAGAGGCAGAGAGGGAGAGAGATATCAATGTATGGTTGCCTTTTTCACCTGCCTCCAGCTACGAACCTGGCGGGAGACCTGGCTTGCAACCTGGTTATGTGCCTTGACTGGGGAATCGAACCAGCGACCTTTAGGTTCACAGGCCAGTGCTTTATCCACTGTGATACCAGTCAGGGCTTTAATGTGTAATTTAAGGCCACTTTTTCTTGTTGAATTTCTCTCTGAAAGATATATCCAGTGATGTTAATGGGTTGTTCAAGGCCCCCACTACAGCTGTTGGTCTCTCTCTTTATGCCCATCAATATTTGCTTTATAGATTCAAGTGCTTCTATGTTGGTGCATTTGTGTTTACAAGGGTTATATCCTCTTGTTGGATTGACCCCTTATCATAACAAAATGTTTCTTTATTTCATATTACAGCCTCCTCTGTTATCCAGCTGTTTTTTGTTTGTTTTTTTGTTTTCATTTTCACAGAATATCTTTTATCATTTTTTTACTTTCAGTCTGTATATATCTTTCATCTGAAGTGGATCTCTTATAAAAAGTATAGATATGGATCTTGTTTTCTTTTCCATTCAGCTACTCTATGTCTCTTTTGATGGGAAAATTTAATCCATATACATTTAAAGAAATTCGTGATAGGTGCATCTTATTGACATTGTATTATTCATAATTATATTATTATTTTTTTCTTTTAGGTAAAGAAGTCCCCTTCATGTTTCTTGTAATAATGGTTTCTTGTGATCTTTTAAGTGTGTTTTTACTTTTTTTTGAAAGCTTCTTATTTTTCCTTTACTTTTAAATGATAGCCATGATAGGTAAAATAGTCTTGGTTATAGTGTCTCACTTTTCATCACTTTAAATATTTTGTTCCAATCTCTTTTGGCCTGCAGAATTTCTTTTGAGAAATCAGCTGACAATGGGAGCTTCCTTATAGGTAGCTACTTGCCTTTCTCTTGCTGCTCTTAATGTTCTTTCTTTGTGTTGTGGGGTGGGTTTCTTTGGGTTCACTTTTCTGAAACACTAAACTTTTGGGTCTTGTATATCTATTTTCTTTACCAGTTTAGGGAGGTTTTCAGTCATTGTTTCTTCAAATAGGTTCTTAATTCCTTCCTCTTGCTCTTCTCCTTCTCATACCCTTGTGATGTGAATGTTCTTACATTTGATTTTGTCTCAGAGTCCCTTAAATCATCCTTTTTTTTTTGTTTGTTTTTTTTTTTTAAAGATTTTATTTATTTTTAAAGAAAGGGTAAGGGAGAGAGAAAGAGAAACAGAAACATTGATGTGTAAGAAACATTTGGCTGCCTCTCACATTCCCCCAACTGGGGACCTGGCCCACAACCCAGGCATGTGCCCTGACTGGGAATGGAACTGATGACCTTTTGGTTCACAGGCCAGCACTCAGCCCACTGACCCACACCAGCCAGGGCTGGTTTGTTGTTGTTGTTCTGATTGGGTATTTTCTGCTACCTTGTCTTTGAAATTGTTGCATCAGTTTTCTGCTTCATCTAATCTGCTTTTTATTCTTCTAATGTATTTTTTATTACAGTTATTTTTTTGTTTATTTCTGACTGGTTCTTTTCTATGGTTTCTATGGCTTTTTTATGCTTGCTACCTTTGTGTGTGTGTGTGTGTGTGTGTGTGTGTGTGTGTGAAGATTTTCATTCATTATTTTTAGAGAGAGGGAAAGGGAGAGAAAGAGGGAGAGAGCTATCAATGTATGGTTGCCTTTCACCTGCCTCCAGTCCAGCTACAGACCTGGCTGGAGACCAGGCTTGCGACCTGGTTATGTGTCCTGCCTGGGGAATCGAACCAGTGACCTTTGGGTTCACAGGCTGGCGCCTTATCCACTGTGCCACCATCCAGGCATCCCCTACATTGTTTGAGCACCCTTATAGCCAGTTTTTTTTATCTATGTTTCTGGTAGATTTCTCTCATTTTCTTTAATTTTTTTTTCCTGCAGCTCCCCTCCTACCCCCCCACCCCCACCTCTATTTTTCATTTGTGACATGCCTCTTCACCTTCTCATTTTGGCTGTCTCTTTGTTTGTTTCTATGTAGTAGGTAGATCTGCTAGATCTCCCAGTCTCGGCAGGGTGATCTGACATAGTAGGTGACCTGTGGGGCCCATTGGCATGGTTTCTCTGATCACTTGAGCCTGGTGCTCCAGGAGACTTTCTGTGTGGTTATGTGTGCCCTCCTGTTGTAGTTGAGTCTTGATTGTTGTTGGCCCATCTGTGTATAGAACTGACCCTCAGACTAACTGACTGTGAAGGTTGTCCATGGTCACAGAGTAAGGATTGCTCCATGAGGATGGCCCAATGTAGCATGATTCACCCCAGCAGGCTCTGGTACCTGCTGAAACCACCCATTGTGAGTGCCACCTGTAGCACTATTTTGGTGGTACTCTGTTGTTTGAAGCCAGCCACTGTGTGTCACTTCTGAGGTTTCTTTGACCTCTCTTGCAGGCCAAGGTCAGCAGTTTCCCATGACCAGCCAGAACTGCCTGGTAGAAGCTACAAATCAATCTACAATGTGTAGGTGCTCATGACCAGCCAGAACTGCTTGGTAGAAGCTACAAATCAATCTACAATGTGTAGGTGCTTATGCTAGACCTAGAGGCATGTGGGCAAGACCATGTTTGAACCCAGACTACCAGTACGGAGGCTATTCATTGAAAAGCATAGGGCACCTAAAGTCCTACTGTCACCTGCTAGCTGTCCATAAGGTTCAGTTACTGAAAGTTTCTTGTGCAGTTTGCAAGCTGGATGATGCAGGGTCTTGGGGAGTCACCAGGGTAGAGCAAGTTGCATTCACCAGTTAATACAGATTCAGGTCTGCCACCAATACTGAGCCTGGGACAACCTTTTAAAAAAAGGCATATGGCACACCAAGGCTATCTACCCGATGCCTGGGGCCTTTGACCTTTGGGAGTTTTTAAGGAAGACTGGAGTTGCAGATCACGACTAGCTTCCTGCTGCCAGAAGAGCCTCTGGTGATGCATAATTCGAGTGGAATGTAGTCTCAGGGAGTCATCAGGATAGAGCCAGTGGTGTTCACTAGGCTAAAACAGATTCAATTTTGATTGTGTTGGGGTGTAGCTCAACATAGGAATGATTGCACCCACCTTCTGGCTACATGGGAGAGGGCTCAATAGAGACAACAGTACTGTGCCTCTAGCCCTTCCCCTGCAACATACAGCTCAGCCTTTCCCTGTGTGTCTGTGGTGCCTCCTGAGCTTCCATTCATCTGCCAGAGCCCTGGGTGAGTCACTGCAAGCAAGTGAGTCAGTGAAAGTGCCCTTTAAAAGAATGCCTGGGTTTTCAAGTGGGTGGATGAAATCTCTGCTGATTTCATAGCCACATACAGTAGGCTTCTCTTCCCAGCACTGGTCACAGGCCTGAGGAACCTGTTGTGGGGCTGGGACCCCTCACTCCTTAGGAGGGACCTCCGCAGCTGAGATCTCTCCCAATTCTTAACTGCCACATGTGCATGTGGGTCCACCTTGCTTTTCATCTCTACCCCTCCTACCAGTCTCAGCATGGCCTTGTCTTTACACCCTTAGTTATAAAACTCTATTCAGCTAGTCTTCAGATCACTTAGTTGTAACTTGTTGGAGTTTCCCTGGGAAGGTGTCGGGGCATGGAGCCCCATGCAGGCCAGGCCAAGACTGTAAGACCTGACTGGAAAGTCGGGAAAGCTGGGTCATACAAGCCTCAATGCTCTAGCTGGGGAGCCCGGTGTAAATCTGGCCAAAGGAACATTTCATAAAACTTTTGAAGCTTGCCCTATGCTTTAACCCCACCCCCCTTGATTGGTTTATTGTACCAGCAGCAGATGTTAAACTTTAACCTGGAAGTGAACTCACCCTCCTTATTTTATGGCCATCTAAAATCTTTGCATCTAACACACCCTGACTTGCAGGAGATCTCAGTGTTCCCTCAAATGTTATCCCTGAATAATATCTGTAATTAGCACTATTTAACATTGATTGATGAGTTTTACATGAATGCTATATGCCCTTAAGCTTACCACGCTCAATAAAAGATCTTGGAAAAAACTAACCAGGTTTTTGTCTCCCAGGACACTAGCTGACCTTCCCCAACCTTGCGCAAGCTGCCTGGGAAGTCTTCATTTCACCTGTGGCACTGAGGGATATCTGTGGGTCTGGGGTCCCTCACAGTAACTGAAGTCATGAAAGGAACTGAGCACAGTGTTTTCCGGCTCTGTCATCTTGACCACAACTCCTTGTGACATAGCAATGTGACTATCTGGTTCTTTTTTCTAAATAAGATTCTGGTTTAATGTTGGACAACATTATTTCACACATACAACACACAGGCCAAAACAAACATGGTCTGGTTATTAGTTCAATTTATTTTCATACTTAGTTTAAATGGTTATCATAGCTGACAAAGAGTACCTCCCATGGCATATCCCAAATAAAGAAGTGACTCATTGGTTGGAGTTACAAGTGATTATACCTATGTTTTCTACTTCATTTACCAGTTACTTTAAAGCAGGTTTGTTTGTTTGTTTGTTTGCTCATTTTTACTATAGATTCTAAAGTGAGTTAGTTTTAAATTGTTTGCTAGAAACCTCAGAACCAAAACTAATGGCATCTGATTTTTCATACTATGGTGTTTTATAGTCTTACTTCTTTTCCTACCTATTTCTAAATAATGTATTTTTGTTGTTTATATGTTTTTATTACTGCATTGCAGTTCATGGAATACAGTGAGAGCAAGGAAAGGAAGAGAGTATAAGTAAGAATGTAGATGAAAAGAGAAAAATTAATAGTTGGAGGGACCTAACAGTCCTGGTCAGCTCAAGCTTATACATGCTCTAATGTAATAATCAGAATTAGTGTTCAAGTATCCAATTCATGTTACAATTTTTCATGGATATTTTTCTTTTTCATGGATATTTATCCACTAATTCTATATTCATTGAGTAAATACTAACAAATTAATAAGCTATTTTGAAAGGATTGGGATACATCTTATTAATTAATGAGGAAAATTTTCCAAGTGTTCAATTTGGAGAATGATAGATGTTTCTCTTAGGTATTTTTCATGAACTTAGAAAATTTATTTTAATCTTTAACTTTTTATTGGTTTAATTTTCATTGGCTAATATGGTTATTAGTGGTCCAACTGATCATAGTAAAACTTAATGAAGACCACTATTTTGAAAATAACTTTCTATTTTTAAATACTAGTTAAGAGCAAAGTTAAACCTTACATTTGTACCTGCTGATAATATTTACCAAAAATATCCAAGTGCATTAATAATGGGCCTGAAATATGTGTATTTATATAATTTTAATAAATGAAAGCTGCTTTTTAAATTAATGCTTCACTGTTTTTAATAGTTTTTAATTTTCTCATGTTGTTTTGGAAAGCCTGTGTGCTTGATAATTTTCTTTTCTAAACAGCACTTCAGCATTCAGAAATAACAACAAGGATTTTAGAAAGTATTTTCATAAGAGGTATCTATCTGAATGCTTTTATAGTATATGGAGTAGTGTTTTAATATGCTAATAACTTTGCTGATTTGGTCACTCTTCAGGTTATAGATAAAATTAATGAAAAATAAAACAAAACCATCCATGCACTACAAGACAGCCAAATATTAATAGGAAGAGGTGGAAAAGTAAAATAGGTTTTCAAGTAATGAATGGTGTACTCTCTCAGTGATATTTATTCTTGTACCTTCTTTAGTAATTTATATCAGAAGGCAAGACTAATAGTAAAAGCCAGTTGGATTGGCATTCTCATAAACATAATTCTCTATTAGATTCTCTTCTGCAGTTCTACAATACAGCAATAATTGGTAATATTGGGATAGCAAAGATAAAGGACCTACTGTACACTTATTATATACAGAGTTCTGTGTTAAGTGACTTATATTTGTCATTTTACTTAATATGCTGAACAACCATCAGGATGGTTTTGTAGTATCCCTATTTTGTAGATCTTTTATGTTCTGAGACACATTAAATAACTTACCAAGGTCTTTTTGCATTGAACAGGGTTGGCTACTCTATTTCTCCATGATCAGTCAGCTTGCTCTTGGCTTCTTCTGGCTATTCTTCAGCTTTCTTTAGCAATTTCTCCCTCTTTTTCTAACCTCTAAATTTTGATCCTGTATATTCTTAAATATCTTGAGATTAAGGCCCCTTCTATTCTCTCACTCTATATTCTGTCTTAAACTTAGAATGCTTCCTAAAGTTATATGATTACTATATATGGTTTATCACCATCCCATGCTAGTCTGACAAGCTTCTGCCATATATTTTACTGCCTGCTTGACACCCTTATCTGGACCCTCTCACAGATGCCTTATGCTCAGCATGTACAAAAAGGAACACTTAATTTTCCCCAAAACTATATCTCACTAAACGTTTCCAGCTCAGTAAATGACATCATCAATCCATCCAGTTGTATAAATCAGAAACATTTTAAATTCCTACCTTTTCTTTATCTTCAAATCCAATATATATCACTTAATCTCATAGCTTCTTCCTTCAAATACAGCTCAAAGCCATTAATTTCTTCCATATCTTCTGTCCTTGGGCTTTTGCTAACACCCCAGCCCTGTACTGGTACAGCCGTCACCTGTTAGTTCTACATCCTCTCTTCCTCTTTACACACCTGTTCTCTATATAATATTTGAAATTATTTTAAAATGAAAATTGGGAGAGATAAATAGGCAGGCACAGAGGACTTTTAGGACTTTTAGCAAAGTAATACTATTCTGTATGAGACTATAATGGGGGTACATGTCTTCATATAAGTATTTGTCAAAATCCGTAGAATGTACAGCACCAAGAATGAACTCCAACGTAAACAGTAGACTCTTGGTAATAATATGTCAGTGTAGAGTCATTGATTGTAAGAAATGTACTCACTGCTGTGGGACGGCAATAGTGGGGGAGGCTGTGTATGTACATTGACTGGAGTATATGGGAAATCCATGGACCTTTTGATCGATTTTGCTGTGAACATAAAACTGCTTTAAAGTATAAAGTATTTAAAAATAAATTGGATAATACCACTCGGGTACAATCTTCTAATGGCTGACTGTGTCCATCGAGATAAAATTTGTGTTCCTTTTTTATGGCTAAGAAGTCCCCTGCCTTCCTGTCTAGTCCTAACTCATGCCAGCCTAGAAAATCCCACCCACACTAGCTCTTCCTCATCCCGGCCAACATGCACTCTCGTCTTAGAGTCGCACCCTTGTTCTAACCACTGTCTGAAATGCCTCACCTGAGGCTTGGTTCCTTCTTTTCTCTCACATGCCAACTGAAATGATGCCATCTCAGAAGGCCTACTTGACCGCTGTTTTTAAGTGAGTGCGCCACTCCTAATTTTTCATAATACCCTATCTGTTTTCTTCATAAAACTTTTCTCCACTGGCAATTCTATCTTTATCTGTTTGCTTCCCCGTTCACTATTGCTCTGCCTGACCACAAGGGCAGGAACTACTGATACATCTGCTTTTATTTAGCACTGTAGACCTGGTACAAAGTAGCCAATCAAGCACCGGGGTACCTGGGTACTCATCATTAATTTGTCCTAAAACTCATCACGAGTGAGGAACCAGGAAGCATTTTCTCTTGTGGAATGGTGTCGTGACTCATACAAGTTCTAGCAAGTGTAACAAATCCCAAGCAAGCGCTAAGTGCTGAAACATTTTTCTTTTCCTCATCGAAATGTGATGAGGGCTGAAACTTTTTTTCTCATCAAAATGTGATGAGTATAGGGTTGGATGAGTTCTGAAGCCAACAAGTACCGAGGCACGACTGTATTTAATAAGTAAATGAAGTGCACCTGGCTAATGAGTGGTGCAACTAGGATTCAAACCCAGACCTAACTCCAAAACCTGTGTTCTAAACTATTATGCTTATGAGCAAAGTTACTTCATTTCCAGTGGAACTCCAGTGTGAAATTAATTTTAGAACAAAAACATAAAATTATTTAAAAATTTGATAGTCCATGTGATAATACTCCAGTGACAATACAGTGCTTGATTGAGAGTTTATTTCAGCAAACACAATTAAACCATCACAAACAGAGCCTTCTGTTAGACCAGTTATTGCTGCTAAGGATTTTTTTTTAATTTTTAAAAAAGATTTTATTTATTTTTAGAGGTGGGAAGGGAGGGAGAGAGTGAGGGAGAGAAACATCTATGTGAGAGAGAAACACTGATCAGTTGTCTCTCATACCTGCCCAACTGGGTACTGAATCCACAACCCAGGCATGTGCTCTGACCAGGAATCAAACCTGCAACCTTTTGCTTTGCAGGACACTGCCTAACCTACTGAGCCATATGAGTCAGAGTGAAATAGTACTTTTAATAACTATGCAGAAGTAATTTATAAAAAAGTGGAAATTATATTAAAAATAAGTCTGCAAAATTGTGATAGTGAGGTGGCTCAAATAAAATTATGGCAGAAAGGTTAACAGATTTAAATAAAATGAGCAGACCCTACTCATACACTCCCAGATCAAACCAAATGGCCCTATTTCAGGAAAGGTGGGTTGGTACTTCATTTTTATATTTCTATATTGGAAAAGTTACAAAACTGCTTAAATTATAGGTCAAAAGATTGAAAATTAAAAGTAAACAACTAAATCTGATTATGCCCCCTACAGTTTTATTGATATTAAATATAATTTCCTGATTTTGTGTAAACCTGAATACATCTTGCACTTAAGTTTTCTGCAGCTGACGATTACAGTATATTTTACTTCCTTCCTGTCACCTAGGAAGTTCTTGCAGTTTTCTCCATCATCATGCCCAAACAGATAATGTATAATCATAAGAAAATACCAGTGATAAAATTAAATCTCTATTGACTTCGTAAAATTGTTTCTTAAACATTAATGGATAAATATGTTATTTTAAAAACAACTTAAAGGGAGGGGGACAGAGGGGAGCAAAAAGGGGATGGATGCAATACAACAATAAAATTAAATTAAAAAAAAACTACTTAAAAAGAGAAGGGAGCAAAAAATTGGAATCTCATAAAACTAAAAATATACAAGAAATTTTGCACTGGTGTTTATTTTTGAAAACTGAAATAATTTTACAGATTTCTCCCTGTTGTATATTTAAACCTGAGTTGTAAGGGTAGGGTAATAGAAATCTGTTGATTTCAACAATCTTCTAATTAACGTAATACCAAAGATCAAAATGTAGCTGATTTAAGGCAGTCTCTTTGTTCCTTGTGTTTAAAGCGTCATGCTTCTAATATAAATTGTAATGGTAATGTAAATAATCAACTTACATTTGAAAGCTTTTCTTAACTGAAGGAAGCCAACTACATGAATGTATTTTGTACTTTTTTATAATCTGGGAGGTAATTGAAGCTTCACAGTAAAATATGTTCAATTTCAATAATAATATTCACATAAATAAGTGCCTATGGATTATTGAATATGTAATGACATTTTAAGGGTAAGTAATTATCATCTGTTGCATTTTTCATATTAAACAAAATCTTAATTTAAAAATGTGAATGTTTTAATATATTCAGGAGTTTTTCCTGATTAGGTATTTTTGCTCAGTTTGTGCCAATCCAGTTTGTGCCAATTTTGCTTAGTATGTAACAGTACAATACTGTTACATATTGTACTTGTTGCAATATTGTACCTTTCTTCACTCTTTGTTTCAAAAATATCTTTCCCATTTTGACTAGACCAGGAGTAAATTTAGAAAATACCAGGAGTAAATTTATAAAATAATCCATCTGGGCAATATAAATATCATATTTCTGTTTCTTATTAGGATACTTATTCTCTGTTGAATAAGAACAAGAAACAAGATGGCAATAACCAAAATTAGAATTTCTCTAGTATCTGTAGTGGATACCAATATACAGTTACTGAGATGTAGGCAGGTGCTAAGGTTTCAAGCACAGGGAGAAACGGCATTTCGTTTGGTGTGGGTCGATGTTTGGATTTCATGCAAAAATAAGAAAGAACACTAGAGGGTGCTGTTCAATTTTTCTTTGTTACTGGGTTATACCGTAGATGCCTGCGCATCAGAGCCTAAAAAATGCCATCATGTTCTGCCCAGGACCAAATTGCAGTGACGTACTGAGTTCTAGCAGAGAGGCTGGAAGGTTCAGGATGGGGCAGATGCTTAATTAATCCTGAATTCGTATAAAATTAAGTCTTTATAAGCTGAAACCTTCATTATTTTCATCTTTTGAAAATTCCTTTGGTTGAAAATTATTTTATTAGATTTCAATCTCTCACTAAATGTTGAGTAGCTATAATATTAGGCAATGTAAAATAGTTATTGCTCTCAAGTTTTGCCACTAGGACTTTGAGTAGAGCACATAATTGAAGAAAATAATTGAAGAAAATAATTTTAGATTTCGAACTGTAAGAAATACCAGATCTCAAAGTGTTGCTTAGTTTGCTACCAAATATCAAGTTAATAAGATTCCCAATGAACTTCCTTTTTAACTTTTTCTAAGGGTCTGCTCTCCCACTTTCCTTTAGGCAGAATTTTTTGAGTGATGAAAAAAGTTTGTTCTGGGTCCTGGCTGGTGGTTCAGTGGATAGACACCTGCCTGCAAACCCAAATGTCACTGGTTCAATTCCCCAGCCAGGGCACATAACCAGGTTGCAAGCCAGGTCTCCAGCCAGGTCTGTAACTGGAGGCAGGTGAAAGGCAACCATACATTGATGCCTCTCTCCCTTTCTTCCTAACCTCCCTGCCCTTCTCTCTAAAAATAATGATTAAAGTCTTTAAAAATTTTTTGTTCTGGAGTTACCTAATTACATGTTATCTTGTTTGCATTTGTATAGTGTTGTATTAAAGCTTAAGAACATTTTGAAAGAAGCTTAATGTTAGAGAGAGCAAAGTTAAGACTCTGTGACATCAAACGATTTGCTTTAGGTAGTTAATAGAAGAATGAGAATCCTCTTCCATTTCTACCTCACAGACAATTAGCTTAGGGGTCTGTTTGTTTTCATCCCTGTAGATGTAGGAGTGATTGACTCAAAGACAATGTGGCAACTGTCACCATAGATTTCCAGTTCTTTTCCCTCCCAGGCTCTTGGGAAGTTCACAATTCCCTGCTATCTATTTACAGCTCTGTAACTTGTTTTGGCGAATGAAATAGGAACAAAAGTAATATGTGTCTCTTGTGGGATGTGATTACCCACACTCTCCTCCTTGCCAAGGTGAATCCCAAAACCTCGTATTGAGCTGGTAGCATCAAAAGGTAATGAAGTCTTAGACAGAACAAGTGTTTGTCAGGATATGGAGAAAAGGGAACCCCTACCCACTGTTGGTGAGACATAAAAGGATGCAGTCACTGTGAGAAACAAAATGGAGGTTTCTCAAAAAATGAAAAATAAAATTGCCATACAACATACCATTTTCACTTCTGGGTATTTATCTAAAGGAAATGTAAACATTAACTCACAAAGATATCTGTACTTGCATGTTCATTGCAGCATGGTTTATAATATCCAGAAGATGAAAACAATCTAAGTGACCATCAACAGATGAATGGGGAATTCTGGATAAATTGCAGAGTAGGTCAACACTGTTTGCCTCCTCCCACGA
Organism: Noctilio leporinus; assembly: GCA_004026585.1. Lineage (NCBI taxonomy): Eukaryota > Metazoa > Chordata > Mammalia > Chiroptera > Noctilionidae > Noctilio > Noctilio leporinus. The sequence goes on from PVIW01000627.1 coordinate 192,373, forward strand.
CCACTTCAAAATTCCAACTAAGTCATAGAACAATGAAGCTGGAGAACCAAGTGAAAAATAGCTGAACAGAAAGAAGTTCTATAATTAAGCTAAGAAAAAGCCATATCAAGACTTGTAGGAGAGCTGGAGACACAAAAGGGCTGGCCCCTTACCCACATTTGGCTGTTGAGAATCCAGAGGGCTATCTCCACTGCAGAGGTTCCCCTGAGAGTGAGGGGTCCCAGCCCCACACCAGGCTCCCCAGACTGGAGCACCAGTGCTGGGCTCCAATGCATGTGGCTATGAAAATCAGCAGGGGTTTCATCCATTCAGGTGAAGCGAGAGGCTTCTGGAAACCCAGGCATCCTCTTAAACAGTCTGTGCACATCCTTACTTGCTGGTAGGCACGTATGCTGGGCTCTGTTGTAGGGATAGTGGTTTGAGGGGCAGAAAAAACATGTAAGGAGAAACATTGTTGGGTGGCTTCAGGACAAAGGCTGGAAGGACAGCTGTCATTGTCCCTATGTTGAGCCCTCTCCCATACAGCTGGCAGGCAAGTGCTGTATTTCCTGTGTTGACGTGTACCCCCCACCCACCCTGCGCACAGACAAATTGAATTTCATTTACATGGTGAACTCTACTCACACTGCACGAATGCCTCCCTGAGACCCCACCCCACTCAAATAGTATACAACTAGGGGCTATTTTGGTGAAAGGAAGCAGGCTTTAGCCCACATTGTAGTCTCTTTACTTGTTTATTATGATTTACTTATTTATTTTAGAGAGAGGAAGGGAGAAAGAGGGAGAAGAACATTAATATGTGAGAGATATATTGATTGAATGCCTCTCACATGCTCTCAACTGAGGACCCAGACTGATACTCAGGCCTGAGCCTTGACTGGGAATAGAACTGGTGACCTTTTGGTTTGCAGGGTGGCACTCAATCCATTGAGTCACACCAGCCAGGATGCGGTCTCTCCTTAAAAACTCTTAAGGTTCACAGGCCCCAGGTGAGTGGCTTCAGTGTGACCTGTGCCTTTTGCTAAATGGACCCAGTTTCAGCACTGGTACCAAATCTAAATCTTAATTAACCTGGGAAACACCACTGCCCCACCCTGGTGACTCCTTGAGACCTTTTTACCAAAATTGAGTATTGCCTTAGCCTTTTTAGCATTTGAGCATTATGGGAAGCCAGGCAGCAGTGACATGCCTCAGGGTACCCTGAGCATTTTGCTGAGCTGCACCAGGGCATGTTATAGATAGCAGCTGGAGTGGATTCACCACATGGTTTCTTTCATGTGCCTTCAGGTCCGGCACAAGCAGCTACCAGCAACGGATAACTCTGTAGCTCCTCTTATCATAGGCCCTAAGGCCGGTCATTGGCAGTGGCTGACCTTTGCCTGCACAGAAGCTCCTCTTGAGTCCCCAGACCCAAAACACCTGGTGGGCAGTTTCATATCAAAACAGAGCACCACCCAGGTGACACACTCAAAAGGGGTTCCAGGCAGGCACCAGAATCCACTGAGGAAAATCCTGCTGCATGCTCAGCCCTCACATAGAAGCTTGCACAGGCCCCAGGCCAATCCTCCTGACCAGGGAGACTGACAACCAGTGAGACTGAGTCACTCTGACTCACATACTACCAAGACCAATCAAGACTCAACTACAACAGGAGGGCATATACTACCCACTCAAGGGATACTCCTAGAGAAACAGACTTACGTAATCAGAGAGATTGCACAATTGTGCTCCTCAGTACATACAACATAAGACCCCTCAGCCAAGACTGGGAGATGTAGCAGATGAATATAATACATAAAAAGAAACCCATAGAGAAAGCCAAAATGAGGAGAAAAACATTTTCCAAATGAAAGAACAGGAGAGAACAAAGGTGGTGAAGGAGTGAGAACTATGCTGATCTCCTCCAAGGACTAGTATGGAATTGCACTGAATTACAGAGAAGTCATCTGGAATGATCTACTGAGTGGTGGCAGGAGGGAAGCTTTATAACCATGGACAAATGGTTGAAGCCACTTCACCACAGTGTGACCACAATTAAATAAAAACATACAAAACATAGATGGTGGAGTGACTCTCAGTCAGCCAGCTGGAGGGAAGGCCATAACAAAGCAACCACAATCCAGCAACCACAACACAGTTATAACAAGAGAGGGCACATAAACAAATAAAGGGTATCTCAAGAGCATCAAGCTCAGAAGATCTAGGACTGCAACACTGAGTCCCATAGGACTTCTACCACAAAAGGTCACACCAGGAATATAGGGAGTCAAAGCAGATGAATCTAAGATGCAGAAACAAACAAGAAGAATCACCAAAAAATAAGGAGACAAAGAAACAACCCCAATCAAAAGAATAAACAAATAGGACTACATCAAATTAAAAATTTTCTGTTCAGCTAAAGAAAATATCAGCAAAATTAAAAGGGAACCAACCATATGGGGAAATGTATTTGCCAAGGATACTTTGGACAAGGGTTTGATCTCCAAAATATATAAAGAACTTACGTGACTCAACACCAGGAAGACAGACAATCCACTTTAAAAATGGACAAAGGAACTGAACAGACACATTTCTTCAAGGAAGACCTACAGAGGACCCATAGGCATATGAAACAATGTTCAACATCACTAGCCATCAGAGAGATGAAAATGAAAACCACAATAAGCTACCATGTTACATCTGTCAGAATGGCCATCATTAACAAATCAACAAACAACAAGTACTGGCAAGGATGTAGAGAAAAGGGAACCCTAGTGCGCTGTTGGTAGAAATGCAGATTGGTGCAGCCAGTGTAGAAAAAACTAAAAATGAAACTGCCTTTTGATCCTGTGATTCCACTGCTAGCATTATACCCAAAGCATCCTGAAACACCAATTCAAAAAACCTATACACACCTATGTTCATAGCAGCATAATTTACAATAGCCAAATGCTGAAAACAGCCGAAGTGCCCACCAGTGGATGAGTGGATCAAAGAACTGTGGGACATTCACACAATGGAATACTATGCAGCAGAAAAAAAGGAGGGAACTCCTATCTTTTGTGATGGCATGGATGGAAATGGGGAGTATTATGCTAAGTGAAATAGCCAGATGGTGAAAGATAAATACTACATGATCTCACCTAATATACGGGCCTAATGAACAAAACCAACAAACAAGCAAAATAGAACCTTGGACATGTAAACAAGGGACAAGCTGACAGTGACCAGAGGGAAGGGGGAAGAGATAAGGGGAGAAGAAATGGGAAGGTCCTCCAGCTCAGGGTTTCAGTGATAGGAAGATAAGTCCCCACAACTTCTGGATGCAAAAACCAGTGGGATTTGAGTTGGTGGAAGAAACATCTGGAGTCCCAAGCCGTTATTCTTAAAGAACCCCCACACAGACTTACTCAGATTCACCCTCTCTGAGCTCCAGCACTGAGATAGTAGCTTGAAAGGCACTTGTCTCATATAAGGAAGAACTGGAGTGTCTGGCATCAAGGCAAGAGATGGGGATAGTTCTTTTCTCAGACAGAAAGGTGGATAGAGGCCATTGTCCCTTTCTGAGTCCTCTTTCCATGGAGCCAAAGAGTTGGCAGGCTGGTGCCATTTATGAGACTCCACCAACCTGGCTAACACTGTTGGCCCCACTCTGGAGATCCATGGAGACTCCATACCACCCAACTTACAAGCCCAGCTAAGCTGTTAATAGAGACTTTTACATATTAATGGCTGATCTTGGTTTATGCGTCACAACTTCCCAAATTCTCACAAACAGCAACAGCTGACCTCAGTGAGCCTTCCCCCAACCCCCATACCTCTTGCTAAGTGGCCCCAGATCTGGCACTAGCAACAATCATCCTAGATTCACAGTTTGGCTTTGTCTGGGAATCTCTAAGCCCAGCACAAGTAGCAGACATCCCAAACTTCTTTACAGCTCATGCAGGGTGGCCCTGGACGGAACACAGGTAGGGGCTGACCTGCCCTGCACCACCTGGGAATCCTAGACCTGCACACCAGTGGACAACTACAGACCACATGAGCACCACCACCATGCCCCTCTACATCTGATCCTCAATGGAAGGTAAAGGTTGGTAGTCAGTGGTCACAGGCAGCCCTTGCAGCTAACTGGCCTGATTCTCCCACTCAGAATCAACTAACTACAAGACTTAACTAACTACAAGAGGTGGGTATATTTAGTCAGATGTGAAGGATACACTAATTGAAATAAACAACAAATTACAGGGGAACAACAGTAGAGTGGATAATTTTCTGAGAATCAAGTCAGTAATTTGGAACATAAGGAAGAAAAAACAACCCATCAGGACAATAAGAAGACAGAAGAATCCAAAAACAAGAGGATAGCATACGCAGACCCTGGGCCAACTTCAAAAGGCAGATAAAGTGCTTACCAGACAAGAAAAAACTAAAGGAGTTCATCATCACCAAACTATTATACATGAAATGTTAAAGAGACTTATTTAAGGAAAAGAAGATCAAAAGTATGAGCAGTAAAATGGCAGTACATATCTATCAACATTTAAATCTAAAAAACAAACTAAGCAAACAAGAACAGAATTATGGATACCAAGAGCATTTTGATGGTTGCCAGATAGAATGAAGTTGTAGAAGAATGGGTGGAGAGGTGAGGGGATTAAGAAGCACAAGCTGACAGTTACAGAATATCTATAGGGTGTAAAGTACAGTATAGGAAATGAAGCAGCCTAAGAACTTATATGCATGATCCATTGATGTGAACAATGTTGGGGGGGATTGCCTGAGGGACTGGAGGGTGTTGGGTGGAAGGGGACAAAGAGGGAAAAATCAGGACAACTGTAATAGCATAATCAATAAAACATAATTAAAAAAAAGAAAAGTTCAGCCCCCAAATCCACGGGACACAGCAAAAGAAGGTGTAAGAGAAAAAGTGCATAGCACTACAGCTTTACTTCAGAAAAACAAGAAAAAACAAATAAACAATCTGACTTTACACTTAAGGAACTAGAAAAAGAAAAACAAACAAAGCCCAAAGTGAATATAAAGATGGGAATAATAAAGGTTAGAGCAGAAATAAATAAAATGGAGTCTAAAAAAACAACACAAAAAGCAATGAAACCTAAAGGTGGTTCTTTGAAAAGATAAGCAAAATTGGCAAACCTTTAACCAGACTCATCATGTTAAAAAGAAAGAGGACCCAAAGAAATAAAATCAGGCATGAAAAATGAAAGGCGACAACTGACTTCACAGAAATAAAAAGGATTGTAAGAAAAGAATTGTAAAAAGGATTATATTATGAATAGCTATATGTCAACAAATTGGCAGTCTGAACAAAACAGATAAATTTCTAACCCTGACAGGTGTGGCTCAGTGGATTGAGCACTGGCCTGTGAACCAAAGGGTCACCAGTTTTATTTCCCGTCAGAGCACAAGCCTGGGTTGCAGGCCAGGTCCCCAATTGGGGGCATACAAGAGGCAAACACACATTGATGTTTCTCTCCTTCTCTTTTTCCCTTCCTTATCATCTCTTTCAAAATAAACCAATAAAATCTTAAAAAGAAAAAAGAAAAGAAACATTTCTAGAAACACAATCTTCCAAAACTGAATGAGGAAGAATTAGAAAATCTGAATAGAACAATTACAGCAAATGACATTGAACTAGTAATAAAAGAAACCTCATAACAAACAAAAGTCCTGAACTGAATGGCTTTACCAGTGAGTTTTATCAAACATTCAAAGAAGAGCTAACACCCATCTTTCTTAAACTATTACTAAGAGGAGGGAAGGCTTTCAAGCTCACTTTATGAAGCCAGCATTATTGTGATTTTAATATCAGATAAAGAGACTACAAAATAAACCAATATCCCCAATGAGCATAGATGTTAAAATTCTCTACAAAATATTAGCAAACCTGATCTCACATGCATTAAAAAGATCATATGCAATGATCAAGTGGAATTTATTCCAGGGATGCAAGATTGGTACAACATCCATAAATCAATATTTATATGATGAACCATATAAATAAAATGACAGATAAAAATTACATGATCATATCATCAGATGAAAAGCACTGGATAAAATCCAGCACTCACTTATGACAAGAACTCTCAGCATAGGAGGAATAGAAAGAAAATACATCAACATAATATAGACTACTATATGACAACCCCACATCATGTTGTAAGGGCAAAAGCTTAAAGTGTTTCTTTTAAGATAAGGACCAAGACAGGGATGTCTGCTTTCACCACTCTTATTCAACTAGCACTGGAAATCCTAGCCACAGCAATGAGAGGAGAATTAAAAGGCATTCAAATTGGAAAGGACAAAGTAAAACTGTCATGATTTGTAGATGACATGATACTGTTCATAGAGAACCCTAAAGACTCTATTAAAAAACTCCTAGAACTGATAAATGAATTCAATAAAGTAGCAGGATACAAAATATGTATCCAGAAGTAAGTTGCAGTTTTATATGCTAATAATGAACTATCAGAGAAGGAAACTAAGAAAATCATTTCATTTACATGAAAAACAACCTAGGAATAAATGTAAACAATTATGTAAAAGACCTGTGTTCAGAAAATTGTAAGACACTGAAGAAAGGAATTGAAAACAATACAAATAAGCAGAAGCATATACCCTATTCATGGTTGGAAGAGTTAATATCATTAACATGTCCATACTACCTGCAGTAATTTATAGATGCAGTGCAATTTCTATCAAGATATCAAGGGCCTGGCCTGGCCAATATGGCTGAATTGGTTAGAGTGTCATCCCATAAATGAAAGGTTGTATGTTTGATTCCCAATAAGGGCACATACCTAAGTTGTGGGTTCAGTCCCCAGTATGGGTGCACGTGATCCTCAGTCCAGGCACATACAGAAGGCAATGTGTCTATCAATGTTTCTCTCTCTCTCTCCTTCCCTCCCTCCCTTCTTCTCACTCCAAAAGCAATGAAAATATGTCCTAAAGTGAGGACAGAAAAATACCAAGGACATATTTTATAGAACTAGAATAAATATTCTAAAAATTTTTGTGGAATCATAAAGCACTCTGAAAATCACCATTATCTTGAGAAAGAAGAGTAAGATTGGAAGAATCATGCTCCCTGATATTAACCAGTACTACAAGGCCATAGTAATCAAAACAGCATGGTACTGGCATCAAAACAGAAATATAGACCAATGGAACAGAATAGAAAGCCCAAGAATAGACCCACTCTTTTATGGTCAATTAATACTTGAAAAAAGGAGGCAAAAACGTATAATGGGGTAAAGGTAGTTTATTTAATAAATGGTATTGGAAGCTAGGACAGACACATGGGAAAGAAAAGAACTTATACCACTTTTACACCACATACAAGAACAAGCTCAAAATGGATTAAAGACCCAAATGTAAGACTCAAAACCCTAAAAATCCTAGAAGAAGACATAGGCAGTTGAGTCTTCGATATTTCTTGTAGCAACATTTTTCCTGATATATCTCCTTGGGTAAGGGAAACAAAAGAAAAAAAAATAAACAAATGGAACTACATTTAACTAAAAAGTTTCTGCATAGCAAAAAACACCATCAACAAAATTAAAAAAACAACCAAATGAGTAGGAGAATATGCTCACCAAGTGGTACCTGATAAGAAGTTAATAATCCAAATTTTATAAAGCACTTATACTACCTCAAACAATCCAATTAAAAAATTGGCAAAAGATCTGAATAGACATTTCAGATGAATAGGACATAGAGATGGTCAATAGACGAAAAGATGTACAATGTCACTAATCATGAGAGAGGTGCAAATTAAAACCACAATGAGATAACACCTCACCCCCTTTAGAATGACTAACAATAAATCAACAACCTGTCCTGGCAAAGATGTGGAGAAAAGAGAATCCTCGGGCATTGTTGGTGGGAATACAGAATGGTGCAGCCACTATGGAAAACAGTATGGAATTTCCTGAAAAAAAAAAAAAATGAAATATGGAACTGCCTTTTGACCCAGTGATTCCACTTCTGGGAATATATCTGAAGAAACCTGAAACACTAATTCAAAAGAATATCTACACCCCTGTATTCATGATAGTGTTAGGAAGATCTGGAAGAAGCCCAAGTGCCCATGGTGTTTTGCCACAGCATGGAAGGACCTGAAGAGCACCACGCTAAGTTAAATAAGCTTTTCTGAGAAAGACAAATACCACCTGATTTTGCTTACATGTGGAATCTAGTGAACAAAATAAACAAAATTGAAATAGACCCATAGATAGAGAGAAAGCAGTGACAGCTGTTGAGGGGAGAGGGGTTAAGAGATTAGCTAAAAAGGTAAGGAGATGAAATTAAAAAAAAAAAACTTATAGACTCATACAGTAGTGTGGTGATTAGCAGTAGAAAAGGTTTCATGAGGTTGGTAGAAGAGGATAAAGGGGAGATAAATGGTGACAGAAAGAGAGTTGATTGGGTGTTGAATGCATAATGCAATATATAGATGATGTGTTATGGAATTGTATAGCTGAAATCTATATAATTTTACTAACCAATATCATCCCAAAATTTCTTTAAAAATTAAAAAAATCAATTTTAAGGAGAAAACTGAAAAATACGTAAGCACATAGAGGCTAACAACATGCTGATAATCAATGAATGTGTTAACAATGAGATTATAGAAGAAATCAAAAGATACCTTGAGACAAATGAAAATAAAATAACCCAAAATCTATGGAACACAGCAAAAAAAAAAAAAAACAGGACAATCTCAATAAACAAGGAAACTTTCAAATAAAAAATTTAACAGTATGACTAAAGGGACTAGAAAAAGAACAAAAAACAAAGCCCACAGGGAGTAGAAATAGAAAATAAATATCAGAGTTAAAATATATGTAATGAAAGTCTATAAAATCAACAAATCAATAAAACTGAGCTGGTTCTTTGATCATATAAAAATATTAAACCGCCCTGGCTGGTAGCACAGTGGATAAGGCGCTGGCCTTGCAAACCCAAAGGTCGCAGGTTCAGTTCCCCAGCCAGGGCACAGAACCAGGTTGCAAGCCAAGTCTCCAGGCAGGTCTGTGTCTGGAGGCAGGTGAAATGCAACCATACTTTGATGTCTCTCTCCCTCTCTGCCTCTCTCCCTTCCCCCCTTTCTAAAAATAATAAAATAAAATCTTAAAAAAAAAATTAAACCTTTTACTAGATTCATGAAGAAAAAAAAGAGAGAGAGGGCTTGGATATATACAAGCTCAGTGGATTGGCATCAGGCTGCAAACCCAAAGGTCACTGGTTTGATTCCCCAGTCAGGGCACATAACCAGGTTGCAAGCCAGGTCTCCAGTCAGGTCTGTGGCTGGAGGCAGGTGAAAGGCAACCATACATTGATGCTTCTCTCCCTTTCTTCTTCCCTTCCTGCCCTTCTCTCTGAAAATAATAAATAAAACCTTAAAAAAAAGTTAATAAGGAGAAATCACGATGGATATAACAGAAATACCAAAGATTATAAGAAACTACTACAAACAATTATATGCCAGGATATTGGATAATCTGGAAGAAATGGATACATTTCTAGAAGCATACATTTTCTAAGATTGAATCAGAAAGAAACAAAATCTGAACAGGCTGATGATTACCTACAAAATTGAATCAGTAATTAAAAAACTCACAATAAATGCCTTGGACAGGATGGCTTTGCAGGTAAATTTTACATATCATTCAAAGAAGGTTTGCCACCTATCCTTTTCAAACTATTTCCAAAATAAAGTTAAGAGAATGGAAGGCTCTCAAGTGGGTTTTATGAGGCCAGCATTATTTTGATTCACAAACCAGATAAAGACTTCACAAAAATATTATAGACCAATATCTTTGTTGAACATTAATTTCCCCTCAACAAAATATGAGCAACTGAATTCAGCAATACATGAAATAGATCATGTGCCATAACTAGGTGGTATTTATTTCTGGGGTGCAAGGTTGTTTCAGTAACTGCAAGTCAATTAATTTAACAAACCATATAAACAAAGTGAAGGATTAACAATATCATGATTATATCAATAAATGCAGAAAAAGCACTTGACAAAATTTAGCACCCACTTATGATATGACTTTGAGCACAGTCGAAATAGTCTATACTTTAACCTAATAAAGGGCTGATATTAGAAACCAACATCTAACATTATATTCATTGTGGAAGAGCTAAAAGTGATTTTTTTGTTTGTTTTTTAACCCAGGATGAGAACGTTCACTTTCACCACTTTTATTCAACACAATATTGAAAGCTCTAGCCACAGAATTCAGAAAAGAAAAAGCAATACAAGGCATCCAAACTGGAAAGGAAAACATAAAACCATTATTGTTTGTATATGACGTAGAGAGAACCCTAAAGATTCCTCTAAAAACTGCTAGAACTGTTAAATGAATTAAGTATAGCAGGATACAAAATTAATATTCAGAAATTGGTTGCAATTTTATACACTAACTATGAACTATCAGAAAGAGAAAAATTAAAAAATCCCATTTACAATTGCATCAGACAAAAATATGTAGGAATAGCCCTGGCTAGTGTGGTTCAGGTGATTGAGCACCAGCCTGCAAACCAAAAAGGTTGCTGGTCCAATTCCCAGTCAGGGCACAATGCCTGGGTTGTGGGCCAGGTCCCCAGATGGGGGCACAAGAAAGGCAACCAGACAATGATATATCTCTGCCTCTCTTTCTAGCTTAAAAAAAAAATCTTTTTTTTTAATGTAGGAATAAACAACCAAGAAGGTAAAAGATCTGTACTCAGAGAATTAAGACATTAGAAAAAGAAATTGAAGATACAAATAAATTAAAGCGTAGACCATGCTTGTGGATAAAAATAATTAACATTATTAAAATGTTCTTATTACCCAAAGCAATCTATGGATTTAACACAATCCCCATCAAATATCAATGGCATGTTTTCATAGAACTAGAACAAATAATCCAAAAATGTTTATGGAATCACAAATAATCCTGAAGGCTATAACAATCTTGAGAAAGAAGAATTAAATGGGATATATTATACTACCTTATATCAAACAATACTACAAATCTTTATTAGTCAAAATAGCATGGTCCTATAATGAGAACAGATATAGATCTACAGAATAGGGAGCTGAGAAATAAACTCATGCTTATACGATCAATTAATCTATGACAAAGGACACTAAAATGTACAATGTGATAAAGACAATCTGTTTAATAAATGGTGTTGTGAAAGTTGGATGAATACATGCAAAAGAGTAAAACCAGGCCACTTTCTTATACTCTTTATAAGAATAAAATAAAAATGGATTAAAAATTTAAATGTAAGACCTGAAGCCATAAAACCCCTAGAAGAAAACACAGGCAGTAAAATCTCAGGCATTCATCTTAATGATACTTTTTCTACTATATCTACTTGGTCAGAAAAGATACTCTCTTGAACGGGACAAGATATTTGGCAGTGAAACAGTCAAAAAGGGGTTAACATCTAACATTTATAAAGAAATCATATAACTCAATGCCAATAAAAACAAACAGACAAACAAACAAACAAATAATCCATTTTAAAATGGGCAGAGTACCAAATAGACATTTTTCCAAACCGGATACTCAGTGTCATTAATTATTAGATAAATGCAAATTAAAACCACAATGAAACACCACCTCACAGAGGTCAGAATGGCTATCATCAATAATCAACAAACAAGTACTAGTGAGGATATGGAGAAAGGGGAACCCTCCTGCATTGTTGGCAGGAATGTAGCCAAGTGCAGCCATTATGGAAAACAGTATGGAGGGCCCTCAAAAAACTAAAAATGGAACTGCCTTATGACCCAGTGATTCCATTTCTGAGCATTTTCTCAGAGAAGTCAAAATCACAAGTTTGAAAAGATATATATACCCCTCTGTTCATTGGAGCATTATTTATAGCAGCCAAGATATGGAAGCAACCTAAGTACACATTAGTAGATTGAATAGTACTTGGCCATAAAAAGAATGAAGTTTTACTATTTGGGACAATATGGATGGGCCCAAAGGGTGTCATGGTAAGTAAAATATATCAGACAGAGAGAGACAAATACCATGTGATTTCACTAACATGTGGAATCTAAATAATAAAACAAATGAACAAACAAAACAGAAAGAAACATAGATACAGAGAACAAAATGATCAATGCCAGGAAGGGGATTCAAAGGCTGAGTGAAAAGCAGGGAGGGATTAAGAAGTACAAATTGGTAGTTACAAAATAGAGGGATTTAAAGCACAGCATGGGGAATATAATCAATAGTAATAGAATAATTGTGTATGATGTATGGTATCCGGGGATCACTTTGTAAATTATGTACATGTCTAACCCATATACTGTACACCTAAAACTAGTATAATATAATATTGAATGCCAATTGTAATAAAAAATTAAATAGATAAATGAGTAATGTTGGATACACACACACACACACACACTGGATTTTATTCAGCCATAAAAGGAATAAGATCTTGCTATTTGCAACAACATAGATTGATCTTGAAGGCACTATACTAAGTGAGATAAGGCAGGCAGAGAAATACAAATATTGCACGATCTTACTTATATGTGGAATCTGAAAAAATTGATGGATACAAAGGACACATTGGTGGTTGCCAGAGACAGGAGTTTGGGAGCAGGTGAAATGAGTGGAAAGGTGGTCAAAGGTACAAATGTCTAATTAGAAAATAAATAAGCCCTGGGGATATACTTATATAATGTCCAGCATGGTGATAGCAGTTAATAATGCTCTATTGTCTATTTGAAAATTGCTAAGAGAATAGACCTTAAAAGTTATAACTATGTGGTACTGGGTGTTAACTAAATGTATCATGCTGATCATTTCCCAAAATATACATGTGTCAAGTCATTGTTGTACACTCGACACTAATATATGTTAATTATATCTCAACTTAAAAGTGTACTTCTGACACAGGAACAAAAATAAACTAAAGGAAAAGAAGGACGAGCTCATAAACAGAAGCACAAATATTGAAATGATTACAGGATGAAGGTGATACCAAAGTTCCATGGGGAAAGGATAAATTGTTCAATAAATTCTGTTGAGGAAAAGAAAGATAATTCAACCATTGTTCTGTGGTAAAAATGAGTATCAGAGCCTCCTGCATGAGCAAGGTTTCTTTGTTTGGAACTTTGTTTTTTAACACCGAAGTTCTGGAGTTTTCTGTTTTGGGACCACCACTTCACTGATCCCAATGATAGACAAGTTAAGGATGTCAACCAGGTGAAAAATCCAAAAGCCAAGAAGAAAAGTGTGGCAAGAAAGGACTTAGTTAAAAGGCTTAAAAAAAAAAAATCTATAGCCTTTTTACTGTTGACACTTCCCCCTGTCTTTGCACACCTCAAACCTATAATCTCAATAGAGAAATTTCTAATGACTTTGACATGACATGAAAATCAATACAGTGGAATTATTAACTACTTATAAGTATTTTATATAATTTATTTTCTATAAAACACTTCCTATTTTTATGTTTTTAGTTAAAATTCATCTAAGGAAATCAAGTAAAAAAATAAATGAGACTTAATTGCATTCAGCTCAGATTGTTTGTGAAAGCCTATATTTTAAACAGTGTAAATGAGTACATTGTATTAGCTCATCTGAATCTTCTGACCTTGAAGTGGGGGACAGCCTGCAGCTGAAGTTTCTATGTGAAAAAAAAAAAAAAAAAATGTATATTAACACCATCTTCTACCACAGTGAAGATGTATTGTGTCTTGTGTAGAATAAATGGTGTGATCCCTCAACCCATCATCTCAATGTGCATTTCCCCAGAAGATGGTAAGATGTCCAAGTCAAAGCAGATGCATGTTTTTCTCCACTAACACAGTTTTGTCCTTTTAGCCACATGGCGCATGTGACCAGGACAAGCTACATTGTGGATGTTACCAGGACCGGGAGAGCAAAGCGAAGCAGCTCAGTGCGGACTCACTCTACACCCCACTGCTGCAGCCTGGTGATAGTGTGATGATGTGGCCTTTACATGTTGGAGGACAGTAATGATACCTATGCCTGAGGTTAAGGATGCGAAGGATTTTTGCTCAGCTTTCCACAAAGTTCCCAGGAAAATTCAAAATTGCCATTAGCTGAAACCCAAAACAACTTCAAAATATGGTAAGCTCGAAGTGGGTTTTACCTTGTTTTTAAACTTAAAAGAGAGGCGTTTCAGGGATATATTTAGTAGGCCCTTCATTTGGTGGTTAATTAAAATAAATGCGTGTTTATGTGCTACTTACAAATGAGGGTACTATCTGCTTCTCTTTCCGCAGGTACCCCACTGCCCTGCTAATGCTGTCAGCACCCCTGAACAGTATAACAACATATTCATTAATCCTCCAGCTGGCAGCGAGGACCTGGTCCCATTGCAGCTGCTCCTGCCTGGTTCCTTTCTTAAATCAGAGCATGCTGCTGTTTAGCGTGCAAGGCGTAACATTAGGAAGAATGATTTCAGCCACCAAGTAATGAGAATACTGGAACACAAAGTTTATTTAAGCATAAAACACATTAAAAATTATTTGGTTGATTTGTAAAGGACGAATTGGGTCTGGAGGGATGGGACTGGGGCTGGGGTTCCCAAGGTCTGCAAACCGTACCCCCAGTGACCAAGCTGCCGTGCATGGCAGGGCTGAAGGACACGAGGCAAAGGAAGGGGTTCATCGAAAAGAGAAGGGAGCAACACATGCATATCATAGATCAGACACTTCCAAACTTCAGAAAGCTTCCTCAGAGGGAGCGAAACCTCCCAATCATTCTCAGTGCTGGGTTTGACATATTTCTTTGATCAGATACCCAGCCAGACTTTTTTAATCAGAATTTTTTCCTTCCCTGGTTATTTATGTGAATCAAAGTTTCTTGTGACAACTGTTTGAAAATTTTAGGCAAGATATATGCTTTCCACAACTGGCTTCAGAAGCCCTATTGTGTATTTTGAAAGAGGAGCTTGGAATTTCACTCATTTCCAGATCTCTGACCATTTGAGGCAGGTGACATCTTGTTGAGATTCTGGTCACTTTCAAACAGGTTTTGACTTAAGGGCACACACCTTTTATCCTACAGGAAGTTGAAAAAAGAAAATTACAGTACTTTATATAGTAACCTTGAGTTAATTATGAGGTCATGACTGATTTATACACAAAATGCCATAATGAAATCTGGGTCATGATGAGAAGAAGAGTCCAAACTTGAAGTTCGATGGAAGAATTAGAGGCTGTGAACAGAAAGGAACATAGTAAGTCCTATGTTCAATAATGATCAGACGTTTTTATAGTTCTCAACTAAATAAAGGAAACCACATGGCCGAAAACCCACTTTATCCAAATGACTGCAAAGAAATAGAATTAGCCCAGCCTTCAGAAGACTTCTGCTAGCAAACCCCAGGGGCACTAGGACAACCACAAGCTAAGGCTGCAGCAGGAAATCCTGTTTGTTGTGTCAAACTTGGCAACCTCAGCCACAGTCCAAGTAGACTTGGCAGTACGATTTAAGGCCAATATTTGGTTCTCAAGTAGTTGGATAACTTATCTTAAAAAAAAAAAAAAATCTCCTGCATTTTTAGATAAAAGAGTAGGGACCCAAAGGTTTAAAAAAGAAGGGGTACTTAATTGTCTTGGGGGTTTTCCTAATCTTCTGCATCTCTGGATGTTTATGGATCAGCAGCTGAGTGATTGGTCTCAATCAGTATAAAGAGCTCAGGCCCAGCCACCTGGCCTGAGTGGGAGAGGTGCATCTACCTCTGCAGCTCTTGCCATCCTCCTGCAGCGTTCCTGTTACACAGCTACACAAAGGCCCATCTACCCGGCTTGTGCAAATCTGCTCACACCCTCCATTGTCCTCACACCAGTCCAGCCCTGAAAAAGAGCAGTGAGTCAAATTAACTGTGGACAGTTCAACTCTTCAACTCATATCTAAGGGCAAGGATTTAAAGAAAGGAGAGGAAAAAGAAAAGCCCAATGTGATGGTGAGTTTCTAATAGTCAAGAACAAGATGTCATTATGGAAGGGGGCAGTCTTCTTAAACTAGTATCTTCAACCTCCTCATTCACCAGGTTCACGTTATAGATGAAACACAAGCAAGAGTTTCCCCAAGCCTTCCAACTCACTGTTTTCATAATTTATAGGAAATATACATACTTTTTCTTCTAATAGGTCCCACTGAAATGATCTGTTCTTTAGGTTCTTTGGTATAATCTGTGGCAATCCTGGAATTTTGTGGGCAATTCTGAAAGACAGAACACAGTGGGAAACTTTCACACAATTAAGCTGATGTCTCTTTTTTAACCTTGTTTCCACCTCCAAAGAGGCAGTGGTTCCAGCCTCCAGCTCTATTACTGTTCTGATTAATTAGAATCAATACCTCCTTGATCACTGAGCCCACTGGGACACTAGGCTTTATGGTTAAGAGAATTAAATATATTTTCAACACTAGAATTAGATTCAAAGAGGCTGCCTTTCTGCGAATCATCAGGCAATAATGTATGTAGCAGCATGTGTGAGTGATTCTGGCTATAATTCACACCTCAATTTTGCAAGCGTGGGTTAGGCAGAAAGCTGGAATGTGAAAAGTTATGGACCAGTGCAATAAAACCTTAGTCACGTTAACCATATGTGATGGGGATGGACCCCTGGCATGGAAGAGAGGATTGGTTGTCACTTCATCCCACCAATCCTTCCAGAGTATCTGGCCCTGGAATGGCTCTGGATGAGCTGTAGGACAATTTCTCTCTAAAGAATATCCTGAGCCCAGAAGTTTGCTTCTATAGTGGAGTGGAGCTTAGCACTGTTCACTTCAGATTGAGGTGACCTGGCTCCTACAGACAGGAACCAGGAGAAAATGTAAAATTCTCAAATGGGCCACTTTTGTTTCCCAAGGGACAACCAGCAATGCCAGGAGACATTTTTGGATATTGCCACCAGCCGGTGGGGTGGGGTGGGGAGTGGTGCTACTGGCATCTAGTGAGCAGAGTCCAGGGAAGCTGCTAAATGTCCTACAATGCAAAGAACAGTCCCTACACAAAGAATGACTTGGTCTAAAATGTCAATAATGTCAAGGTTTGAGAAACCCTAATCTAGTATTACACCAATGACAGACTGACGTTTCTGAGATAGAGTGAGTGGACATCATTCCACTATATTCTATCTCTTACAATCCCACCAAAGACAATTGCTGCTTTTAGGCACCTGAGGACAATGCCAGTTCAGCCACTTCTGGGTGCTGTGAGACGTAGAGAAAGAACTCAAGAGTCACGCAGAACCTGGGGTCGGTGGCTCCCATGTGGGGAAAACTGGGGCAGCAAGAAATCCTGCTAAGCATTTACTCTTCACATTCTCACTTACTATTTTGCAGGAGTACTTTTCTGAATCACAGAGGGACACAGCACAGTGAAGATGAACTTCATCATAATCCCCAATGAACTTGAAGACTGTGACGTGAAAACGACAGGTCAGAGAGACACCATTCTCCTCAATGCCAATAGTGTTGTCTTTAATGTTCTGACACCTATTCAGAAAAAAAAGAAAACAATCTTTCCTTCTTAATTTCATGTTTCACATAAAACCACTCTAAATGGTAAAAATGCCTTTGCATTTGAAAGTGATCTCTAGACTGTGTGGGTTTGTCATTTATTACCACTCCCTTATATAGTTACATACTTTGTTTTATTTTTTAACTTTTTAAAATTGTTGTAGACACTATTATGTCCCTCATTTTCCCCCTAGTTTGTTTTAAAGGCATCAAATAGCACCTCCAATTAGTACCCTAACTGCAACTAAAAACAAAATGACTAAGGGGATGGAAGTCAATTCCCTAAGCATCAGTTTTTCAGTTTCTCATTCTTTTCTTTCATAATGCTGTGTGTTACTGATATCAATTTAACAAACACAAGAAGATTACTTATGTACTTTCTTCAGTTAATTATCATTTGGGGGAGGGTCCTTTAATTCAAATTCTATGGGAAATCTTCTTACATGTTGAACTAGGTGGGCCTTGGAGGAAAAGAAACAGCAGTCATGGATGAGCTGAAGAATTGTCTTAAAGTAGGTGACAGCCTCTTTTCTCAGCTCCTTCTCCTCATGGCATTGAGCCAACAAGCAATGACAGCTCCAGCCCTCCCTCAGGCACAGATGTCTTCCCTCCACTACTTCAAGTTTCCCAAATGTATCAGAGTCTTTACACATAATGTTTTCCCCTAGAAGTCTTCACATACATGACTCCCGCTCTTTCTCCAACACTGGTCTACAGCTTCCCTGCCTTTATAAATATTTCTTAGTCCTGCCCTGACCAGGCAGGAACAAGGGGCTTTATCTGGATTTGCCAACAGCACCTTGGTAAGCCCCTAGAGTGCAAGAATGAAATCATAATCCTCACTATGTTTCCTGTACAGAGCAGGACATTTGAATCTGTTGAATGCACACATTAGTGAATAAATGAAATCTACAGCCATGGTCAAGGTTGGCTCATAGGAGTGAAGAAGTTCTTTAAAATGGTCAGAATAAAAGAGTGACTCTTTTTCTTATGTTTCCTTCCCCTAGCTCAAAGAATTAAATAGCTTAGTTAATTGGAAAATTATAAATTGAAATAACCCTTCAGATTCACACATCTATTAAGTTTAGTAATTAGTCTGCAAGGCTAATAATCTTCTAATGCTTTGAAATAAAAACTTGCCATACTTTTTCATGTCTTTGTTACTCACTTGAATAATCTAAATGGAATCAAAGATTCAAAAATATTCACGGACCATGCTCTTTAAGCCCTTCCCTATTAACCAGACCCCCAACCAGCAGAAATTACTTGAGGTTTAGATATTAGAAAAACATAGGACAGAAGGAAGGGGCCCAGAGGGACAGAGATAAGCTATCTGCATTCCAGCCTTAGTGTGAACAAACAAGCCAAGCACTAGGATTCTTTGTCCACTCTGAGAGGAAAAACTGTCCTTTCCTCTGTGCAGGCACATGAAGAGGAAAGAGACGTAACTTGCATGTCCCCAAGCTCCTGAGTCACTACTAGATGCTGGTACAGTCTCTGCCTTCCACATAGCTGGAGAGGGACAATGACCCCTCAAATTTTTTGTGGTCCCATATTGCTGCTCAGTTATTGAACATTGAGCATCACTCTTCCTTCAGGTTCACTGGAAAAACACAATGTGCACATCCCTCCAAAGTCAAAAGGACTCATGAATTAAACTTCTCCCACATGACAAAATCACTTTATGCCCAATAATGGTTTAATTTGAAGGTCTTTATTCAGATGTTGGAGGAAGCTGAGATTTGCGAACATGTTTCTTTGCTCTCTCTCCCTCTTGGGGGCAAGTCTATTAGCTACTACTATTTTAAAAATGCTCAATGCCACAGCAACCTTCAAAGGAGGCCCAAACTGTGTCACCTGGGTTTGCATTTGATAGTAGCTCAGACCTTAGCCCTTCGCTTTGGGAAAGAACTGTGGTGGGGGAGGGAGGGCAAATGGAGGAAAGGGGAGCTGTGATGTTAGCCTGAGCACTGGGCCTGCAAGAAATCAGGTGGCCACCAGGTCCTTCCCTTGGCCTCTGAAGATACTAAGAACAAAGTCAGAAAGTCAACCCTCTTAGTGAGATCTTTGTGGAAAATTCCACATATGCTCTGGCAACCCACCACACAGGCCATGCCTGGCCAGTTGGGGAGCCAGTGCATCTTGATACCTGGAAGGATCCTTCCTCTTCTTGCTTCTTGGGTAGCCTTGGGTTTGCTATATACTTAATCGCTCTAAGCCCATTTCATCCTCAAAAAGTGGCTACTCATTGTTTGTCTGCCCAGACCACACCCT
The DNA here is from genome assembly GCA_004026585.1 of Noctilio leporinus. NCBI lineage: Eukaryota > Metazoa > Chordata > Mammalia > Chiroptera > Noctilionidae > Noctilio > Noctilio leporinus. The sequence goes on from PVIW01000627.1 coordinate 212,175, forward strand.
TCTTTTAAGAAACTGTTTCCAACTGTAAAGCTAAGGACAGTATATGCAGCACTTCCTGATGACCACATGGTACCAACCCAGGACAATACCCCAGAATATGGCACCTTGGCATATAGAATATTGTAAGGTGAATGAGTTTGAGTATATGGCAAAAGCAAGAAGGTCATCCTGACTTTCTCCCTGACTGTTTTGACCTGAGACAGGTCATAAAACCTTCATGTGAGAGGTATCCCACTGTACCCTGAGGAAAGGAGCATCTTTATCTCCAAAGACAAAGGGATTCAGAAAAGACCCTGAACAAAGAGGCCTTAGCAAGTTACCTCCTTCATCACAACCACTTCATAACCTGACCCATCATGTAGCTTCATAAATTCCCACTCTTCATCTAACCTAGCATGAAACACTCAGATTTAAACATTTCTTTGGATCTTAATTTCCCTATGAAGGTTCCTGTGCCACATAAAACTTGTATTAAATAAATGTGGATACTGTCCTTTCATGACTGTCTCTTTAATTTTCAGTGCCAGTCAAGGACACTAAGAGGGTAGAGGAGAACTTTATCCTCCTCAACACCAGTCAATTTTATGTTGGGTCCCCTCCAAACAAAGGAGGAGCCATGATTGGAGGGAGGCAAACCGTGTGCCCCTCCTCAAAAGTTCCTGACATGGGATTGGAGGAATGCTCACTCTAACACTGTTAGAGTGTGAGTCCAGGTCTGCCAGTGTCAACATGGTTCATCAGAGACAGAGACAGACAGACAAAACAAGGGACCAAGTGAGAGAAGCAGAATTTTGACAGCATCTGGGCCCCTGCAGCCAATCATCTCTGAAGCCACTCTCACTCTTGTGACTTGTTTTTATGATTGTTAACTGCCTTGTTTTTTGCATAAGCTACTTTGAGTTGGTCTCTACCACAATTAATGGGAAAAATTGATTAGTCATCTGCTTTAAGAATTATTGTAGTAGGGCAATGGAAATGTTCTGAAATTAGATTATGGTCATGGTTGCATACCTCTTACCAATATATTAAAAAATTCATTTCATTTTATACTTAAAATAATACATATTATTTCATATAAATATGTATGCAACAAAGCCATTAAAAAGAATTATCATTACTTGACACAACCAATGTTCTTAAAAAATAAATATGATCACTGTTGTTGTTTGATCTATAGTCTTTCCTTTTTTATTCATTCAATAAATTTGGTTTCATAACCACTATATTTCAGAAAATATAGTGCTGGTCATAGAGTGGTGGCTAAAAAGAAACTTTTTATTCTCTAGGCTATCATTCTAATTCTTTTTAAATTGTAAAAGATGTCCAGGTCACCTTTAGTTATTCTCATTACATTCTTTCATTTGCAGATGACCCAAATTTTCCTCAAACTGAAATTTAAAGTAGTCAGGATAGAAGCCTCTCTTTGATGACATTGAGAATATATTTGTAGTTAATGCTATATGGGCTTGGGGATCTCCCTCAAAATTGCAGTGTGACTTTAAGCAAGTTGCTTGCTCTCACAAAGCGTAAGCCTTCTCTTCTCTAATATGAGACTTCTCATATCTACCTTATAGGTTGTAATAAGAATTTGATAGTTTGTGGACGCAAAATGCTGCACTGTGAACAGTCAACAAATATTAGTTTCTATGCCTTTTTCTAACAACTGATGTAGACTAGCATCATCCTAAAAGCTTTGAGACTGTCTTTAATAAAAGGCTACTACGCACCCTTCTTCAATGATGAAGTATCGAAGTTTATCATTGCTGTCGCGGGAGGGTGTTGCATAGCACTTGTTCAGGGTCAGGATCAAATGTGTGGCATCAGCTCCAACCACAAAGACCCCTACATACAGCACATCTCGAGTTGTCAACACGACTTCACCTTGGCGATAAGGATGTTTGTAGGAGGCATTTTTGTAGAGCGCCATCTTGGTGGTGAAGCTGCCTTCTTGAGTTGGAACTGTCAGGTTAATGACACTAAAAGGGAAAAAATCATGAGGTGGAGAACCCAAAACAATTATACTTATTCAATTACCTACCATTTTTTCAAGCTGAAGATGAAGAGGGAAGGCAAAACAGATAGCAGCAAAGTTTAAGGGTATAAAGTCCACTGACCACCTGTGGCAATCTAAATTAGATTAAAAGTTCAATTCCTCAGCAACCCCAGCCATATTTCCAGTGCTCAATAGCCATATATAGCAAATCTATTAAATAGTACAGATATAAAACATTTCCTTCGTTATAGAAAGTTTTATTGAATAATGCTAGTTGAAGGCAGAAAATAAGATGCAGAGAATATGAATTATTTTTTTCCCAGTGCTTCAAAGGCAAAAACCAGCCATTTTGACTCTACTAACTCAAACCACCAACACAAGGATGCAGTGATGTGTAAAGCCCATGGGGCCTCTACCTGAGCATGGGCTTCACAACAGAGTCCAAGGAGATCTTGATGTCCAGCTCATAAGCACATGAGAATTCCACATTGATTGTCCGGTCCCTGGTGATGATGTTGCCAGTATTGTTGGCGCTTTCTATCCAGATTGTGTTCTTATACATGATATGAGTGCCATTGGACTGCAGAGCAAAGGGAGGCCAAATATCATTAACTCTGGGTGTGAGTGTGTGGCTTTCATTGCAAACCCATGCTCTGAAAGCAGAGAAAGAGCTTCATTTCATATACACCTCAGAGGTGAATACAATCAGTGTGGAGCTAGCCTCAGCATTTCAAAAAAGTGTACTACAGTACACATCAATGGCAGGCTTCAGTCTGTGGATGCCCACAGAGGGTGACTTAATGAATTCTAACTACAACCAGCCCCTAGGTACCTCAGGGACCCCAGCAGGGACAGCAGGAAGGACTATCATCACAAGTTGGCACAAGTCTTCTTTTTAATTCTTTAATTCAAAATCTCTCCTCCAACAAATCTTTACCAGACATGCCCACAGGTACCTTCTTACTCTTTTACTCCCTGATGTAAATGTTAATAAAAAACAGTTATCAAACACACACATATCGGGAAAGAAAAGGAAGAAGAAAAGAAGCAAGAGGTTTTGCTAGCCTATAAATTGGATAATCTGACATCGAAAGTTGGGACCTTGCTATATTTCTCTTAAATGATGTCTAGGACACCCTTAGCTCCTGAAATCGCTAACCCAGCTATTTATCTGGGAGAACAATAAGAGTAACAGAGGCAACAAAAGTTTGTCAATATTCAGGGCAAAGGATGAAGCAGACAGAACAAACCAAAGAAAGAAACTTGTCACCTGCTGTGCTCTTTCCATTCAATCAACCATTTGGTACTAAATAATCATTCTCAGTTTGCACATGCTGTTTGCCGTTTGCTGTTTCCCATGGAGGATATTTCTAACCAGACCACCCAGAAGTTGGCCTTAAGGAAAAGCAATGTGCAAACTCCCAGACAGTTCCTGCCTCTGCTTGGTGCTCTTCCTGGCTTCAGCTTCTCACCTGTACAATGTTTCCACAATTCCCTTTAGTGTTGTTGATCTGAAAGGAGATAAAATCTTCCCCTTCGATGCCAGTGCACTGTCTGTCATTGATCCTCACACCCTCTCTCTCAAAGCCAAGCTGGAAGAGTTTGCACTTAGATATGGACACTTCCATCTGGGATGCCTTGCAGGTCACCTCTGCATCAATAATGTCATGTGAGTCTGTGGGAAACAGTGATTATAAAATTCACATGAGTGGGAGCAGGTCTTGCTGCAGAGGTCAAGGTGAGGCATCCATTACAGTTTCCTTTAGAAAAGGCTAATAATCTGCACAAAGACTGTGGCATATCTAACTAAGCTTTGAGCAAACAAAGTGAATATATGAATTCATTCAAAACATTCATTGGGGAGCCTTTCGTAAAGAAGAAAATGCTAATAACAAGTCTTTTCTTCATAAACCCAGGACTTTTCCACTAGTTTGGTGGTTGCTACTTTTCCATAAGCTACTTATTGCATCTGGCTCATTGAGACTTGGCTCAGGAACAGACCCAGGTGACAGCAGTAATGGCCAGGCCACCCCAAAGCCCCAGCTTGTTCCCAGATGAGCACCACAAGCTCTTGCTTTTTTGTTTAATTTAATTTTATTGTTGTTGTATTACACCATTCCCTTTTTGCTCCCCTCTGTTCTCTTCCCTACCAACCCATTCCCCCACAAAGTCAATCCCACGTGTTGTCCATGTCCATGGTTCCTCCATACTAGGTTCTTGTCTAAACTGCTCCCCTTCCCTGCCTCTTTCTCCCCCCTCCCCTCACCTCACTTCAGCTCTTGTTTTTTGACACTGTGATGAACCAAGTGACATTCTCTGTGCACACATAGACACACGCGCTACAAACAGACATGTTTATCTGCAGAGAGAAGCGCTCATGCACCAGGTCCTGTCTCCACCTGAGGGGCCTCCTGGTCAGTCAGGCTTTCACTGTCTGATGATGTTAAATTCAGCATCCCCTACATGAGATGTTGGGTGTGCCCCTCCTATAAGAAGATGCTGGTTGGAACGGGACCTGGAGTCCTAGTAGGTTACTGTTTGCTTTCAACATTTTAGTTGTTTCTTCAGGACCCACCCAAAACTAGGGCCAGATAGAGCTGGCTTTAAACGAGTCTTTTTTTCTAAGCAAATTGTTGCTCTAGAGTTTATCCTACTTTAAACAATACATTTACCTTTAAAAAAATATCAGTTTTGCGCCTTGGCTGGTAGCACAGTGGATAAGGTGCCGGCCTGCGAACCCAAAGGTCGCTGGTTCGAATCCCCAGCCAGGGCACATAACCAGGTTGCAGGCCAGGTCTCCAGCCAGGTCTGTGGCTGGAGGCAGGTGAAAGGCAACCATACATTGATGTTTCTCTCCCTCCCTGCCTCTCTCCCTTCCCCTCTCTCTCTGGAGATAATAAATAAAATCTTTCAGAAAAAAAAATATATCAGTTTTACTAAACACCTTACATATATTTTCTCATTGACTTGTCACAGTACTCCTATGAAGTCAATGTTATTCCCATTTTACTAAAAATTGGATCCCTGCTATTATAAGCCCATTTCACAGAAAACTTAGACTTAAATATATTAAATAATTTCCCAAGATAAACAGCTAATAAGTGATAGATTCTATTTTATTTTTTGACTTAATCTGCATTTTTCCCATTACCATTTAGTCCCATTATACCCCAATGCCCCTCACTATCACCACGCTGTTGTCTGTGTCCATGAGTCCTTTTCCTTTTTGCTCAATCCCTCCACCTCCTATACCCCACCCCACCCCCACCAATAGCTCTCCAGGTATTTTACATCTTGCTGTCCAACTTGAAGTCTTCATCTATGATTCTGTCCCAATTTTCCCCATTAGTTCAGTTTGTTCATTAGATTCCGCATATGAGTGAAATTTTATGGTGTCTGTCTTTCTCTGGCTGGCTTATCTCACTTAGCATAATGTTCTCCAAGCCTATCCATACTGTTGCAAAAGGTAAAATTTTCTCCTTTTTATGGCCAAGTAGTATTCCATTGTGCAAATGCCCCAGAGTTGTTTTATCCGTTCACCTACTGATGGACAGTTGGGCTGCTTCTAGATCTTGGTAATTGTAAATAAAGCTGCAATGAACATAAGGGTGCTTATGTTCTCTTTAATTAGTGTTTTCGGTTCCTTCAGATATATTTCCAGAGTGGGACTGCTGGGTCAAAAGACAGATCCATTTTTAATTTTTTGAGGTATCTCTATACTGCTTGCCACAGTGGCTGCACCAGCCTGCATTCCCATCAACAGTGCAAAAAGGACCCCCTTTCTCCACATCTTTACCATCATTTGTTTCTTGATTTATTGATGATGGCCATTCTGACAGGTGCGAGGTGATGTCTCACTGTGGTTTTAATTTGCATAACCCTGATGGCTAGTAATGTTGAGCATCTTTTCATATGTCTATTGGCCATTTGTATGTCCTCTTTGAAGAAGTGTCTGTTCAGGTCCTTTGTCCATTTTTTTTCCTTTGTCCTTTTTTTAATTGAATTTTTTGGGGGGTGTTGTGTAAGTACTTTATAAATTGTGGCTATTAACTCCTTAGCAGATGTATCAGCAAATATATTTTCCCATTTTGTTGGTTGTCTTTTGTCTTATTTTTTTTCATGATTTCCTTTGCTGTGCCAAACCTTTTTAGTTTAATGTAGTCCTATTTGTTTATTCACTTATTTATTTTTGATTTCCCTTGACTGAGGAGATATATATGATTAAAAATTTTAATGAAAATGCCTGAGATTTTGCTGCCTATGTTTTCTTCTATGATTTTTATGGCTTCAAGTTAAACATTTTAGTCTTGATTCATTTTGGTTTACTCTTGTGTGTGGTATAAGAACATGGTCTAGTGTCATTTTTCTGTAAGTATCTGTCCAATTTTCTCAACACCATTTATTGAATAAACTATCGTCAGCCCATTGTATATACTTGCTTCCTTTGTCTAATATTAATTGACTATAAAGATGCAGGTTTATTTCTGGGCTCTCTATTCTGTTCTATTAATATATGTGTCTGTTTTTATGCCAGTATCAGGCTGTTTTGATTACTATGGCCTTGTAGTATAGTTTGATACTAGGTAGCATGATTCTTCTACTTTGTTCTTCTTTCTCAAGATTGCTGTTGTTATGCAGGCCTTTTGTGTGTGTCCATATAAATTTTTGAAATATTTATTCTATTTCTGTGAACTATGCCACTGGAATCTTGATAGGAATTGCACTGAATATATAGATTGCTTTGGGTAGTATAGGCATTTTATTGATATTAATTCTTCCTATCCATGAACACCATATGTGCTTCCACTTTCTTGTATCTTCTTCAGTTCTTTCTTCAGTGTCTTATTACTTTCCAAGTACAGATCTTTTATATCCTTGGTTAGGTTTATTCCTAGGTATTTCATTCTTTTTGAAGCAATTGTAATGGGATTGTCTTCTTAATTTTCCTTTCTGTTCATTTATTATTGGCATTAAAAAGTACAACTTACTTCTAGATATTAATTTTGTATCCTGCTACTTTGCTGAATTAATTTATCAGCTGTTCCAGTTTCTTGGTGGAATCTTTGGGGTTCTCTATGTATAACATCATGTCATATGCAAATAAAGACAGTTTTACTCCTTTTCCAATTTGGATGCCTTTTGTTTCTTCTTCTTGTCTGATTGCTGTGGCTAGGACTTCCATTGTCATGTTGAATAAAAGAGGTGAAAACAAACATCCCTCCCTTGTTCCCAAACTTAAGGGGAACAGTTATAGTTTGGCTTGTTAAATATGATGCTGATAGGGAGGGGGACAGAGGGGAGCAAAAAGGGGATGGATGTAATACAACAACAGTAAAATTAAAAAAGAAAAAAGTATATATGATGCTGACAGTGAGTTTGCTATATATATAGCCTTTCTTATGTTTTGGTATGCTCCCTCTAATTCCACTTGTTGAGAGGTTTTTTGTTTGTTTGTTTTGTTTTTTTAATCACAAAGGGTCTTTTGTTGACTTTCATCAAAACCTTTTTCTGCATCTATAAATATGATCATGTGGTTTTTATCTTTAATTTTGTTTATGTGGTGAATCACATTTATTGATTTGTGAATGTTGTACCAACCCTGCATTTCCAGAATAAAACCCACTTGTCATGGTGTATGATCTTCTTGATGCACTGTTATATTCAGTTTACTAGTATTTTGTTGAGGATTTTAGCATCTATGTTCATTAGGGATATTGGCCTATAATTTTCTTTATTTGAATGTCTTTATCTGGTTATGGAATTAGAATGATACAGGCCTCATGAAATGAGTTTGGGAGCCTTTTTTCCCTCTTAAATTTTATGAAATAGTTTAAAAAAGACAGGTGTTAGTTCTTGGGATGTTTGGCAAAATTCACCTGTGAAGCCATGTGGTCTAGGGCTTTTGCTTATAGGAATTTTTTCTTTTTAAAAAATTACTGCTTTAATTTCATTAGGTTTAATCTGTTCAGATTTTCTGATTCTTTCTGAGTTAGTTTCAGAAGATTGTATGTTTCTAGGAATTAATCCATTTCATCCAGGTTGCCCCTTCTGTTGGCATATAATTGTTCATAATGTTTTCTGATAATCTTCTGTGTTTCTTTGGTGTTAGTTGTTATTTCTCCTCTTTCATTTCTGATGTTATTTATTTAGGGTTTTTATTTTATTTTTTTTTTTTGGCTTTATGAATCTGGTTAAAAGTTTATAAATCTTTTTTATGTTTTCAAAGAACCAGCTCTTAGATTCATTGTTCTTTTGCATTGTCTCTGTAGACTCTATTTCATTTATTTCTGCTCTAATCTTTACTATTTTCTTTCTTCTCACTTTGGGCCTTGTTATTCTTTTTCAACTTCCTTTAAGTATGAAGTTTAGATAATTTATTTCAGCTTTTTCTTTTCCTTTCTTTCTTTCTTATTCTTCTTCCTCTTTTTTTTTGGACTTAGGCCTGTATTGCTATGAATTTCCCTCTTACCCCACATTATTTTTATTTGTTTTAAGGTATCTTTTTTATTTCTTCCTTGATCACATTGTTAATACATTCATTGTTATTTAGCTTCCATGTCTTTGCATGTTTTTCAGTGTTCTCCTTACGATCGATTTTTAGATCCATGGCATTGTGGTCAGAGAAGATGTTTAACATGATTTTGATGTTCTTAAATTTATAAACACTTGTTTTGTGTTCTAACATGTGGTCTATCCTAGAAAATGTTCCACGCGCACTTGAAAAGTGTGTATATTCTGCTGTTTTGGGGTAAAATGCTCTGAAGATATTAAATCCATTTGACTTAGTGTGTTGTTTAAGATTGCTGTCCCCCTATTGACTTTCTGTCTGGAAGATATATGCACTAAATTCAATAGGATGTCAAAATTCCTGACTATGACTACATTTCTGTTGATCTCTCCCTTTGTATCTATCAAGATTTGCTTTACATATTTCAGTGCTATGTTGGGTGCACAAAGGTTTATTAGGGATATATCCTCTTGTTGTACAGTTCTCTGTGTCACTGTGTAGTGTCCTTCCTTGTCTCTTATGATAGCCTTAGTTTTAACATCTATTTAGTCAGATATAAGTACTGCTACCCCAGCTTTTTTATTTTTCCATTTGCATGACATATCTTTTCTCAACCCTTTACTTTTAATTTGTGTGTATCTTTTCATTTGACATGGGTCTCCTAGAGGCAGCACATATGAGGTCTGTCCCAAAAGTATTGAGCCAATGTGTCAATATAATTAAAACAGTTTGTGCTTGGTGCCTTTGGGACAGACCTTATATATATGGGTCTTGTTTTCTTATCCATTCAGCTACATAGGTGTTTTGGTCAGAACATTTAAGCCATTCACATTTAAGGTGATTATTGATAGATACATATGTAGTGTCAATTTATTGTTTGCCTATTTTCCTCTGTTCTTTTTCTTTTTCTTCTTCTTCTTAAAGCAAGCCCTTCAACATTTGTTGCAGTACTGGTATGGTGTTAACAAAATCCTTTAGCTTTTTCTTACCTGGGAAGCTCCTTATTTCTCCTTCTATTTCAAATGATAGCTGTGCTGGGTAAATTAGCCTTGGTTGTAGGTCCTTGCTTTTCATCATATTGAGAATTTCATGTCAAGCCCATTTGGCCTGAAATATTTTGTTGAGTAGTCAGATGCTTGTCTAATGGAGCTCCCTTCTAGGTAACTTTCTGTTTTTTCTCTTGCAGCTTTTAGGGTTCTCTCCTTGTCTTTAAGCCTTGTGATTTTAACTATGATGTGTCTTGGTATAGACCTCTTTGGGTCCAGCTCATTTGGGACTTTGAGCTTCCTGGGCTTGTGTGACTTTTTCCTTCACCAGGTTAGGGGAGTTTTCAGTCATTATTTCTTCAAGTAAGTTCTCAATCCCGTGCTTGCTGTCTTCTCCTCCTGCTATTACCATGATGTGAATGTTGTTATGTTTCATGTTTTCCAAAATGTCTCATAAGCGCTTCTTATTTTTAATAATTCTTTTTGCCTTTTGCTGCTCTGCCTGGGAATTTTTTTCTATGTTGTCTTTCAAAACACTAATTATATCATCTGCTTCATCTAATTTATTATTTATTCCTTCCAGTGTATTACTTATTTCAAATTTTGCATTCTTTATTTCTGATTGGTCCTTTGTTATAGTTTCCCTGTCTTTTTCATGTTATTGAGTATCCTTATAATCATTAATCTATACTCTCTGATAAGTTGCTTGCCTCCATTTTATCTAGTTCTTCTGGAAAAATCACCATTTTTTCCTTTGGAGTCTGTTTCTTTGTCTTCCCATTTTTGCTTTGCATTTTCCTCCTTAGCTGTTAAACTAATCAGTTGCTGAACTCATCAGTTATTAATCTAATCAAGCTGCAATCAGCAGCCTGCCTACACACCATCGGGTGGGGTAAAGTAATTCCTGAGGGAGGGGCTATTGCTTCCTCTCAGGCTGATGCTACTTGTAGAAGAGTGCTCTGCCTGAGAGGGGTAAACCTGCATTATGGGGAATGATCCAGCACAGGGATCCTGTGGGCTGTTTCTTCAGTTCTCTCCCCAGAGCCACCACCCCCACACGCTCCTCAAGCATCTTTAGTCCACTCTGCCCTCTTTTTTGCCAGCACCCAGGGTAAGTGTCTACAAATGAAATTTTGTGCTTTGGCCCTTTAAGAGGCTCTCTGCATCTTTAGCCGTCTCTCCCTGGCAGTAAGAAACCCTGTTACTTTTCACAGCTGATGTTATCTGTGTTCCTCTCTGGCTCTGGTACTGTAGGCTAAGGAGCCCAGCTTGGTGTTCAGACCCCACAATTCTCAGGGCAAAAATATCTAGCTGCTGAAATCTCCCTTTGGCACTTCAGCTGCTGCCTGCGGGAGCCCAGCCTGCCTTCTTACATCTCCTCCAAACTCTCTACCAGTCTCATTGTGGTGAAGTGATTTCTTCTGTCTGTGGTTATAAAGCTTCTCTCCACCAGTATTTAGTTGGTTATTCATGATAATTTCCCTGCAATTAGTTGTAATTCCAGATTGGTCCTAGGAGGAGGTTAGTGTAGCTTCCACCTACTTTTCTGCCATCTTAGATCCAGTGTCTAAACAAGTCCTGAGCACCCAGAACTCTTATCCCAATTCTTTCATATTTTTATCAAACCCTCTCATTTCCCTGTAAGTTCCAAAGATCTATCTGGACCTCTCTAATACTGAATGTGGCCTCAGATGAAACTGGCTGATTCCATTTAAGTACAAACATTTGTGTTATAATTTATTCTAGAAAAGGATGTGGTTATGAGGAAATAAACATTAACCTACCTTGAATGGTCAGATTTCTTCCTTGTTCTGATTAAATGATTGTTAAAGCTTTGCTATTTGGGTTTCTAACCTCCAGTGGGGGCATATGGTATGGGCTCCAGCCCTCAAACTTTCCTATGTGTCTGCAGGCTTCTCCCATTGGGCCTGTCAGGATAGCAAGGGTTGGGGTGGCAGGCATCACTCACTGTTTCCATAAGGGGGTGGCTCGATGCACCCACATAGCTCCCCTCCATTGTCTAGCTCACAGGTCCGGTTGGGACAGTCTGCCCCCACACAAGGGTCTTCAACCACTCCTGCTAAAAAGGAAAACAAACAGAAACACACACAAGTTGATTTTCACATCAACGTACAGTAGCATGAGGTTATACTCTGGATTTGCCTTTTTAATGGGACTGAGGATGGTCAGATAGCAGCCACAAATGAACATACTGGGCAACCTTCCAGAAAATGATGACAACAGCTGATAACTGGGACCTTGCTCTGGGCCCAACCCTGCTTCATGCCCTAGTTGCATTGTCTCCTCCAATCTCACAGATGCTTTGTAAACTAAGCATTGTAGTCCCCACTTCGCAGCAACAGGTTGCCCCAGGTGAAGCTAAGTGGTGAAGATGGAATACGTATACCATCTTAACTGCCCTGCCATACCACAGCTGCTCCCCGCACTGCCCTCTGCCACAGTGATGTGCCTTTGCGTCTTCACACAGGGTGGGATACAAATCACTCACTTCTATATCCCAATACCCAGTCACCTCAAAGCATGTGCTCCACAAATATTTGTTGAGAAACAAAATTTTAGAGCCTGTGAAGCCCCTTAAACCAGGACTTCTTGGTCTTTCTGATTCATGGTCTACCTTCCTCATAAACTTCTACTTAATTTCATAAAAATAGATAAACCAAAAACCTCCACACAACTCACAAGCATTGTCTTAGATTGATGGTAATATTTTGCAAAAGGGTAAACCTATAAGTAATACAAATGTATGTGAATCATCATTGTTATCCCATCAAATGAACAGTATTTCTACAGCAGAGGAGTCTACAGACCACCTTTAAGATCAGTCTGAAACCACTAATTGGCACCATTTTGCTTGAGGCACTCACTTCTTTAGAATCTCTCTCCCTTGCGGATGTAATAATTTTTCTATTCATCATGGTAAATGATGGTAAGAGCTAAAGAACCCACAATTGTTCAATCCAGGCATTAGTTTAAAACTGAGGAAAAAAGAGTGAGTGGTCCCACAGCTCCAGATGCCTCTCCTGACCCAGCTGCCATGCTCCCTGCTAAGGAACAAACCATGATAGGTGGGAGTAGGGTGATGATTTGACATTGCTCCTCCTTAATTCCAGAAGGAAGACTGAAGGAAAGCCATCAGCATCATTTAGATACATTCATTTTTTAAAATTTAACTTTATTGTTGATGTATTACATCCATCCCCTTTTTGCTTCCCTCTGTAGATACATTCATTTTTAAGGTCTTCCTTTTATAAAGACCTTTTCACTTGCCAGTATGTTCAGGTCCTCACACAATACTAAGCACACAGCAGCCCTCTGTAGGTGTCATGCTTAATTAAAACAATATGAAAACAACCCAAGAACCTAACAGAAAGAAGGTGTGGTAGCAACCACTCATAGGAAGAGAAAGACCTCACCTACAAGTGAGGTCCCCCTGCCAACTGGCAAATAAGATATGACATTAAACAGAGGGAATTTTTAAAAATTATATTGTTGTTGTATTACATCCATCCCCTTTTTTGCTCCCCTCTTAAACAGAGGGAATTTTTGATGTTAAAATGAAAAAGTAATGTTTTAAAAATTTCAGACAGTTCTTAAAGTTTAAAATGGTTAATTTTCAAAGTAGTTAAAGTATTGGTTATTGACACAATGTATTAAAGCTATCAAACAAAGCATCTGTTTATTTCCAAAACACTAGTAATTTTAAGAGATTCTGAAATCACTGAATGAATATTTTAATTAACTACACTGTTTTTAGGTTCTGAATTAACTATATTCTAATATAGTACTTGGTCAGGTTTAATCTTCAAATTTCCTGACATACATGCACAATCTGGGAATGGGCTGGTTTTCATGGTGATATTTCTATGTACATCAGGTTGGTGGTATGTGTCAAGGTACATGCTTACATTCTGCTGGACATGGTATCATACCACATTAGTGGAACAGAGTTACCATGTATATAAATGGACACACATATATGCATATGACAAATTTATATGTCTATATACATATTTGGTCCATGTATTTTATTAACATAGTAAGAAAGTGAGCAAATAGAATAATGGATATACACATCAAATAATATTCTTAGTACAGAAAAATCAATTGACATTTATTTTATCACTAATTTAATATATATAATCTCTTTATAAATCCAACTGCAGCTTCTTTACAGCCCAGACAGAGACAACCAGCTCAATTCAAACTCCACTTACCATTTGCCATGTGCCCCCTCCCGCCTTCCTGATGGGAGCTCTGAGCTGGTGGAGAGCTGAGTTTGGGAGCTGAAATCACTTGGGAGTCCCATACTTTGTCCCTCTACCTCGTAAGTTACTAAGCTGCTACCAATCCAATGCACAGAACCTCATCTCCCCATACAGGTATTCTAAATTCCATAACTGGATGGGAGCTACAGGTGAGTGAGGCTTAGCTAAAAAACAAACAAACAAACAAAAAATGCCTCTCACCAAATCTCTGTGGCAGTTTATAACTCTCAGTTTCCCAACCCACTGGCAGCAGGTCTGTGCATAAAGATGGGGCTCAGCCAACCCAATAAGACAAAGCAACACAACCAGCAAAACTGTTCTTTTAACTTAGGTATTAAGCTGAAGGAATAAAATAATTCTCTTACAGCAATTCTCCTTCTCAATCCACTCAGTGCTGAGGATCCCAAAGGAACGGCAGGACTCTCCATAGGCTGCCAGGGAACCGCACAGCTGGAACTTCTTGTGGTTGTAGCAGCCATCCAGGTAGCAGGATTCGTAGAAGGGGAGGGGGTCAAGTAGCCCATAGCAGGGCTGGAAGAAACCCTTCATATCTGTGAGCTTCAGGCAGTAGCCATCACCCTGCATCATTTGGATGTGCACGTTATCACACGCAGCAGCATACTGTGAGAACTGCAGCTCGTTGCAGCTGGGGGCAAGAAGTCTAGTCAGAATCAGTGAAGCAAACACAAACCTGAGATCTCCAGTGGATGGGTAGACCATGCCTGTTACTTCCTCTGCTAACCCAGAAGTCAACTGGCCATGCAACCTTAGGAAAATTAGGGGATCTCTACTATTAATATCACTGAGATAAGAGGGCATAAAATAAAATAAAGACTTGGAAGCCAAGCCTGTTGGAAAAAAGATAGATATTGACATAATAACCAATAACCTTTGATATAATTAACTAAATGATACAATATAGCGATGAATAGATATTGCTATTGGAAGTAATATTAATAATAATTACTATATTAACAATGACTGTGGGTAGGATTAAAGATTAAGAAGGAAGTTCAAAGGTTCTAAACCAGTTCCAGTCTGGCTATCAGAGACCACAAGCAAAACCTTCACAAGAAACTTGATGTCAGGCTGGCATTGTTTATAGACAAAGAAAGGAAGAAAGGGGGAAAAGGAAGCTCAAACAGAATCATAATTCTTCAGTACAAACTTAAAAGTGCTCATCTTTGGAAGCCCCAAGAATAGCTTAAATGTCCAAAATTGTTGTTTTTTTCTAATTGGGTTTAATAAGTAACATTTTAGAGAATGCATCAAATTAGGAATTCTAGAATCTGATCCGGACTCCTGTTGGGGCTCCTCATGTACATCATTCTGCTCTGGCCTCCATTTCACTCGGAAAAGAAAGAGGCTGGACCTGATGTTGCCCAAGACTCTTCCCAGAGTTCACATAGTTCACAGGACTATTTCAGTTTACCTGCAGAAGGGTCAAAAAGGACATGAAGCTTCATTTCCACATCTGGGCATTTAGCTGATGTTTGGCGTGTTAAAGTACAAGAGGATTGAGCTATTGCATAAAAAATTCTTGGAAAGAGAAGCATATCTGTAGATCCAGAAAGGCATGACCATCATTTAGCAGCCCAGAGAGTCCCTAAATTAAACCCTTTTGAAATAACTTGTAGAGCTCTTTCTAAGTTGGGGCCCAATATGACCTTGATAACTTCTGTATTAAAAAAAAAAAAAAAAAGGCTTTTCTGACTCCCACCAACTTCTACCTGTGCAACCACAACCAAGCCTTCTGGTAAGAGTCACAAACACACAATTTGACCCAGCACTGGGGGGAAAGGAAGGGGTAAAGGGGTAGCCCTTTTTCTCCTGAGTGAAGTCTGAATCTCACTGCAGCAGGAAGTCTACAGCAGCGGACAGCTGGTGGAGGCTTCAAATTTTAAGCCTAAGCAGGCTTGCCTATTTCTCCTTGGTTCTCTAGCTGAGGGTTGAATGACATGAAAATTATTGAGTCATACTGTGTAAGCCTAGTTCCTTCCTTTGACATTGAAAAGACTACCAAGGTCTTTGATGTATTTCTTTGTATCATGAAAACTCCGTAGACATTTGGCTCAGCTCTTTCCCACAGAGAAAAACAATGTTATGGAGAGTGCACTATTTTATGAACACCTCCTGTGGATGCAGGAGGATTAGGGCCACTGAGTCTAGTGGCAAGAATTCTCACCTCTTCTGCATGCCGTTGGTTTTCCAGCTCTGGGCCAGCACCACACTGCTCACCACTGGCTTTCCCCGCAGGGTCACATAATCATCAGTTAAGTCCCCATTGAAGTTGCCGCAGAGGCCACACACTTTGTTCTGCAACCTCTCACTGATGCTGATTTTGATGACATTGTAACCATTGTAGTGTATCTGGATGTCTGGGCTGGTGTCAATCACCAGGAAGCCCTCGCTGCTGTAGATTT
The DNA here is from genome assembly GCA_004026585.1 of Noctilio leporinus. NCBI lineage: Eukaryota > Metazoa > Chordata > Mammalia > Chiroptera > Noctilionidae > Noctilio > Noctilio leporinus. The sequence goes on from PVIW01000627.1 coordinate 228,371, forward strand.
TGGTTGCCAGCCCAGTTATAAATGGAACATTCACTTGTGTGCCATTCACCTATTGAAGAAAATAAAAGTAAATGACCCTTAGAGCAGGGGCTGGCAAACCTTTCCTGTAAAGGGCCAAAATAAATATTTTATGATCTATATTGCTACTCAACTCTAGCCTTATAGCAGGAAAGCAGCCCACAGACGTATCACTAAAAGAGTGAGGCTGTGTTCCAATAAAGTTTTATTTACCAAAACAGGCAGCAAGTAAATTCAGCTACATCTTGTAGTTTGCTGACCACTGCTCCAGAGTTCAAGGACATTCACTCATCTACTGTCTACAGTCACCATAAAAGAAGCAAACTATTAAGGAAGAGAGGTAAGAAAACATTACAACACTATAACTGCAGCAAGTGGCTGTTTTGTTGTTGTTGTTGTTGTTGTTCGTTTTTTGTATAAAACTTTCCTAAGTGTAACCCAATTACTGAAAGTGAAATTGAACCCTGCTCTGAGAAGAGTCTAACATGGTTAAAATGAATCCGAAGATTATTGCTATGTTTAATGTTTTCTTTCTTATACTGTTCAAACAGGAGGTTCACCCCAGAGGTCCTATAGGCATAGCGTTTTTTTTTGCATTTATTTATTTATTTATTTGTATTATAACAGTTTCTTTTCTTAGTCCTTATGGCAGAACAGAACATGCTTCTCTTATACTTACAAAATAATTATTTTTTAACCTGCAGGTTATTAGTAAATTTTATTTCTTATAAAAGTAGAAGCCTTTATAAAATATGATTCTTTACTATTTTGGTAGCTTGGGGTATTTTATTCAGTAACAATGGCAGTTTTGCTGCATTAGGCAGTCATTTTCACTTTCTAGCTCCTGGATTCTGGACCAAAACAGTTGTGTCTATGTGGGCCAATTTGCAAAACAAAGTGGGATGCCAAAAATCGTAGAAGCTTTCGTTGAGGTGAAAAACCAGTATTATAACTTACTCTTTCTTTTAAGCTTGTAAACTACTACCATTCTTTTGTCTAGGCTATTTGATGGATACTGAGCTATTTGATGACAGTTCAAATAGATACACTCAATGGGCCAATGATGGAAAGCAGATACCCACAATAACACTTAATTCAAAAAAACATGTTAATGTGTGTGTGTCCTGGCTCTATCTTTCTCCCTCCCCAGCTGTAATCAGAGCACTGAGATCTGACTCCATCCTTCAGATCTACCTGCTGTGAGCAGCCTGGTTTAACGGAGAGGCTAGGAGCTACTGTTAATAGTTCAGAGTAGATTACCTTGTTAAATGGAAGAGGTGGGAGGAATCCCAGTCAGAGATGGGGGTGGGGTGGAGATTCATTTATTTATTTATGTACACATCTAAGATTCATAAGAAACCAGGCAACTGTCCCAAGGAAAAGTCAATCTATGAGAAATTCGCCATATGTAGCCTTTGTTTTTCCTTTGAGATGTCATCATTGGACCTTCTATCAGCGGTGGATGTTTCATCAGGATTTTATTTAGGTAGTAGATTTTTGTTTTTGTTTTTTTGGGAGGGGCAAATAAACACTTGCCTTCCCTCAGCTTCTAGAAAATATGGCAGAGATTTTTAAAAAGCATGTCTTGGTACAGGTGAGAAGAGCCAAGGATAATTCTGAAGGCTCTTAAAAACAATTAGATGCTTTTTTTTGGAAATTAATCCAGAGTAAAAGCTGACTTATCTACCATTCTATCGCCCGAGGTTCTATTAGCACCCCTTTATGGTGCTGAGAATCTGTACCTTTCTTCCAGTCTTTGGAATTGCCAGCAAAGGCCTAAATGGGACCTATTCTTACACTTATAGAATCTTTATACTGTCATTCTTTAAAACCTGGTTACCTGTGCATAGTGCATATGAAGCAACAACCTGTTATCCTCAAACTTGGTTATCTCAGAAAAGTGCAATGAACAGTCCCAGTCACACTTCTTAAGAATTAACAGCAAACATGTCACCTTGACAGTGTTCCGGTCGTTGATGAGAATCTGCTCCTCATTGATGTAGAAATAGACGGGTGAGATAATGGTGAGGTTGGGGGACGACCACTTGTCAAAGTTAATGATGAGCTGGAAGGAGATATCGGGCAGTTTCTGGCAGATGGTGGAGAGCACGAAGGCGCAGTTTGCTGGGAAGCGGAGGAAGGCGCCATCAAAGGTGCGGAAGACACCTCCACCGGCCGCGAGACAGTAGGAGGTCTTGGTGCTGAAGCAGCCGCGCACCCCGCTCCTCAGGGCGCACTCTTCGCCTGACTTGCACTGGCGCGGGTCACACTGGATCAGGTTGCGCCGGAAGCAGCGGCAGCGCCGGGTGCAGTCACTGTTCCAGAACAGCTGCTTGGGCTGGAAGAGAGGCGCCCTGTGCGTTAAACTCAGGCTGTAGGCAGGGTTGGGGACCCCAAAACCCAGTGTATTTGGACTGTTTGCTGGCTGGGCTAGTCTTTCTTTAATGGGACTGAAATTTGCAACACAGAGCAGCAGGAAGGCTCTTTAATTCAAATGTTACATTAGTTCCATGTAATTCAGATGCCAAACAATATGCAATTTAGTGTTTGTTGGTTCCAAACAAAAAATTGGGAATCTTTACAGCTGGATTGTAGAACTACTCACAGCCAATCTGAATGTGCAGCTGTTAATGGAACTAGGTGAAAAGGAAATATATTGGCTAAAAATTTATTCTAACATGTACCAGTTCCACTTGAAGAATGACATTTAAATTTACTTGAGGAAAAAAAAAAAAAGCAACTGGCTCTTCAAAACTTAAATAGGTATAAAGAAAGTGATAACCAAACTTTATGATGAAGCATTTCAATATTTCACAATACTCAACACTCTAAACTTTTTTCTTGTATCCAGGCTACTTTTAATTTATTTCTATTGCAAGTATCTTCATTTCTAAGTGTCCTGAAGTAGAGGATCTAACAAACAGTGATGTTTTGTGAAAGTAAAGTTTTGGGATCAGTTCAACTAAATTTTAGTTGAGCCTGGACATGCTACATGTGCAGTGAGGACCTTGAGGACCACTGCACTAACCTCCCAGACTGTGAATATGTTATCCCTAAATTGAAGAGAATAATATCTTTCAAAGCAATTTCTATTCTGATCCCAGTAGAAGAGTATATAAATGCTGTGCTCATCATTTCCCCTGACCACATTAAAATTACATCTAAATTATAGAACAACCATCCTTCAGAACCACCTGAAGACTAGCTTATTAGAAGTCCTAAAATCAGGACTATAAAGAAGAGCCATGTTGATACTGGAAGGAGGGGCAAAATCCTGAAATGGAGACTGGTTCCACACCATGCAGTGGTTATGAATCAGTAGGAAATGTCTCAGCTGTGGAGATCCCCCCCAGGGTAGTAAGGGGTCCCAGACCCACACAACTCTTCAGCCCAGAACACCAGTGCTAGGAAGAGGAATCCCCACAACATCCAGCTGTGACAGTCAATGAGGACTTTGCCTGGGTGAGACAGAGGGCTACTGGAGTCCCAGGCATTCCTCTTAAAGGACTGTAGCAGAGCATAGAGTCACTTTTTCAAGAAAAACTAATCCTGGTCCTGGCTGGTAGCACAGTAGATAAGGAGCCAGCCTGCAAACTCAAAAGTTGCTGGTTCAATTCCGCAGCCAGGGCACATAGCCAGGTTGCAAGCCAGGTCTCCAGCCAGGTCTGTAGTTGGAGGCAGGTTAAAGGCAACCATACATTGATATCTCTCTCCCTCTCTGCCTCTTTCCCTTCCCTCTCTCTGAAAATAATAAAATCTTTTTTTTTAATTTAAAAGTTAAAAACAAACAAACAAACAAAAAACTTAAAAAAAAAGAAAAGAAAAGAAAAGAAAAACTAATCCTAAGCTCTAGTGAAGGGCAACAGCTTAAAAAACATGTGGGACATACAGGGAGGAACTGAACTGTCTTGCTTCCAGGGAAGGGCCAGAGGGACAACTCTTTTTGGAGCTAAAGTGCTTGTAGGTCCCATTGTTCCTTTGTTGGGCCCTACCCCCAAAATAGCTGGCAAGTTTAGGCAGGCACCAAAACTGAGTCTCCATTAACCTGGCTAACACTGCTAGTTTATCACACCCTGGTAATTTCCTGAGACCCCACCCCACTGCAAGGGTGCCCCAGAAGCAACACATCAGTAGGTAGTTTCAGACCAGATCAAAGCACCATCCAATAGCTCAACCAATGACACACCCAAAGTACAGACTTAACAGGAACCAGAATCATGCTAAGGTAAACCCCATACAATAGCTTAGCTGTTGCAGTCACAACCAGTCCTCACAGCAAGTCAGCTGTAGGGTTAATCCCATACAAAGATGATCCAATGGCAATAAAGGGCCAACTACAACAGGAAAGCATGTACAACCTACACAAGGACTACCAGGGAGCAGCCAGCTCAGGAACTTGCACTATTGGGCTTCACAAGAAACCTCTTACAAAGGGACACCGCCAAGAGTGGGGGATGAAGCAAATCTACTCAATATGCAGAAAAAACACAGGGAGGTAGCCAAATTAAGAAGACAATGTCCCAAATGAAAGGACAGGACAGAGCTCCAGAAAAAGAACTAAACGAAATGGAGGCAAGCCAAACTACCAAATGCAGAATTTAAAACAATGGTTTTAAGGATGTTCAATGAACTTAGAAAAAGAATAGATATACTTAGTAAAACTAATACAAGAAAATAGAAACCACAAAAAAGAACCATCAGAAAATAGAGAATATAATAACAGAAATTAAAAATTAGCAGAAGATTAAAGAAGAAGTGGAGGATCAACTCAGTGATATGGAAAATAAGCAAGTGGAAAAACTAAGTAGAACAGCAATTAAAAAAAAAAAAGAATTTAAAAATGAGGATAGTTGAAGCAACCTCTAGGACAACATTTCCATCATAGGGGTATCATACAAGTTCAGAAATTGCAGAGTCCAAAACAGGATGAACCCAAAGGGGCCACACAAAGAAACATATAAATACAATGTTAAATGTTAAAGACAAAGGGAAACTCTTAAAAGGGGCAAGGGAAAAGCACTTAGCTACTTACAAGGGACTTCAATAAGACTGTCAACTGATATCTCAACAGAAACTGTGCAGGCCAGATGGGACTGGCACAAAATGTTTAATGTAATAAAAAGCAGATCTACAACCAAGATTGTTCCACCCAGCAAAGCTGTAATTTAGAATTGATAAATAGATAAAGAACTTCCCAGACCATAAAAAGCTAAAGGAATTTACCACCACCAAACCAATATTACAATAAATGTTAAAGGGACTTCTATAAAAGAAGAAAAAAGATAAAAAATACAAATAAGAAAATATTACAAAGAAGAAACTCTCAGAAACATAAACACATATTAAAAGAAGTGAATCAACAACTATAAAACTAGTATATAGGGTAAAAGGCAAAACTAAGAAGATAATGTATAATTACAATAGTAAATTAAAAGGTACACAGAAATATGCATGCAAAAAGAAGTAATAATAATTATAAAATATAAACATGGAGGTAAGAGGGTAATAATTTTAGAATGTGTTGAAACATAAACAACAATTTGGTTAAAATAGATGGCTATAAACATAACTTGGTTTATAACAGATAACCACAAACCAAATATGTACAGGAGATATGCAAAGAATAAAGAGAAAATAATCCAAATACAATATCACAGAAAATCATCAACATATAAGAGAATAAGAAAGGAACAGAAAACAACAACAACAACAACAACAATAAAACCAAACATAATATTTTATAAAATGGTGATAACTATAAGCTATCAATAATTACTTCAAGTGAAAATGGACTAAATGCTCTAATCAAAGACAATGGTGGCTAAATTGGTAACATACAAGATCTGAATATGTGTTATCTACATAGACCCATGTCAGACTGAAAAACAAACAGCCTGAAAGTAAACAGAGGAAAAAAATATTTCATGCAAATGGAAACAAACAAACAAAAAAGCTGGGATAGCAATACTTATATCCGATAAAGTACACTTTAAAGGATTAGCAAGAGATAATGGAAGACCTTTCTGATTAAGAATCTGTAAAACAAAAAGATATAATTCTGGTAAACATTTACATACTCAGTGTAGATGTACCAAAATGTATAAAGCAAATAACAATAGATATAAAGGAAGAGAATGATCATCATAGTCATACTAGGAGACTTTAATACCCCATTGACATCAATGGATAGTTCATCTAGACAGAAAATGACCAGGAAACAGGCCTTAAATGGCACATTAGACTAGATGAATTTAATTGAAATGCTTAGACCATTTTAGTCCAAAGTGCATTTTAGTCCAAAGTGCTAATATATATATATATTCATTCATTCAAGAATAAACCACAGTTAGGCTGCAACACCTAAATTTAAGAATATGAAATCATATCAAGCATTTTTTCCAACCAAAGTTGCATGAAATTAGAAATCAGTCATAAGAAAAAAAATGGAAAACACACAAACACAAGGAGACTAAATATATTATTAAACCATAAATGGGTTAACAATGGGATCAAGGAAGAAATAAAAAGATGCTTTGAGACAAATAAAAATGGAAACACAATTCAAAATTTATTGGACACAGTGAAAGCAGTCCTATAAGGGAAATTCTGGCATTAGAACCCCACCTCCAGAAGGGAGAAAAATTTCTATTAAAAATATCTAAACTTACACCATAAGAAAATAGAGAAATGACAACAAACAAAGCCCAAAGTGAGTTGAAGGGAGGAAATTTCAGTCTGGACTGAAAATAAACAAAATAAAGTGTAAAGAAACAATACAAAAGACCAGCAAAACGAAAAACTGGTTCTTAGAATAGATAAACAAAAGAGACAAACTTTTAACCAGATTCTTCAGGAAAAAATGAGGACCCAAATAAATAAAACCACAAATCAAAGAGGAGAAGTAACAACATAGAAATACAAAGGATTGTAAGAAAATATTATGAACAGCTATCTGCCAACAAACTGGACAATCTGGAAGAAATGGATACGTTTCTATAACTGTACAATCTTCCGAAACTGAACAAAGAAGAAACAGAAAATCTGAACAGTCTGAGTACAAGTAATGAAATTGAAGCAGTAAAGAAAAAAATAACTACCAAGAAACAAAAGTTCTTGGCTTCACAGGTGAATTTTACCAAACCTTAAAAAGAGAACTAAGACTTATCCTCCTCGAACTACTCCAAAAAATTCAGGTGGAGGAAAGACTCCCTAAGTCACTTTATGAGGGTAGCATTATTTTCATTTCAAAACAAGATAAAAACATCACAAAAAAGAATATTATAGGCTAGTATCCATGATGGACATAGATGCAAAAATCATGAAAAAAATACTAGCAAACTAAATTCAGCCATACTTTATAAAGATCAGACACAATGATTTATTCCTATTGTCAGGTGGGTGCAAGTTACATAAATGTCTAAGCACTATGCCACACATCTGAAAGTAATATAATGTTGAATGTCAACTGTAATTAGTTTTCTTTTTAAATTTACAAACACATTCTGTAGGGTAGTTATTACAATTAAATTAAATAAGCTATGTGAAGCCCAGTTCCTGACATATGTAAGAAACAATGGAATCATAGTTGCTGTGACAGAGGAGATCCAGTCAGACTGTTTCAGGTAATGAGGACATGTGTCATGGTATATTAATATACCACCACAAAGGTTATCCTCAGTAGGTGACAGCTTTTATGTTGTACTCTTCCCTAAACGAGCAACATCCTGTAGATACAACTTTATTTGGTAGTGTTAGTGCTCTTCATCTCGTGCTTTTTTAGACTAAGAATTCCAGGGGACTGTTGGAAATTGGTCATGATTATCCAAGTGGAGTATGAGCCCATCAAGCAGATTGACAGAGAGGCTGGAGACTCAGTGTTCTGGCTCAATTCATCAAAACAGTGTTAATCAAAGATGTTTTAATTGCACACATAGGCCTATGCTTCTGTTTAGTCACTGTTTTCTACTTTGACTACAGACTTATTAAAACCCTGGATATCAACTACAGATAGGACTCAGATTTAAGAATAGATATAGGATTAGGTCTTCCAAGATAATTTTCCTCAGTCCAATATGATTCAAGATGCCACAGCTGATAACTTTAATTCTCAAAGTGAAGTAGCTCCTGGGATCAAATCTTCCCTCCTTCCAGACCTGTAAAATATTCTGGATGCCAGCAATCTCAGACTTGTAGAATAATTGAATAGATGGTCTGAGCTCTTTCTGATAAGAAGTCAGACACTGCATGGGTAAGAAGAAAAAAATAACCTGACATGTGGATGTGATAAAGGCTAAATAACTCATCCCACAGAACATGATTGTGAAACCAGCCCCATTGTATCGTGACTGGCTGCAATGCTGCTTTCATTACCTAATTAGACGCAACAACAGCTGGGAGATTATCCTTCATGCTAACGGTTAGATGTGCTCTCTTCATTTCCAAAGTTTTTTTTTTTTTTTTTTTAATTAAAAAGCCCCCAAGTTTGTTTGAATTGTGGCAAGTAGATGTGGATCATTTGTTCAGTGAGTTAACAAATATATGCTATTGTCAAAACCCACTGACTTCCTGGTGAAAAGCAGATAGAAATGTTTATAGTACTAATGGCTACCAAGAGCTGTAATGTGCCTTTTCTGAGAGTTCTAAGGGCTTTTATCTGCATCATTCCATGAACACACCTCGATATTTTGTTTACAAAATGCTTCTCAGGAGAATAACAACAACAATAGCAGCTACTAGGTGCTATGTACTAGGCAAGGCACATGGCATGGATTATTTATACAATCACATTATTGAGTTGGTATCATTAGTTGCATTTCATAGGCTGGGCAGCTGAAGCTCAGAGAAATGACACAGGCTGCTCAGCGTTATCTTACAAGCCATGCTTTAACCGGGACCAAACCACATCTCGTTCCATTATGCCCCAGACAGCCAAAGCCTCTTCTGAGGCTCCAGGAGAGGAGCAGAGATAAGAGTGCTTTTCCAATTGGGAGCCTGACTCTTTCTTCTTCCAGATTGTAAGAAAGTGGAAAATATTATATCCACCACATATTCTGCCTTTTCCTTACAAATTACTAATATTTCTAACAGCTAACTTCAAAACCCACCTCTTGGTTAGTTCTAATATTTAACTCTACTTTCTCCTGTCTTTCTAATTTAACATTTAAGCAAATTTCCCCTTAAGAGTGAAATTGAGAGTCATTTCAACATTTGTTTCACTTACTCTCAAAGTAAAGTCAACTTAGTGGTTCATTATTATTATTATTATTATTATTATTATTATTATTATTTAGAGAGAGGGGAAGGGAGAGAAGCAGAGAGGGAGAGAGACATCAATGTGTGCCTTTCACCTGCCTCCAACCAGGGACCTGGCTGGAGACCTGGTTTGCAACCTGGTTATGTCCCTGACTGGGAATTGAACCAGCGACCTTTGGGCTTGCAGGCTGGTGCCTTATCAACTGTGCCACCAGCCAGAGCTTTTTTTTTGAAGATTTTATGTATTATTTTTAGAGAGTAGGGAAGGGGGAGAGGCAGAGAGGGAGAGAGGCATCAGTGTATGGTTGCCTTTCACCTGCCTCCAGCTACGAACCTAGCTAGACACCTGGCTTGCAACCTAGTTATGTGCCTTGGCTGGGAATTGAAATAGCAACCTTAGGATTCATAGGCCAGCATCTTATCCACTGTGCCACCAGCCAGGGCAACTTAGTGGTTCTTGAACAAGTCAATGCATCATTACAAAAAGGAGATAATATTTATTTTTGCCCTGTTTATTTACAATTTAGATATTTATTTATTATTATTTTTAAATATTTTATTAATTATTTTTAGAGAGAAGGGCAAGGAGGGAGGAAGAAAGAGAGAGAAACATCAATGTATGGCTGCCTTTCACCTGACTCCAGCTGGGAACCTGGCTGGACACCTGGCTTGCAACCTGGTTATATGCCCTGACTGGGAATTGAACCAGCAACCCTTCAGTTTGCAGGCTGGTGCCAATTCACTGAGTCATACCAGCCAGGGTCAGGCATTTATTTTTTAAAGCATTTTTTAAATTTTATTTATTTTTTAGAGAGAAGAAGGGTGGGTAACAGAGGGAAAGAAACATGGATTGGTGGCCTCTTGCACACCCCCATCTAGGGATCTGCAAGAGGCAACCCAGGTATGTTCCCTGAGTGGGAGTCAAATTGGTAACCTTTCAGTTCATAGACTGGCATTCAATCCACTGAGACACACCAGCCAGAGCTCCAATTCAGACACTTAAATTCAATTTTTAATGCTGCTATTTTTGCATTTAAAATTGATTAATTCTGTAGGGTATTATTTTTCACTTATTATGTTATTTTGAAATTGTCTTTTTGTTCTTGAAAATGCATTATTTTTCCTCTCTGGAATAGATTTTTAAGCTCCTTAAGGCAGGCAAGATGCTTTATGATCCCCCAAAGTACCACTAGCACAGTGATCCACAAATAGCAAACAGATACTTGATATTTGCTGTTGTTAACTGTTTGCTCACCAACATAAGAAATTGATGTTTTTTTAAAGAGAGAGTGGGCTTAAGATAGAACCCTGGGCTAAATAAGGCAAGGCCATTCCTACTAAGTATTATGGCACATAAAGAATTTACACAGGTGAAGATGATGGCATAGATAAATGCAGTACTTGTATCTTCCCACAGCCACATCAAAACTACAACTAAAATATAGAAAACCATCATTCAGAACCATTCAGAACTACCTAAATCTAACTGAACAGCAGTGTTGTAACTATACAGAAGAAGCCACATTGAGACTGGTAGGAGGGGTAAAGAGGCAGAATGGACCAGCTCCTTACTCATGTGTGGCAGATAAGAATCGGGAGGGATAGCTTGACTCCCAGGTATCACCATAACAGAGAGGAGTCCCAGCCCCACACCAGGCTCCCCAGCCCAGGGTTGCAGTTCCAGGAAGAGAAGTCTCCATAACTTCTGGCTCTAAAGATCTGTGGCAATTGTAGCTGAGTGGGATGAAGGTTTCTGGAGTTCCAGATGTTTCTCTTAAAGGGCCCATGCAGACTTATTAGGACTCACTCTTTCTGAGCTCCAGCACTTGGGTAGCAGTGTGAAAAGTGCCAGGGACATATGGGTAGGAATGGGGAAGTTCTCTCCAAAATGGAAGTGTTGACACAGGCCATTGTTCCTTTGCTGAGCCCTCCCCACACAGACTAGGCAGGCAGATGCCATTCTGAGACTATCAACCTGGCTATCTCTGTTCATCCTGCCCTGGTGAGTCCCTGAGGTCCTGCCCCACTCAACGTACAGGCCCACCCAAGTTGTTTCCAGTGGCTTTTCCATATGAATGACCTGTCTTGACTCTTGCTTCAGACTTTCCTCTATTTTCTCAGATAAGCAGCCTCTAACCTCAGTGTGTCATGTACCTCTTGGTAAGTGGTCCTAGGCTCAGCACTAGCAGCAGCTGGCCTTGCTTCATAGCTTGAACTTTTCTGCTCACCTCCAGATGCAGCACAAGTAGCAGTCATCTACAGATCACTTTATAGCTTCTACTGGGTGGCTCTGGGCAGAATACAGGTGTCTGGCCTTGGCCTGCACTTCCTGGGAGGCCCCAGAGCAGCTTACCCACTAGATGCTTTAAACCACCTGGAAGTGCCACCACCCAACCATCTCCACAAGAGACACAGTCAAGGGATAGACTTAGAGTGCACGAGTGCCATGCTGCAGTTAGTTCTGCTCTGTGGAGTGCACCCCTGAACAGCTGATCCTCCAAGGTGATCAATGGTTGCAGCCAATCCTGGCAGCAGATTAGCCTGGGGGTAAATCACTCACATTGACATGTCAACAGCAATCAAGACCCAAGTATAACAGGAGAGTGTACATGGAGCCCATGTGGAGGGGTATACCTGGAACACCCCACTTGTGTGATCAGAAAGGCTATGCCACTGGACCCGACAGGATTCCTATTACATAAGGCTACTCCACCAAAACTGAAGATGTAGCAGATGTATGTAATACGTAGAAACAAATACAGGGAGGCAGCCGGAATAAGGAGATATGGAAACATATCCTAAGTGAAAGAACAAAACAAAACTGAAAAAACAAATAGAATTAAACAAAATGGAGTCAAGCAATCTACTAGGTTCGCTAGTTGTAAAGATGTTCAATGAATTTAGGGAAAGAGTAGATGAACTTAGTGATAACTTCAACAAGAAGGTGGAAAACATTAAAGTGCCAGTCTGAAATAAATAACACATTATAGGGAATCAAGAGTAGAGTAGATGATGCAGCATATCTAATCAGAGGTTTCAAAGATAAATAAGCAGAAAATACCCAATCAGAATAATAAAAAGAAAAAAAATCCACACAAGTGAGGATTGTTTAAGGAGCCTCTGGGGCAACTTCAAGTGTACCAACACTCACATCATAGGGGTACGGGGAGAAAAGAGAGAGCAAGAAATTGAAAACCTGTATAAAAATATATTAGCTGAAAATTCCCTTAACCTGTTGTAGGGAATAGACATACCAATACAGGAAGCACAGGAATCTCAAACAAGATAAACTCAGAGGCCTACACTAATACACATCATAATTAAAATGCCAAAGGTTAATGACAGAGAGAATCTAAAAAGCAGCAAGAGACAGGCAGTTGGTTAGCTACAAGGGAGTTCCCATAAGACTGTTGATTTCTCAACAGAAACTTTACAGGCCAAAAAAGAGTGGCAATAAATAATCAGTGATGAAAAGCAAGGTACCAACCCTGGCTGGTGGCACAGTGAATAAAGTGCTGGCCTGCAAACCCAAAGGTTTCTGGTTTGATTCCCAGCCAGGGCATATAACCAGATTGCAAGCCAGGTCTCTAGCCAGGTCTGTAGCTGGAGGCAGGTGAAAGGCAACCATACATTGATGCTTTCCTCCCTCTCTGCTTTTCTCCCTTCTCCTCTCTCTAAAAATAATAAATAAAATATTTAAAAAAAAAAAAAAAAGAAAGAAAAGCAAGGTACCTACAACCAAGACTACTCTGACTAGCAAAGCTATCATTTAAAATAAGAGGACATAAAAAAAGCTTCCCAGAAAAGAAAAAGCTAAAGGTGTTCATCATCACAAAACCAATAACACCTGAAATGTTAAAGATTTTCTTTAAGAAGAAATAGATAAAAATATGTATAATAAAATGGCAATAAATATCTTTTTTTTATTGTTGTTGTATTACATCCATCCCCTTTTTGCTCCCCTCTGTCCCCCTCCCCACCCACCCATTCCCCCCAAAGTCAATCCCACCTGTTGTCCATGTCCATGGTTCCTTTATACTAGGTTCTTGTCTAAGTTGCTCCCCTTCTTTCCCTCTGCCTCCCCCCTCCCCCCAACCCCATTCCCCCTGACCACTGAAGGCCTATTCCTTGTATTCATATACTTGGTTCTGTTTTGCTTGTTGTTAGTCTTGCTCATTATTGTCCCGTAATGGGTGAGATCACATGATATTTGTCCTTCACTGACTGGCTTATTTCACTAAGTATAATACTCTCCAGTTCCATCCATGTTGCAAAGGGTACAAGTTCCTTCTTTCTTTCTGCTATATAGAATTCCATTGTGTAAATGTACCAAAGTTTTTTGATCCAATCATCCACTGATGGGCACTTAGGCTGTTTCCAGCACTTGGCTATTGTAAATAGTGCCACTATGAACATAGGTGTGCATAGGTTCTTATGAATTGGTGTCTCAGGATTCTTTGGGTATAGTCCAAGTAGTGGAATTGCTGGATCAAAAGGCAGTTCCATTTTTTGTTTTTTAAGGAAACCCCATACTGTTTTCCACAGTGGCTGCACCAGCCTGCATTCCCACCAACAGCGTATGAGGGTTCCCTTTGCCCCGCATCCTCGCCAACACTTGTTGTTTGTTGATTTGCTGATGATTGTAAAATGGCAATAAATATCTATCAACAATTGAATCTAGAAGAACAAAATAAATAGGAAGAGCAGAAACAGACTCAGAGATACAAAGACCATTTTGATGGTTGCCAGATGGCAGGGCACTTGGGTAAATGGGTGAAAAAGATGAAGAGGTAAAGAAATAAAAATTGGTAGTTACAGAATATTTATAGTGATGCAAAGTACAGCATAGGGAATGTAGTAATAACTATGTACAGTGTCAGATTTATCAGGATGATGCTTTAGTGAGTTATATAATGTTTGATCACTGGGTTGTACATATGAAAGTAATATGATTATAATTGAAAAATAGAAAATTATTTAAAGTCTAAATGAAGTTTATGAAGTACAAAAAGTAAACAATTTAGTGAGCTGAATGTCTTACTTAGTGATGTGTACAAAGGACACTTTCATTAGCTCAAGATTTAAGCCTCAGATATAGAGAAGCATAGGGCAGGTTGTGGAGCGCAGCATTAAGCAGTCCATATAGAAATCTCTGGGGACAGTACCAGAGTGACAGATGGCACGTGCTTTCGCTCACTCCCAGGGAGCTTCAATAGCCTTCCAGACTCAAGTGTCACATTTCCTGTTTAAAAATGTCCCCAGCTAAGACAGCCACAAATGTCAGATTCACAACTACTATGTCTCCAAACAAGTGCCGTACTAGAGGCTTTCAAACTAAGATTGACAGGAGAGGAAATCAGAAGGACCTAGAGACAGGCATGGTGGAGAGAGGAACAAATGCTTGAGATGGGAGTAGGCAGGGTACTGCAGACCTTGCTATGCTGAACAGGGAGGACAGTGAGCCCAAATGCATTTCCAAATCCAATACTCAGTGAGTATTGGTTCAGTGTGATCAAACTCTTGGAGTTGGAGTGAACTCTGGTGATTGGCAAAGAGAAACAGGCAGGGCTGAGCTCCCCAACCTACCTCGTAGTATTTGCCATCTGAGTAGCAGCCACAGCTGTGGGGCAGGATGCAGCTCTTGCCATTGAGGACATAGCCTGTGTCGCACTGGCAGCCCTCCACACAGTAGTGGTTGCAGTCACTCTTCAGGCGGATGGCAGCACAGCGGGGCTGGCAGACACTTACACAACTCTCGTAATGGCTGTTGGGAGGACAGGTGACGGCTGGAACAGGAGACACAAGTCAAAATTCATGCAATCACAAGAGCCTTAAGCAGTTCCTGAGGCAGTGCTCCCCCAATCAGGGAGAGGGGTGTGTGTTGGGGCTAGGGATAGGGTGCACTTTACCACCTGTCCTGATTACCACCCTTCCTGCTGATGGGAAGCCTCTGATTTATTATTGTTTAAATAATGGACTAAAGAGCAGATAAAGGTAATTATAGGGTCCTCACATTATCTTTGTCCTGTCTTCAGTCTGTTTTGGGGTCCTCTAATCTGCTATCTTAAAACCAATTCCCGCCCTGGCTGGTAGCACAGTGGTTAAGGCGCCAGCCTGCAAACCCAAAGGTCGCAGGTTTGATTCCCAGCCAGGGCAACATAACTAGGTTGCAAGCCAGGTCTCCAGTCAGGTCTGTGGCTGGAGGCAGGTGAAAAGCAACCATACATTGATGTCTCTCTCCCTCTCTGCCTCTCTCCCTTCCCGTCTTTCTAAAAATAATGAAATAAAATCTTTAAAGAAAAAAAAAAAAACAATTCCCAACATGTATCTTGACTTCAGTTAGGCATCCACAATCATTCTTGCCTTTAGATGTTCACTCATATTGCTCTCCTTTAGTCATGCCTTTCTTGCTCCTCTCAGCCTATCCAAATTCCCCGTTCTTCAAGTCCCAGGTGGAGCTCCAACTTATTCATAAAGTTCTCACCCTTATACCAGTACTAATAATTCACTTTCGTCTCAGAAATTTCACAAAGCCTTTTCCCAAGCTAGTAGTTTATGAATGGTAGGCCTCTGAGCCCTTTGATTTCTGAGAAAGCAAATGTGCTGCATGTGTGTGTGTGTGTGTCTGTAGATTGACCCATGTCAACTATATTCTATGGGTTTCAAATGCATGTAGATACTTATAAAAAGCAGTTAGGGTCCTGGTGAGGAGCACTAACTCAGGACCCACATTTAAGAGACCACAGCTAGTTACCTAGCCTCTCTGGCTCTCAGCTCCTTAATCTGTAAAATGCAGATACACATAATAGCTACTTACTTCATGACTTGTTGGGAAAGATTAAGTGAGTCTGAATGCTTAGAGCTGTGCTTAGCATATGAATGTTCAGTAAGGGTTAGCCAATAACTAAAGACAATTTTATAGAAATTATTTTTAATGGATGTAGTACATAAAAAGCACATCTACTAATATGTGAGAATTTCTCACATTAATTGAGAATTAATACCATTTAGCCTTGTTTTTGCACTGCTGAGTGATATATTTTCTATGTTTGTGATGATGCTACAGTGATTATTTCTGTACATATCTTCACCCCCATTTGTAAGTGAATCTGTATAACATATTCCTCAAAGTGCAGTTACTGGGTCAAATTTAATTCTCAATACATGCAACTTTAAAGAGGTTGTGCTAATTTATCCTCCTATCAGGGCTATAGGAGGAGGTTTATTTTCCCACATCCTCACTGATTATTTACCACCAAACATTCTGATCTTTGGAAATATTAAAGGTGAAATGCTGTCACTATAAGGAATTATTATCCATAATATATAGAGAACTCCTAAAACTCAACAATAAAAAAAAATAATCTGATTTTAAAATGGGCAAAGAACTTGAATAGATATTTCTCCAAAGAGAACATATGAATGATCAATAAACACATGAAAATATTCTCCAAGCACTAGTGATCAGAAAAAATACAAACTAAAACTATGAGACCTCATACTCATTGTAATAGCCTTTATCAAAAAGCAGGAAAATGGCAACAATGTGGAGAAATCAGAATCCTTGTTCACTGTTGATGAAAAGTAAAAGGGTACAGCTGCTATAGAAAACACTGAGACAGTTTCTCAAGATCTTAAATATCAAATTACCATATGATATAATAATTCCATGTCTGGGTATCTACTCAAAAGACTTGAAAAATATCTCAGAAAAATATTTATACAGCCATATTCATAGCAGCATTATTCACAATACCTGAAATGTAGAAGCAGTCCAAGTATCCATCAATGAATAAATGGATAAGCAAAATACAGTATTTCCATACAATAGAATATTATTCAACTTTAAAAAGAAAGGAAATTCTGCAATATACTACAATATGAATGAACTTTGATGACATTATGCTCAGTGAAATAAGTCACCCATAAAAAGACAAATACTGTATGATTCCACTTACATGCAGTATCTAAAGTGGACAAGTTCATATAGACAGAAATTAGAACAATGGCTACCAGGTGCTGGGGATGAACAGCTGTTGTTTAATGGGTATGGAGTTTCAGTTTTGCAAGATGAAGAGCTCTGGAGATGAATGGTGGGGGTGGTTGCCAATATGGATATACTTAATATCATGAAACTGTATACTGAATAATTGGTAAAATAATAAACGGTGTTATATGTATTTTACCATCATAAAAAAGTTTTATCTGCTATATCCTTATTCAGTTCACATTCTTTGAGATTCATTATCTTTTCATTTGTTTATAATCCATCTGTGTATCTTTTTCTGTTAACTGCCTTTCAATGTCCTTTACACATTTTGTCTTTTTAAATAGCAAAATCTCTAAAAATGAAAATAGGCTTTGGTTTGTCATTTGTTATTCAATATTTTTCATTTGTCTTTAAATTTTTTTTAAGTGTAATTCTTCATTTAGGAATATACAATGTTATATATTGCATACACATGTAAAATTCACTTCGTTAAACCCTTAGTTGTTATTCTTGAAAGAATAATGAAGAGTAAGTAGAATAAAATGTTGAAACTGCCAAAGGGTGAAGTTAGTAGAATATTTTTGAAATTAATAGACCCAGAACTGAATTATAAGTTTACTATTTACTAATATAGAAGTAAAGTTTAGAATTAAAAGCTGAAAAATGGGAGAACCAAGATGGTGGAGGAGCAAGTGGAGCTACACCAATCTCCTCCCAACACCAAATTGGAATTACAACTTAATTGGAGAGAAATCATCCAGAATAACCAACAGAACACCAGCTGGAGAGAAGCCTTATTACCAGGGTCAGAACAGAAGAGCCAATTCACAACATGACCGGTAGCAAGTGTGGAGATGAGAGAGGCTGGCGGAGCTCCCATAGGCAGCAGCTGAAGGGACAGAGGAACACCTCAGCAGCTAGGGTTCCACCTGAGAAGGATGGGATCTAAACCCCCAACTGGGCATCCCAGCCTATAGCAACAAAGCTGAGAGTAAAATAACACCCAGCTGTGAAAAGCAAAAAGCCGCCAGGTTTAGCTGGCTTGACACAAAGACTGAATTCTTAAAGGGACCATGCACAAAAATACGGTGGCACCTACTTACTGTGGGCTGTAACAGAGGGAGGGCACAGTGGACTAGAGACACTTAAGGAGGGTTTGGGTCAGTGGGTTTAGGGGGAGAGTTGAGGGAGCAACCAGTTAAGTCCAGTACTGACTCATCCCCCATAAGGCCAGCAGACAACTCTTCTCCAAATGGTGGGAGCCTGAGGGAAAGCCACAGCCCCACCCACAGGAATTAATCCGCCCCACCCAGCAGTGCCTAAACCTGACCTCAGGTCACAGGTTGATTGGATTAATAACTGAATTCATCTGCCCCGCCCAGAGGTGCCTAAAACTGACCTCTGATAACAGACTGACTAAATTAACAACTAAAGGAGACAGACAAAGACAGTGGATCTCTGGTGGTCGCCAACTGGCTGACCAGAACCAGACTGGGATATGAGCTGACATCACCAAGCACAGATCCAGGAAGTAAAAAAAAAAAGTGTAGATCTATAGCACAGAAGGTCACACCACTAAGACAGTAAGTCAAAGCAGACCAACCCAAGAAGCAGAAACAAACGAGTCACCTAAAATGGGGAGACAAAGAAATAAACCTTCAGCAAATGGAAAGGAGTAATCACCAGGAAAAGTGCAAAATGAAATAGAGGCAAGCACCCTATCAGACATGGAGTTCAAAATAATGATGATAGAGAAGCTCAATGGGTTAAGTGAGTTCAAAGAAAACTACAAACAATACCAGGGGAACTACAAAGAACTCCAGGAAAGCTACAAGGAACTTACTGAGAACTACAGCAGCATTAAAAAGGACATAGAACCCATCAATAAGAGCCAGGAGGAAATTAAGAATACAATTTCTGAATTGAAGAATGCAATAGAAGGAATCAAAAGCAGGCTAGAGAAAGCAGAAGATCAGATCATCGAGCTGGAGGTCAATGTAGAAAAAAATTCCCAGGCAGTGCAACTAAATGAAAAAAAGACTGAAAAAGAATGAAGAGGTTTTAAGAGAGCTGCTGGACAACATGAAACATAATAACATCCATACCATAGGGATACCAGAAGGAGAAGAGGAGGAGCAAGGGATAGAAAACCTGTTTGAAAAAGTAATGACAGAAAATTTCCCTAACTTGAGGAGAGAAAATGTCACGCAAACTCAGGAAGCACAGAGGGTCCCAAGGAAGATGAACCCAAACAGGCCCACTCCAAGGCACATCATCATGAAAATGGCAAATTTCAAAGACAAGGAGAGAATCCTGAAAGCAATAAGAGAGAAAAAGCTAATAACATACAAGGTTATCAGCTGATTTCTCAACAGAAATATAATGACCCAGAAGGGAATGGCAAAAACATTTCAACCAATGAAAAACAAAGACCTGCAACCAAGAATACCCATCAAGGCTGTCATCCAAAATGGAAGGTGAAATAAGGAGCTTCCCAGACAAAAGAAGTCTAAAAGAATACATCTTTACCAAACCAGCATTGCAAGAGATGCTAAAGGGTCTGTTTTAAGAAGATGAAGAAACAGAGAGACCAAAACACAGGCACAAAAGTAAATGGATTAAATGCACCAATCAAAAGACATAGGGCAGCTGAATGGATAAGAACCAACTTTAATTTATGAATGCTTTAAAGTAATCTTGTTATAAATGGATTTTACAAAATAAGGTACAATTTTGTATATTACTTGTATCTGCATTACTGCAGATTAAGTTTTCTTAGATTGTAATCATTTCACAATATGGGAAAATCATGTTACTTGCAATAACTCAGAAAAATCGAATGAAGGAAGAAGAAAAACCTAAGAAAATGTGGATGTATATTACATAGATAGCATGCTATCTTTCTTATTCACTGTTACAAAATATGTGCTTATTTGTGGGTGTGTAGTATATAGACTTTGTTAGCAATTTATGTTTTAAATAACAACCAACTGGACATGGATGTGTTATGAAATCAATCTTTAGGTTAGAAAAGATGCTAAGGATGAAGACCAATTTGCATTGAATTTACAAATTACTAAACTATATGATTTGTGTACATAGATAATATATATTCTCATATTAGCATGTAAATTAGATGAGATTCCTTTCAACTAAGTCATGGAAATACACATTTCCAGTTATGAAGGCCCCCTAACTGGGGGTGCTTGTGAAAAGGAATTAATGCTATATTAAACTTTATTATTGAAATGTGAACATACCTAATCTCTACCTCAACAGACTCTTAAATAGTTCAGGAGTTAGTTTAGAACCACATAGGAAGTCAATTACAAGTTCAAAAAAAATAGCTAGAACACTATTCTACAAAATTATCAAAATCCTAGGGATTTTTATTTTTTACCTCAACTTAGTAAACATAATAATTTCTACTCTGGTGACCAGCTGAGCACTGCAAGTGCCATTATTTCTGAAGGCTTCAACTTGTAAAACACATTTAGAAGAAAAACAGAGGGTATTGAAAGAAGTAAGACCTGTGCACAGCTTAAATAAATAAATAAATCTTCTATTTAAGATGGATAACTCCAAAAAGAATAAGTTATAGTTTCAGTAGCTTAAAATAAAGTTGAGTTGTATTATTGGAGTGGGGAAGATCTGACTCAAAAACCAAATTCATATTTTACCATGGGTTTGGTACTATCTCTAGGACAACTTTCACAAAAGTGAATTCTGCAATATATCATTTCTGTGATATATTTCACAAAAATAGCATTGCTGAGTAAAATAAGTATTAAAGAAGAAAAATCTGCTTAATTTTGCTCAATATATCTAACACACTATCACTTAACATGTAATAATTATATAAGCTATTGGCATATTTAAATTTTTTTGTATTAACTCTTCAAAATCCAGTATGTACTTTAAATATGTGTAAAAATATGTATGGGTGTAAATGTATTTTTGCATGTGTTTGGTAATATTGCAATTCATATTACTTAAAAGAGTAATTCTTTAAACAAACGAATTAATGTAGGCATTTTGGAATAATAAAAAAATATTGTATTAATATGATTTGAGAAGCTGACAGAAGGCAGTAATTAAATGGTGAATTTTCTGGGTGTAAAAGAAAAAAAGAAAAAGTATGCATTGGTGGTTACAGAATAGACAGGGGGATGTTAAGAAGAACAAAGGAAATAGAGAAGCCAAAGAACTTACATTTATGACTCATGGACATGAACTAAAGGGGGCATTGCAAGAGGAAATGGGGTACTGGGTGGAGGGGGGTAAAGGGGGGAAATTGGGACAACTATAATAGCAAAATGAGTAAAATATATTAATAATAATAATAAAAAGTGGAAAATGTAGTACTGAGAATTAGAAACATGTAAGGCAAGTTACTGCCTTTGTTTTTTTCAACATAAACTTTTAAGTACTATTTGGGTTACTTGATTAAAAATTAAAGTACATATATTTTGAGTTATTTTAATCAATTAATATTTTATATATATATGCATTTATGTAAGTATAGAATATATATGTACATATACAGATATGCATATACATACATACACATGTATATGTATGTGAATAACAAAAGGTATATTTTTTGCCATTGTACTTATGATGGTGGTTTTGTTTCTATATTATTCAGAGAAGCTGCCAGCTGCTCTTTGAATCTGCAGAAATGGGAATCATCTTGTGCAGATCTTCTTTGTCCTACCCTGGGTCATTTGTGTGACTCTTTCAGTTATGCAAATATGGGGCAAGTAGAAATTTATAGTCCTGGGATTAGAGTATTAACAAGATTATTTTTCCATTTGATTTAGCAAAATCCACCTATATGCAGAATTGAGGATTAGAAAATGAACCTATTTGCATAATGACCCTGGGGACATTCTAGCCAAGGTAGTAAGCATGAAATTGCAATGTGCCTCTAACATAAAAATAATTGTGGTTGAGTGGAAGAATCAGGATAGGTTATTTACCTTCAGTACAAAAAAGGATCTTAAGAGATTGTCAGTGGCAACTGATTTAGCCCATGAGAAGCACAACTGGACTTAAGCTAAACTCACATATTAAAACAAAATACAACCTGGGCGTTTAGCTCGGACTCACAAGTTGAGGTTGCAAGAATGTATTATGATGCAATATTAATAGATGTCGTCTCTGATTAGTACAGGATGAGTCTCCAAAAACTCCCTTCTATGTATGACTGCAAGAAATAACAACAGTGGTAAACCAATTAAGATCTGACTTCTCTCTGGCAAAGAACTGTTGGACTAACTATGAATAAGCTAATAGGATCTTTGCCCCATTTGAGGTGATAAAGAGGCCTTGAGAAAGAAATCACCAGCTCACTGCCAAATAGGGCATTGTGGGCTGTCGACATTA
Organism: Noctilio leporinus; assembly: GCA_004026585.1. Classification (NCBI taxonomy): domain Eukaryota; kingdom Metazoa; phylum Chordata; class Mammalia; order Chiroptera; family Noctilionidae; genus Noctilio; species Noctilio leporinus. The sequence continues at coordinate 251,019 of PVIW01000627.1, forward strand.
ACTGAAGGAAGAATGGAGCAAGGTGTAAGCATGGCCCAATAGACAGTGTACTGTGGGTCCTTTGCCTTAAGAGTTTTTATCTGTTTAGGTTGTTGGTTCCATCCCCAGTCCAGGTGTTTAAAGGAGGCAACCAACTGATGCTTTTCTCTCTTCCTTCCTCTCTCTCCTGGGCTCCCATGGAAGAAAGGCAGAGTGAACTAGAGACACTTGAGAATTTTGGGTAGTGGTTTTGAGTAGAGAAATGAGGAAGTAGCTGAAGAGGTTCCAGTGTTAACACATCCCCCGTACCACAGGCAGACCATTCTTCACCAATATGTGTTCCCACCAACAGTGTAAAAGGGTCCCCCTTCCTCACATCCTTGCCAGAACTCATTGTTTGTAGATTTATTGATGATAGCCATTCTGACAGGTGTGAGGTAGTATCTCATTATAGTTTTAGTTTGGAACAAAAAGGGGATGGACATAATACAACAATAAAATTTTTTTAAAAAATAAAAAAAAAATGGGGAAAAAATTACTACAGAGCTGGGAAGTAACAGTGTGGTGCTCAAAAATAAAATTATCAAAGCCCCCCCCCCCTACAAAAAAAATTTGCATCATTCTGACAATTGATGACGTTGAGCATCTTGTCATATGTCTTGGCCATTTCTATGTTCTCTTTGGAGAAGTGTCTATTCAAGTCTTTTGCCTATTTTTTAATTGAGTTGTTCAATTTATTTCTTTGATGTTGAGTTTTGTAAGTACTCTCTAATGAATCAGGTTAAAGTTTTGTCAATCTAGTTTATCTATTCAAAGAACCAGCTCTTGGATTCATTGATCTTTTTTGTATTTTAGACTATTTCCTTTATGTCTGCTCTGATCTTTATTATTTCCTACCTTCTACTAACTTTGGGCTTTGTTTGTTGTTATTCTTCAAGTTCTTTAAGTGTGAAGTTAGATTGCTTATTTGAGCTTTTTTCTTTCTTTCTTTCTTTTTTTTGAGATAGGAATGTAATGCTATGAATTTTCCCCTTAATATTGTTTTCCCAATGTCCCAAAGATTTTGGATTGTTGTGTCATCATTTTAATTGTTTTCAATCTATTTTTTTTATTTCTTCCTTAATCTCACTGTTGACCCATTTATTATTTAATAACCTGTTATATAGCTTCCATGTCTATGCATGTTTTTCAGTGTTCCTGTGACTGACTTCTAGTTTCATAGCATTGTGGTCTGAGATGATGCTTGAGATGATTTCAATCTTCTTAAATTTATTGAGACTTGCTTTGTGTCCTAACATGTTGTCTATTTTAGGAAACATTCCAAATGCACTTGAAAAGTATGTATATTCTGCTGCTTTGGGATAAAATGCTCTGAAGAGATCAATTAAGTCCATTTGGTCTTGCGCGTTAAGGCTGCTATCTCCTTATTGATTTTCTATCTGGAAGATCTATCTATTAAAGTCAACGTGGTTTCAAAATCTCCAACTATGCCTGTATTTCTGTTTGTTTCTTCCTTTATGTGCATCAAGATTTGCTTCACATATTTAGGTGCTCCTATGTTGAGTGCTAAAAATATTTACTAATGTTATATTCTCTTTTGGATGATTCCCTTTATCATTATGTAGTGTCCTTCTTTATCTCATGCTATAGTTTTGGTTTTAAAGTCTATTTTGTCAGACATAAGTACTGCTACCCTAAGTTTTTTCCCCCTTTCTATTTGCATGAAATATCTTTTTTTTCATTCTCTTTCTTTTAGTCTGTGTGTATCTGTCAATCTGAGATGGGTCTCTTGGAGGCAGTATATATATATATATATATATATATATATATATATATATATATGAAAACAAGATAAATATCTTATTTTTTTATCCATTCAGCTACCCTATATCTTTTGATTGAAACATTAAGTCATTTGCATTCAAGGTGATTATTGACAGATACATATTTAGTGCTATTTTATTGTTAGACCATTTCTTCTCCTTCTCCTTCTTTCTCCTTCTCCTTCTCTGTCCTCTTCTTCTTAAAGCAAACCTTTTAACATTTGTTGCAGTACTGGTTTAGTGTTAACAAACTCCTTCAGCTTTTTCTTATTTGGGAAGAACCTTATTTCTCCTTTGGTTTTAAATGACAGCTTTGCTGGGTAAATTAGCCTTTGTTGTAAGTTCTTGCTTTTCATCACCGTAAACATTTCACACCACTCTTTCTGTCCTGAAATGTTTCTATTGAAAACATTTTTTCTATTGAAAAATCAGATGACAGTCTAATTGTTGCTGCCTTGTATGTAACTGCCTGCTTTTCTTCTGTGGATTTTAGGATTCTCTCCTCATCTCTAAGCCATGTCATTTTAACGAGGCTTCTTTGGGTTCAACTTGTTTGAGATTCTGAGTTTTCTGGATTTGTGTATCATTCTTCTTCGCCAGTTAAGAAAGTTTTTTTTCATTATTTTTTTGAAATAAGTTTTAATTTCTTGCTCTTCCTCTTCTTTTCTGGTACCCCTATAATTCAGATGTTGGTATGTTTAAAGATGTTCCAGAGGCTCCTTATTCTATACTCATTAAAAAAATTTTTTTTTTCTTCTGCCTGTTCTGAATGAATGTTCTTTTCTTTCTTGTTCATTCTCATCTTCTGTTATTCCCATTTTGTGGATGTTATGCTTCATGCTGTACAAAATGTTTCTTAAGCTCTCCTCATTAAAAAAATTCTTTTTATTTTTAAAATTTTTCATATATTGATTTTGCTAATACAGTTGTCCCAATTTCCCACTCCTTTCCCCTCTCTGTCCAGTACCCTCATTTCCCCCCTGTAATCCCCTTTCTTAATTCATGTCCATTGGTCATGCATATAAATTCTTTGGCTACTCCATTTCCTGTACTGTTATTGACATCCCTCTATTTCATAGCTACCAGTTTTGCTTCTTGATCCTTGCACTTTTCTCATTTCTCCCCTTTCCCTTCCCAAATGATTTCCATGATTTTGTTCTTATGTTTGCTTGCTTAGTTTGTTTTTAAAATCCAGTTGTTGATGGCTGCACATTTGTTGCTATTTTAATGTTCATAGCTTTTACCTTTTTCTTATATGGTTCCCTTTAACAGTTCATATAATAATGGCTTGGTGATGAACTCCTTTGGTTTTACCTTATCTGGGAAGCAAGTTATCTGTTCAATTCTAAACGATAGCTTTGCTGGATAGAGTAATTTAGCTCCTTGCTTGTCATCATTTTGAATACTTCTTGCCTGCAATTTCTTTTGAGAAATCAGCTGATAATCTTATAGGAACCTCTTTGCATGTAACTTTTTTCTCTTGCTGCTTTTAAGAGTCTTTATCTTTTTTTTGTTTTTAAGATTTTATTATTTTTAGAGAGAGGGGAGGGAGAGAGGCAGAGAGGCAGAGAGACATCAATGTATGGTTGCCCTTTCAGCTGCCTCCAGCTACGGATCTGGCCGGAGACCTGGCTTGCAACCTGGTTATGTGCCCTGGCTGGGAATCGAACCAGCAACCTTTGGGTTCGCAGGCTGGCACCTTATCCACTGTGCTACCAGCCAGGGCAGATTCTTTATCCCGAATCTTGGCATTTTAATTATGATGTGTCTTGGTGTGGTCTTCTTTGGGTCCAACTTGTTTGAGACTCTGTGTTCCTGGACTTCTATTTGTTTATTTCCTTCAGCAACTTGTAAAAATTTTCTGTCATTTTTTCAAATAAGTATTTAATGGTTTTTTTCTCCCTCTTCTCCTTCTGGTACCCCTATGATTCAGATTAGAGATGTCCCAAAGGTTCCTTACTCTATTCTTGCTTTTCTTTTAATTCTTTTTTTCTTCTTGCTGTTCTGATTGATGCTTTTTTCTTTCTTATGTTCATATCATTGATTTGAATCTCAGCTTTATTCCTTCTGCTGCTGGTTTTCTGTGGCTTTTCTTTATTTCACTTAATGCAACTTTAATTTCTGCCTGGGTCTTTTTTATGCTGTTGCAGTACCCAATTATTTCTTTAGTAATCCTGACAACCAGTGTTTTGAACCCTTTCTCTGGTAGGTTGCTTATCTCCATTTCATTTAGTTCTTTTTTTTTTTTTCTTTCTTTTTTAAAAAAGATTTTATATATTATTTCCAGAGAAAGGGGAAGGAAGAGAGTCAGAGAGGGAGAGAAACATCAATGTATGGTTGCCTTTCACCTGCCTTCAGCTATAGACCTGACTGGAGACCTGGCTTGCAACCTGGTTATGTGCCCTGGCTGGGAATCAAACGTACAATCTTTGGGTTTGCAGGCTGGCACCTTATCCATTGAGCCACCAGTTAGGTCATTTAGTTCTTTTCTTGGAGTTTTGTTTTGTTCTTTCATTTGGGCCATATTTCTTTGTCTCCTCAATTTGGCAGTCTCTCTGTGTTTGTTTAGAGCTGCTTTGACTGTCTTCATAGCATGGCCTATTGTAGAAAAGGCACCCATCTGGATGAATGTGGCCCTTTAAATCTTTGGTCATGGGACTTCCACATAGATTGATTTTCCAATAAATCTGGGTGTGTCTGTTTTGTAGTTTACTTGTAATTTTTGCTGTAGTTGTGCACAGAAGCAAAGTGTATTTACTTATGCTTCCTTCTTGGCTAGAAGTCTCTTAATTTCACATCAGTGGATTCATAAAACAGATGGCTCTCCCAATAAGTAGGAAGAGCACAGAAATGGACAACCCAAAAAGATGTTTCTCAGAATCCCAAAGGCTGCCTCTAGGAAGCCTGCGTAGAGCTTTAGTGAGGTGTTCTTTACTCAAGGTCTGTGGGCTCTCAAGTTATTTTCTAATTGAAGAATTTCACTAACTTCTAACTGAAATTTAGCATTTTTCTGCCCACAGCCAGCTGGGAGGTCTGAGACATGGCCACTCACATGTGCCATGCCACTGCCTATATTTATTTATTTTTAATGAATTTATTTTGTTGCTATGCCCAGGTGTTTTTTCTAGCATGTATTCCAAATCACTGAGTCAACCCTTTTCTTCATCTAACCCTCTATTGTGTTATTCATTTCAGATATTGCATTTTAAATTTCTGATTGGCCCTTTTTTATGGCTTCTGTGTCTTTTTCATGCTTATAATCATTACTCTGAACTCTATCTGATAAATTGCATGCCTCCATTTCATCTAATTCTTCTCTGGGAGAATTCTTCTTGTTCTTTCATTTGGGGTCTGCTTTTTTATCTTCCCATTTTGGCAATTTCTTTGTATTTTATGCCTTAGCTGTTAAATTAATCAGGAATTAAACTGATCATCTGCTAATCTGATCAAGCTATAACCAGCAGGCTGGCTTAAACACCACAGGGTAGGGTGGAGTAATTCTTAAAAGCAGGGCTATTGCTTCCCTTCAGGCTGATGCCACTTGGAGAGGAGAGCTCTGCCTGAGAAAGATGGTTTTTCCAATATAGGTAATGACTCAGTAAAGGATCCTGGCAGCTGTTCCCTCAGTTTTCTCCTCAGAACCACAATTTTGTGCTTTGGCCCCTTAAAAGGCTCTCTGTCTCTAGCTGTATCTCCCTGGCATATAGAAACCCAGCTGCTTTTCACAGCTGTATGCTATTTGGGTTCCTCTCTGGCTCTGGTGCTGTAGGCTTCGGAGCCAAGTTTGGGGTTTAGACTCTACATTTCTCAGGGAGAACCATCCAGCTGCTGAAATATCCATCTGGTACTTCAACTACAACCCATGGCAGACCATCCAGCCCTCTTGCATCTCCTCCACACTCCCTACCAGTCATGTTGTGGTGAAGTGGTTTCTTCTGTCTGCCTGTGGTTTTAAGGCTTCTCTCCACCTAGTGTTCAGTTGATTATTCACAATGATTTTACTACAATTTAGTTGTAATTCCAGACTGATCCTTGGAGGAGGTTAGTATAGCTTCCACTTACTCCTCTGCCATCTTGGATGCCCACAAAACGCTGTGCTCAGCAGTTTTTGATCAAAAACAGCATGGCCCACCCTCCCTATTCACTTGCTATCACCCTGAGTGACTTTTTTGTTTGTTCATTTCCTCAAAGGAAGTATTTTACTGATGTGAAATAGGTAAAACAAAAATGGCAGAAGCACTAAAAGGCATCAAAATCAAAGAGTTCAATACTGTTTTGAGCAGTGGAAAAAATGTCTTGATAGGCATTTTGCATCAAATGGAGAGTGCTTTAAAGGTGACTGAAGTTTAAACACACAAGAATATATACACAATTTTTTATAATAAATTCCAGTTTTTCTGGGTCTGCACTTATATACTAATTTATCCATAGTGTTTGAGCTTGTTTTTATATTTCTTATCCTTCTACTCATTAGTCTTTCTGTTCATGCTCTAGTATTAACATTTTTCATTGCTGAAGCTCTACAATACATTTTAATATCTCAGAAGAAACACTACTAATTTAAAGATGTCCATTATTGCTTTTAAGTATGCTGGTCTTATTTCCCCAACTAGACAACAAATTCATATTTTATACTTCTGATTCTTCCATGGCACCCAAAAAGTGCTAAGAAATGGCAGGAATTTAATAAACATTTGAGTTTTGAAGACAAATTTTATAATACGGATTTTTTAAAGACACATTTTATAATACTAATTCTCCCAACCCAAATGAAGTAATGAAATCTGTAAGTGATGCTAGCTCTACACCTGGATTTCTACCACAGTCAACAATGTGTCTCATCCTATGGCCAGTGGACTGGCTCAGCATTTGTTCCCAGGTGGGCAGGACTCATGGATTCCCTGAAGAGCATTGTAGTATGATGGAATGAACTAGGGCTTTGGAGTTAGACTGACCTGGTTTGAGTCCTGGCTCTGCTGCTGTCAATGCCACCCTGAGCAGGGTATTTACCCTCTCTAAACCTCTTTTCCTTAGCTGTAACATGGGCATAATAGTACCTCCTTCATCAAGTAGTTATTAAAATGGGGTCCAATGTTGTAAAGCTCCTAGTACAGTGCCTGTTGCTTCAACAATAGCATCTGCTTTAATAGTAGCAGTTGTTACATTAGCAGTCATAGGATGGGTTTTTGTTTATTTATTTATTTATTTATTTATTTTAGTTGTTCAGCAAAATATTATTGGAATGCAGATATCTATGTAACAAAACTTTAATTATCAGGCTTTGGACCCAGGATTCTGAAGTAGCAAAAGCTACTTCTGGAAAAAGGAGAAATAATAATGATACTCAAACTTGACTAGCCACTGACCAGGTATCAGGAACCAGTGGCCTTGTTATGAAACATCATCTTGTTTAATTCCCACAATGGCTGTCAGACACCCCCCAGACCTGACTCTACAGAGCTGCACACCCCACACCCTCTACAGCACCAGGGGCTTGCCCCATTCCCCAGAGCCTTTTGGCCTGGCCATGATCAGAGAAGCTGCATTGCACTCCAGGGGAAACACTGTCCTTGGAGCCACTTTCCCTGGGGAAGTTACTTAATTTCTCTGAACTTTGGGTTTCTTCTTCAGGAAATGGAGCTATTAATAGTATATATTTCACAGGGTTGCTACAAGAAGTGAGGGTATATACAGTACTTAGAATAGTGCTTGGCACACAGTCAGAGCTAAATGACTGTTATGCAGTTATTTTCTTCACTTACTGTACTTTCACTATCCAGCACTTTAAGTTCCTCATTTTAAGATACTGAAAGAATAATAGACTGGGCTGAATGAATTTTAAGGAGAAGTTAGCAAGTAAGATGACTTACCTTCCCTTCCCCCTCTAAACCTATTCAACTTGGGTTAATAACTTTTCCAATGCATTTACAAATAAGGTAATTGAGTAATAAATTATTTTATTTATAGGAACTGCTAATATAATTGAAATATTAAAGAACACCATCATTCTTGTTGCTAATGAATGAAAAGTTTAACAGGCAATTCTGGTCTAATCCCTTTTCTCCTGAAAGCATCATTGCTCATATCTCAACCTGTGAATATTGGATTGGATTCTCAGTAGAATGAGGGGAGAGAAGGGATATTAGCCCCTCTTTTACTTCTCAGTGGTTAAAGTCATATCGAATATAGTTACCAACTATATTTGAGACAGATTTTTGTTCACCAGTCTCCCAGACTTTATGGTTGACTTGGGACTCAGACTACCCCAGTTTTTCCTCTACTTCTGAAATTCAAAATGGAAAATTAAGCTGCATCCAAATGTGTCCACCCCATCTTCACCCACTTACCATCTTTAAATGATTTTTTTTTCTCTTATTTTAGCTGTTCTTTTTATCAGTCATTGCCTACATCTCCTCAGATGCTCTCTTTTGGATCTTTTCCCAGTCCTAAAATGCCAAGGTAGGGGAATATCCAGCCCCCTTGTGATGGGTACTGGTATGTAAGTTGGGAGGAAAGTCAGGGGTGGGGTCCAAGGCTGAGGAGGAAGCAGGACAGACTGTTTTGAGTGCTCTCCATTACTATGCACAGAGGAGGCAACTGGCATCTGGACAAAACTTCAAGGAGGGAAGAGGAAAGGTTTGCTGTAAAAGGGCTGAAGAAAATAAAATGGTCTTCATGTTCTTTATGAAAAGCCAACCTTTGTTAAATTGCTTCCTCATCTTGTACTATTTTTAGCCCTCTGGGTCCAAGCTCTGTAGGGGTAGGGAAACTATCTTCAGTGGTAATCTTATGGGGGCTCACTAACTCAATTCCTTTCCCTTCCCATAAGTGATAAAAATTAAAATCCATATTTAAGGTGAGAGTTATGGACATTAGCCACCCCCCACCCCACCCCTTACAAACAATTCTTCCCTATGATATCCCTGGCTCACTGAATCCTGAAGCAATGTTTTGGGCATATACTATGTTCCACTGCCCATCCAAGCCACCCTAGAGAGCATTTGAGCCACCGGTCATGGCTGCAGGAAAAATGGGGACTCCTTGTAGTGGGTCTCAAGAGGAAGCAGGGAGGGTGTCCTTCTAGAACTCTTTCCCCATTATGTACCATTTCAAAGCCTTTGGGTTCACAACTTGATTTTACAATTTGCAGAAAGGCAAGATCTCTGGCCAGACTCTGCTGACCCTGATGACTCAAAAGTACTCTGGGGATTTGTGCAGACCTTAAATTTTTATAGGCATATTTATTTTACTGAAGCCATCAGAAGCCAGTCAGTCTGGAAGGTCACTCCAACTGGCATCATGACTCCAACGACTCTCTCAGGGACTGAGTCTGGATGAAAGGGTATCAGCATCTTTTCTCTCCCTTTCTCCCATTTCCTCCTACAAGCTACAAAACTCCAATTATGTGGAATGTAAATTAACCGTGTGAACAATTAAACCACAGCTCTGTTTCTGGGTTTTCATCCAAATTTCCCTTTTCCAGAATGCAAACAGAGTTTATTCTTTAGGACCCCTGCTGGATCACTTATTTAGAGCAATGCATTCAGCATCAATTTGTAGCCTTTTCATACAGTTAAGTCTAAAAAGAAATTTTCTGTAGCTAATGAGATTGAGATGGGAAAAAACAGTAAGGCAGATTGGCCAACCACCAATGAATAGTGGTTTCTCCTCCCAGGTTTTCCCTATTGTGATGTGCGAAATGTAAGGAAAGTATTTCAGTACATACTACATCAGCATAGTGTATGGGCTGAGAGCATAAGTGCTGGGGTTAAAAGGTGAAATTCTGACTTTGCCACTGAGGTTGCATAACTTTAGGCAAGTTTAAATACTCCTCTGAGTCCCAGGTTCTCCTCAACTAAGTAGATAATCGAAGAGAGTGAGGTAATATTGATGAAGTATTTAGTGCTCAACTTGGCTCAGAGCAACCATTAGCATAACAAGAAGACCACTTGCTGCACAGAATGTGCTGCTGTGCTTTTAACAACCTTATTTTATCCTCCTGATGTTTGTGTAGCATAAAGGGTACAAACAACATCATTATCACAGCATTATTGAGGAAACTAAGAACCAGGGGGGAAAGTGAAATACTCCAAGGTTACACTAATCTTTAAGGACAGAGCAAGGCTAGAATATAGGGGCTCTAATTCTGTTTCTAATGCTCTTAACACCTTGCTATGTTTCATAAGCACAAAGTCTGATACATGACATATCTGAATCAAGTAGAATAGCACACTTATAGAAAACATATAAATTACCAGTGCAATGAGGTTATAGAATTAACTAACCTATTAACTCTTCCCCTGTTGGGCCTTTGTTAGTATTTTACTGTGTACTTGCTGAGTCCATATGCCATGTATGGTGTTCTGTTTTTTCTCATAATGATTAGGTCAAAAAAGTGGTATAGGTAACTGCTGTGTTACCTCCTCTCACACCACATGAAAATTACAACCCAACTATAGAACAACCATCACTGAAAATTCCTGAAGTCCTATAACTAAGAATATATAGAAGCCACATTGAGAGTGATAAGAAGGGAGAGGGGGATAGAATTGTTCCTCATCCACATGTGGCAAGATAAGGGATATCTCTGCTGTGGAGGTTTTTCCTGAGGAGCAAGGAGCCACAGTTCCATACCAGCCTCCCAAGCCTAGAGTTTCTCTGCTGGGAAGAAAAATCCCAATATTTCTGTGAAAACCAGAAAAGATTGTTGCTGAGTGAGACAGAGGGTTTCTGGAGTCCCAGGTACTCTAGTCTCTTAAAGAGCCCACACATAGACTTACTGAAGGATTCACTCACTCTGAGCTCCTGCACTGGGACAGCAGCTTGAAAGGCACCAGGGACACATAGGGAGAAGCTCAATTTTCTGGAATCAGAACAAGGGCTGGAGGAAGAGGATTTTCCTAGGAAGACGTGCTGGAAGAAGCCATTGCTCTTTTGTTGAGCCCTTCCCCGCCAAGCTGCACACACAGGTGGGGACCATATCTGAATCTCCATCAACTTGGCTAAAGCAGTTTGCCCCACTGTGGAGATTGCCTGAGGCCTGGCCGCACCCAACGTGTGGGCCCACTCAAGCTGCTTCTAGTGGCCTTTTTATACAAACATCCTGCCTTGGCTCATGCTATGGACTCCAAGTGTCACAAACAGAACCTCCCCAGCAGAGATATCCCTTATCTGCCACATGTGCCTTATTGGGAACAAGCAGCATCTGGCCTCAACATGCCCCATGCCTCTTGCTAAACAACCCCAAGCCTGGTGCTAGTAGCAGCTGGCCTTAGTTTTCAGCTTAGTCTCTCTCAGATGCCTCCAACACCAGCACAAGAGGCAGCCATAGGCAAATCACTTTGTAGTTAGTATCGAGTGGTCCGCAGCAGAGAACAGGCAGCAGCTGATACTGGACTGCATCAAAGCTCATCTACAGAGGCTGCAGAACTAATACACCTGGTGGCCAGCTTTAGACCATGCCAGAGAACCATCCAAACACCTCCACCAACACACCCATAGGGCAGGCACCAGAGCATTGCTAAAGTGAATCCTGCTCCATAGTGTCAGCTCCTGCACAACAGTTCCTCTGTTCTCGTCATAGCCAGTCCCCACAATTATCTTGAGCACTCAGCCAACAGCAATCGAAGCATCGATTACAACAGGAGGGTGCACACAATCCACACAAGAGACACACCTGGAATACCCAACTCAGGTGACCAGGAGGCTATGCCACTGGGCTCCATAGGACCCCTTCTACACAAGGCCACTCTGACAAAAACAAGATGTAGAACAGTTCTACCTAATACATAGAAACAAATACAAGAAGGCTGCCAAAATGAGAAGACAAAGAAGCATTCTCCAAGTGAAAGAACAGGATAAAACTCCAGAGAAAGAACTAAACAAAATGGAGACAAGTAAGCAGAGTTCAAAACAATGGTTAAAAGGATGTTCAAGGATATCAGCAAAAACTTCAACAACAAAAAGATAGGTTCTTTTTTATGTTTTCTAGCTCCATTCAATGTTTCCTGTCATAAATAAAGATTACAATAACTGAAATGGATAATACATCAGAGAGAATCAAACATATTGCATAAAGCAGAGGATCAGCAATTTGGAAAATAAGGTAGCAGAAAAATCTAATCAGAATAGCAAAGAGGAAAAATAATAAAAAAAGATGAGGATGCTTTAAGGGGCTTCAGGGGCAACATCACACATACCCATATTTGCATCATGGGGATTCCAGAAAGAGAAGAGAGAAAGCAAGAAAATGTAATCCTATTTGAAGAAATGATGAAAATCTTCCCTCACCTGGTGAACAAAATAGACATACAAGCCCAAGAAGCACAAAGTCTCAAACAAGATGGACCTAAAGAGACCACAGCAAGACACATCATAATTAAAGTGCCAAAGGGTAAATACATAGTGAGAACCTTAAAAGCAGCAAGAGAAAAGCAGTTTGTTACCTACAAGGGAGTCCTCATAAGCCTGTTAGCTAATTTCTGAACAGGAACTTTGCAGGCCAGAAGGGATTGGAAAGAAGTACTCAAAGTGAGGAAAAGCAAAGACCAAAACCAAGATTACTCTATCCAGTGAAGCTATGATTTAGAATTAAAGGATAAAGAGCTTCCCAGACAAGGGAAATCTAAAGGAGCTCATCACCACCAAACCAGTATTACAAGAAATGTTAAAGGGACTTCTTTAAGAAGAAGATGAAAAGATTAAAAACATAAATAATAACATGGCAGTAACTACTTGCCTATAAACAATTACTTTAAATGTAAAGATGAAATGCTCCAACAAAAAAATATAGGATAGCTGAATAAATAAAAGACCTTTTCTTATAATAAATAAGAAAAAATATATGCTGTCTCCAAGAGTCTAACTTCAGATCAAAAGACACATACAGACTGAAATTAAAGAAATGGTAAAAGATACTTCATGCAAATGGGAATGAACAAACAAACACAAAAGCTGGGGTGGCAATATTTATACCAAATAAAACAGATTTTAAAGAAAATCTATAACAAGAGACAAAAAGGGCCCTAGCAATTTGTCTTCTGGGTATGTATCCAAAGACACCCAAAATACTAATTGAAAAAGACATATACATCCATTTGTTTATTGCAGTATTATTTAAAATAGCCAAGATAGGGAAGCAACCTAAGTGTCCATCAATAGATGAATGGATAAAGAAGCGGACAGACACACAATGGAATATGACTCAGCCATAAAAAGGAATGACATCTTGCCATCTGCAACATCATGGATGGACCTAGGGTATATTGTGCTGAATGAAATAAGTCAGAAAGAGGAAGATAAATATATATGATTTCAGTTGTATGTGGAATCTAAAAATACAAATAAATGAGCAAACAGAACAGCACCAAATTCATCAAAGTAGAGATGTTTGGGGGTTGGATGAAAAACAAGAAGGGATTAAGAAGTACAAATTGGTAGTTATAATATAGTCAAGGGGATATAAGTACAGAATAGGGAACAGAGGCAATTAACATAATAATCATGTATCAAGTCATATGGGTACTAGAATTATCACAGTGGTCACTTTGTAACTTCTATAAATGTCTAAACATTATGTTGTACACCTGAAACTAATATAATATGGTATGTCAACTATAATTGAAAAATAAAAATATACTTAAAAAATTAAAATACAATAAAAAATTAAAAATAATAATAAATGATCTTAAATGATCTTATTTCATCCTCAGAGCAACATATGAAATAAGTGGTATTAACTCAATTCCATAGATATAAGGATATGAGGCTCTGGGAGGTTATATATGTTGTTTTGGACAACAAACAATTCCAAAGTGCATATTCTTTGATTGCTTTACTCCATGTTTTCGGATGCCTACGAATGTGGGAAGCTGACCTGCCCACACCAACCAGGCCACAAGAAGAGATAAGGGGAGAGACTCACAGCATGCCGTGTAATTCCTCCAGCCAGTCACTGCAATCCCCTGAGTCTGACAGGTGCTGGCATAATTCTGCAGCCAGCTGCAGGCGGTCTGCACTGCACCCCCATCAATACAAGAGTCAAATAGGCAGTTCTTGTAGAAGAAGGTAGGATTGACTTTGCTGTGACATTTGGTGAAGCCAGCATTCTGGTTGGGGATCAGGCTGCACAGCTGCTGCACTTTTGAGAAACCTTCCACCTTGGCACAAGAAGGGCAGCGGTCCCCACAGCCAACCTGGCAGAAGGTGTCTCTCTTCAGCCAGCTCTGCCCAAACTCATTAATACTGGATGCAAGCAGACCCATAGGCATCTCCAGGTCATCGTCGGGGTTGCCATTATAGCGGCCACATAAACCATAGGTGCTGTTCTGCATGCTTCGAGGGACTGTGATGGACAGGAAGGTCTTCCAGTCATACACAACCTTCAGGCCAAAATCAGTTTCCACCACTACATGGAAGCCAAAGGAAAAAATATTTATCTTGCCTTGTCCCAATTTCAGGGGTAGATACAGCCGTTCATTGTTGACCTGGAAAAGAAGGAGGGTTGAAGTGGAGAAATTCCAGAGATCTCCCAGCTCTTTTCTGAAGAATTAGTCTCTGGATAGGTAGTCCCAGAGGTGATTTGAGTAGGATTAATACAATCTTTGCATTTTTATTTGTTTATGTCAGTCAACTACTATATTAGGATTAGAACAGGCTTAAATAACTATTCATTGTACACTAATATACCTATTTATTTCAAGACTTCTGTTTGCATAGCATTTTCCCCTCTGGAAATGTAATGAGAGAGTAATAAGAATTCAATGGAAGTTTAGACTAAAATACCCAAATCTGGAATGCTTATGTTTCTATTTCCAGCTCTACTGCAGAATTATTTTAGGCAAGCCCTAATTTCTTAATCCCTTTGGGAGATTATATATATAATATATTTCTTGTACCTGAAGAATGACTTTATTTGCTGGTCCCTCTGCTCCCTCTGCCTAGAATACCATACCTCACTCATCAACATCCCTCTCATCCTCCAAACCCTGCTCAAATGCCACATCTTCTATGCAGCAAGATCAGTCAAGCCTGTGGTCAGAATTCACCACTCTTCCATCTGGGCAATTAGAACATGTCATTTATACTTCTCCACCTTCAGCTAAGATAAGCATATGTGCACTGCTATTGAAGCACACATCTCATTCTGCCTTCTATTATGGTTGGTTGTCTACATTTCCAGATCCCCTCCAAGATTATAATCAATTTGAGGGCAGGATCCATACTTTATCTTTTTCAAAACAATTTTATTTATTTATTTTTAGAGAGAGGGAAGGGAAGGAGAAAGAGAGGGAGCAAAATATCAATGTGTAGTTGCCTCCCATGTACCCCTATCTGGGATCCTGGCCCATGACCCAGGCAAGTGTCCTGACCAGGAATAGAACCAGCAACCCTTTGGTTTGTAGGCTGGTGCTCAATCCACTGAGTCACACCAGCCAGGGCATTTATTGATCTTTATATCCACCTTCCTCTGGCTACCTTCCAGGTAGCCAGTGCAATGCTTAACACAGAGAGAGCACTTGACACATTTCCTCCTATACACTTACATTAAAAAAATAAAATTGTTGACACTATTACAGATGTCCCCATTACCCCCCTTTCCTCACATATACTTTTGAATGCAGAAAACATGGAAATCCCTTAATGTAAAAATTCAGAACCACACTCCCCTTGAACTATTTTGATTCAGATGAGCCAAATCCTGTAACTCTTGGCTAGGTGAGTGCACAACTATGTACTGCTTCTATGAGGTGCTTTGGGATTGCTCTCTAGACAGAAATACTTTCCCTCCTGGTTGCTTAATCTCTGGCTTGTCTGATGCCCACCCACCCCCACCATCCCCACTACACTGCTTTAGTTTAGACTCCTCATCTTTCACTTTGATTATCGAATGGTCTCCTAACTGATCTGCCTGCTCCCATGTTGTTCCTTTTCTCCATTCACTGACTAATCCACCCCAATATTTCTCCATGCAACTGAAAGCAGCTCATCCCATACTTAATAACCCTCTGGTTTCATGCTTCACACAGGTTCTCCAGGGGCTGGCCTCTGCCCCTTAGCCCCAACCCACTTACCTCTACCACTCCAGCAAGATCCAATTCTTTGCAGTTCCCCAAATGCCATTCTCTCTGAAGCAAAAGTGGTGGTGTTTTCTGTGTCCCACCTGGCACCCGCATCTACAGTCACTGTTACTATAGGCTGATGGTAACTCACAGCTGGCCTTGACTCCATGGGAGTACTTAATCCAGGAGGTTATGAAACTACCCCAGGAGGTTATGAAACTACCCCCTCCACATATACACACACTTCAGTCAACCCTCCCCATCCTAAGGGAACTGACTGACCAACATAGGGAACCAGCTCTGTGTTGTTCCTGGTGGCCCACCCAGGTTGAAGTTGGTCTTTAGCTTAGATAACATCCTTGCTGAACTCTCTTCCCCTGGTGCTTCTCTCACTTTCCTAAGAGTGCCCATCTCAGACTCTACTCTTAAGCAACCTGACCTAAGACAGCAATGATATACTTCCCCTTGCCCCCCACCCATCCCACTATGGGTAATATTCACCCTTCAAATTTCAACTCAACTATCTTTTTCTCTATGAATATTTTTCTAGGCAAAATTCATACATTCATCCAGTAAACATCAAGTTGGCACTACTGTGTGCCAGGCACTGTACTAAATGCTAGAATAAGGCTCATAGGCATGTGGAGAAACAAGCACATAAACAGATAATAATAATATAATATAATATCCTCTGATCAATGTGGCAGTAGAGATAAATAGATGCATAGGTGCTGGATTCAGCCTGGGGACAGAATGAAGGATGCCTGCAGAAGATGGTGCCTGTATCCAATTCTAAAAACTGGGCAGGTATTGGACAGTCAAGGAGGACTGAAAGCAAAGACAAGAGGATCCTAAGAAAAGGGCAAGAAGATAAGAAAAAAGCTGATGAATATAAAGAATCACAGCAGTTTAGTGCTGCCAGGGCATAAATGTGGCACTGGGAGCAGTGGGAGATGAAGACAGAGAGGTGGAGAGCGCTTGGATCATAGAGGGCCTTGTATGCAATGCCACAAATGTCAGCAAGGTCCATGAGTCACAGCCTGACAAAGATCCATTCATTCTGCAAAAAAGGAGTCATCGGTGACCTCACCACTCAGTAGAGTGGTGAGGCCAAAGTGAGATTGCAGAAGTTAAACAGAAAACAAGACAGATGTATGGAAGCAGACCTGTCTTTCACCAATAATTTAGATAGAAAGGGGAGGTGATCTTGGACAGAAGCTGGTATAGAATTGAAGTCAAGGTTTCTTTAGAATGAGTGTGGCTATAGGCTAAAGACAGGAGGAAAAAGAGGTGACAGATGGGCAAGCTGCTTCTGTAAGGGAGGAGGGGATGAGGATGTGAGGACCATTTCAATGACAGGGTATAGGAGGGGAAGCAGGAGGGAGGTCATACCTGGTAAGCACAGCTGTGTCAGTGGGAGGCCCAGGACAGAATGACTCAGGCTATGTGTGAACATAGCACAGAAAGGCAGAAGGTCTCTGAGGGAGGCACAGGCCATGAAACTTTTACCTGCTTGGAAGACTCACACACATGATAAGTTTTGCACCCAAAGGCTCCCAGTGCCAGCTTGCTCTCCTCAGTCTTCCATTCTATATTTTTGCCTACTGAGTATCAAGCAGGAGGCAGCACTTTGGGAAGACAATGCAATAGGGTTAATGCTAGAGGTTTGTAGATTCTGTCATTGCCTGAGAGAACCCTGAGAAAGAGGCACCCTCGGAAGCTCCATAAATGCAACCTCCATCTTGACACCACTGTTCTGCCTCTGTAAGAGCGAGAGGTGGGAGAGAAAGATGGCAGCAGGGAAGGAGGCAGCTTTGAGTGTTTGCCCTTGTTTCTGAGCAGCTAGAGGAGAAAACAAGAAATTCAGGACAGGTGAAAAACTCAGGGACTTGGTGCGGGAATTGTTCGGATTCTGGTGCGACTCACCCAGAGATTGCAGAGACCAGTCAGTGTGACCTAGCGAGAGGGACTGAGTAAGTTTGGAGGAGACTGTGGGAGCACCAGGTTGCCCTATCCAGCAACCTGCTTCAAGCTCTGTTGGCAGATTGGCCCACCCAGTGAGGCATCCAGGGCTTGCCCAGAATAAGGGCAGAGCACTTGGCCCCATTCTCCCACCTGCACCTGCTAGAGTGTCCCAGGATAGTGGCAACAGTAGCTGAACCAAATGGAAGCTCAGAGGGCAGGGGCTGCACCCAACAACCCACCTACCCTGACAGAAACAGACTGCATAGTGCTTGGCCTCTTCCACAAAGGTACCTGCTCTTGTGAGCCCCAACAGCTGCAGCAGTAGGAGACCCAAATGGGAGCTTAACAAGTGGGGACTGAGTGCTCCAGCCTGAGCTCAAGTTGAGGAAATCTAACAGTCTGAACCACTGAATCCTATAGGTCTCCTACCACAAAAAGTCACTAAATGAAAGCAGGGAGTCAGAGCAGAGAACTATAAGGGGGGGGGGGGACACAAGCAAGAAAAGACACCTAAAATGGGGAGACAAAGAAACAGTCCATCACCAAAAGGAAAGGAGGAATCCCCAGAAAAACTGCTAAGTGAAATGAAGATAAGCAATCTATCATATACAGAATTCAAAGCAATGGTTATAAGAAAACTCAATGAGCTCAAAGAACTCTGGGGAACTATAAAGAACTCCAAGGAAACTATAAAGAACTTACAGGAAATTATACCAGCATTAAAGAATAAATAGAAAGCATCAATAAGAACCAGGGAAAAATGAAGAATACAATTTCTAAACTGAAGAACACTGTAGAAGGAATGAAAAGCAAGTTAGAGGAAGTAGGGAACTGGACCAGCAAGCTGAGGGACAATGTGGAAAAAAATACCTAGATATTGCAACAAAATGAAAAAAGACTGAAAAAAAGAATGAAGAGGTGCTAAGAGAGCTGCAGGACAACATGAAATGTAATAAGATCTGTATTAGAAGGCTACCAGAAAGAGAGAAGAGGAGCCAGGAATAGAAAACTTGTTTGAAAAAGTAATGACAGAAAACTTCTCAAACTTGGTGGGAGAAAAAATTACCCAAGTTCAGGAAGCATGGAGGGTCCCAAAGAAGATGAACCCAAATAGGCCTATACCAAGACATGTCATAGTTAAAATGGCAACATTCAAAGATAAGGAGAGAATCCTAAGGGCAACAAGAGAGAAAGAGTTAATAACATAAAAGGGAGCTCCAATAAGGCTATCAAATGATTTCTCAACAGAAACACTACAAGCCAGAAGAGAATGGCAAAAAATATTCCAAGCAATGAAAGGCAAGGGCCTACAACCAAGACTACTTTACCCAGCAAGGCCCTCTTTCAAAATGGAAGGTGAAATAAGGAGATTCCAAGACAAAAGAAAGCTAAAAGAATACATCACCATAAAACCAGTATTGCAAGAGATATTAAGGGACTGCTATAAGAAGAGGAAGAAAAAGAGAGAAAAACACAGGTACGAAGAGAAAAAAATCACAATGAATAAGTACCTATCAATAATAACCTTAAATTTAAATGGACTAAATGTCCCAATCAAAAGACAAAAGTAGCTGAATGGATAAGAAAACATGACCCACATATATGCTGTCTACAAGAGACTTACCTCAGAAGAAGACATCTACACAGACTGAAAGTAAAGGGGTGGAAAAAATATTTCAAGCAAATGGGCATGAAAAAAAAGCTGGGGTAGCAATACTCCTATCAAACAAAATGGACTTCACAAGAAAGGCAATTAAAAGAGACAAAGAAGGCTATTTCATGATACTTAAGGGAACAATTCATCAAGGAGACATAACACTTGTAAACGTATATGTTTACAAATATGGGAGCACCCAGTTATATAAGAAAAATCTTGGAGGACTACAAGAAAGATATAGACAACACACTCATAGTAGGGGATTTTAACACCCCACTATCTTCCAAGCAAACACCAAGGACATTATGGCATTAAACAACAACCTAGATAAAATGGACTTAACTGAATATAACTTTTCACTCCAAGGAAGCAAAATACACTTTGTTTTAAGATGCACAGAAAATTTTCTCAAAGATGGACCACATGGTAGGACATAAAACAAGCCTCCACAAATTAAAAAAAAAAAATTGAAATCATATCAAGCATCTTCTCAGATCACAATGGCTTGAATATCTAGAAACCAAACTCAAGGAAAAAACCCAAAACATTCAAATATATGATATTGAATAATAATTGGGTTAATACTGAGATCAAGGAAGAAATCAAAAAGTTTCTGGAAACAAATGAAAATGAACACACAACCCAAAATCTATGGGACACAGCAAAGGCTGTCCTGAGAAGGAAGTTCATAGCAATACAGGCCTACCTAAAAAGTTTTGAAGAATCTCACATAAATAACTTACAATAAATAAATAAAAGACTTATGTGAAGAATCTCACATAAATAAACAGCTACAAGAACTAGAGGAAGAACAACAGATAAAACCCAAAGTGAGTAGAAGAAAGGAAATAAGATCAGAGCAGGATTAAATGACATAGAGACAAAAGGAACAATTCAGAGGATCAATAAATCCAGGAGCTGGTTCTTTAAACAGATAAACAAAATGGACAAGCCTTTAACCAGACCATCTAGAAAAAAAGAGAGAGGACCCAAATACATAAAATCAGAAATGACAAAGGAGAAATGACAGCTGATACCACAGAAATACAAAGGATTGTAAGAAATTACTGTGAACAGCTATATGATAAAAAATTTGACAATGTAAGTGAAAATGGACATATTTCTGGGAACATATAATTTTCCAAAACTGAATCAGGAAAAAGCAGAAACTCTGAATAGACCAATTATAACTGGTGAAATTGAAGCAGTAATCAAAAAGCTCCTGACACACAAAAGCCCTGGACCAGATGGCTATACAGGTGAATTTTACTAAACACTTAGGGAAGAACTAACCCCTATTCCTCCCAACCTATTAAAACACACACACACACACACACACACACACACACACACACACACACACAAGAGGGAAGGCTCCCAAACTCTTTCTGTGAGGCCAGTATTATGCTAGTCCCAAAACCTGGTCAAGACACAACTAAGAAATAAAACTACAGGCCAATGTCACTGAAGAACATAGATGCCAAAATCCTCAACAAAATATTGGCAAACCAGATCCAGCAATATATTAAGAAGATAATACATCATGCTCAAGTAGGATTTATCCCAGGGATGCAAGAATGGTACAATATTCACAAGTCAATAAATGTAATACACCACATAAACAAAATGAAAGAAAAAAAACATGATTATAGCAATAGATGCAGAAAAAGCATTTGACAAAGTGCAGAACCCATTTATGATAAAAATGTTCAGCAAGGTGGGAACAGAGGGAACATACCTCGACATAATAAAGGCCATATATGAGAAACCTGCAGCCAACATTATACTCAATGGCCAAAAACTGAAAGCCTTTCCCTTAAGATAAGAAACAAGGCAAGGCTGTCCATTCTCTCCATTTTTATTCAACATAGTTTTGGAAGTTCTAGCCACAGCAATCAGATAAGAAAAAGGTATTCAGAATTAAAGGCATCCAAATTGGAAAGGAAGAAGTAAAACTATCATTATTTGCAGATGACATGATAGTATACCTAGAGACTCCACCAAAAAACTACTCAAACTAATAAGTGAATTTGGCAAAATAACCAGATACAAATTCAATATCCAGAAACCTAAGGCATTTTTATACACCAACAATGAAACATCAAGAAAGAAACTAGAAAACAAATCCCATTTACTATAGCAACAAGAAAAACAAAATACCAAGGAATAAAGTTAACCAAGGAGGTAAAAGACCCATATGTACTTGGAAGACTACAGAACACTGAAGAAATTAAGGAAGATACAAATAAGTGGAAGCATATACCATGTTCATGAATGGGAAGAATTAATATCATAAAATTGTCCATACTACCCAAAGCCATCTATGGATTCCATGCAATCCCTATTAAATACCAGTGTCATACTTCAAAGACCTAGAACAAATTTTTAAAAATTAGATGGAACCTTAAATGACCTCAAATAGCTACAGCAATCTTGAGAAAGAAGAACAAAGTAAAAGGAATCACAATACCTAATATTAAAGCTATTGTAATCAAAACCATCTGGTGCTGGCACAAGAACAGACAAACAGATCAATAGAACAGAATAGAGAGCCCAGAAATAAATCCAGGACCCTACCTAATATTCGACAAAGTGGGAAGGAACATAAAATGGAATGCAAATAGCTCTTTAACAAGTGGTGTTGAAAGAAATGGACAGGGCCATAAAAAAAAAAAAAGAAAGAAAGAAAGAAAGAAAGAAAGAAAGAAAGAAAGAAAGAAAGAAAGAAAGAAAGAAAGAAAGAAACTAGACCACCAACTTACACCATACACCAGAATGAACTCAACATGGATAAGAGACTTAAACATAATCTGTGCCACCATAAAAGTCCTAGAGGAAAACATAGGCAGAAAAATAGCAGATATCTCACACAGCAATATTTTCACTAATATCTTTCCCAGGGCAAGGGAAATAAACAAATGGGACTACGTTGAGCTGAAATGCCTCTGCTCAGATAAGAAAACAGCAAAATTAAAAGGGAGCCAACCATATGGGAAAACCTTTTTGTATTTGCCAATGATACCTCAGGTAAGAGTTTGATTATATAAAGAACTTTTATGACTCAATACAAGGGAGACAGACAACCCAATTAAAAAAGGGGCAAAGGACCTGAACAGATACTTATGTGAGGAGGACATACAAAGGGCCCATAGACATATGAAAGAATGCTCAATATCACTAGCCATCAGAGAGATGCAAATTAAAACCATAATAAGGTACCACTTCACACCTGTGAGTATGGCCATCCTCAACAAATTGGCAAAGAACAAGTGCTGCCAATGATGTGGAGAAAAGGGAACTCTAGTACACTGCTGGTGGAAATGCAGATTGGTGCAGCCACTATGGAAAACAGTATGGAATTTCCTCAAAAAACTAAAAATAGAATTGCCTTATGACCCAGCAATTCTGCCACTAGGGTTATGCCCAAAGAATCTTGAAACACCAATTTAGAAGAACCTATGAACCCCTATGTTCAAAGCCACACTATTTATGATAGTCAAGTTCTGGAAACAGCCTACATGCCCATTGGTGGATGAATGGACCAAAAAACTGTGGTACATTTACACAATGGAGTACTATGCAGCAGAGAGAAAGAAGGGACTCCTACCATTTGGGATAGCATGGATGGATATGGAGAGTATCATGCTTAGTGAAATAATCCAGGCAGCAAAAGATCTCATTTTATGATCTCACTTTGTACAGGAGACTAGTAGATGAACAGAACAAAATCAGAGACATGGAAAAGAAAGGAGCAGAATGATGGTGACTGGGCTGCAGGGAGTAGGGTAAGGGCTTAGTGGAGGAGTCAATGTGAAAGACCCATGGATATGGACAATGAGGTGGGGATTGACTGGGAGAGGGGACAGGAAGGATGGGACAGGGGAGAGCAATGGAGGAAAAAGGAAACAATTGTATTACAACAACAATAAAAAATGAGATTGAGAGGTGGAGAGGAGGAAGCAGAAGGGGCGGGAGCAGAGAAAGGCAGAGGTTAGTACAAAAACAGAGCCTGCTGGATGGAACAGGAAAACGCAGAGAACGGGCAGTGGGCATGGAGATGAGTATAGGAAAATGTGTTTCAAGTGTGTAAATATTGGAGACAAAACCCCATATTAGATTTTTAGTGGAGGACTTTCCTTTAAGCAACTGGCCCTGCTTTGCTCTCTTGGGACTGTTCAGCTGCCTGAAGTTCCCTCACACCCTGCTCGTGCTGTGCTCCAGGTCTCCATTGGTGCTTCCTTCTCCTAGAAAGCCCCTGCATCACTCTTGTCCTGGCTCATGACCTCCTCCAGGGACCAGGTCTGGGCCTTCCTTTCCAGAAAGCATCTCCTGGAACCCTGCTGACTCAGGCAACCTATTTTCCATGTTCCCATAACACTGCACTTTTGTCACACTTCATGTGATGTCCACATTCTCTGAGAACAGAGCTGTCTCTCCCCCATCACACCCTGAATTCTCTTAGGACAAAAGCCTTTTATTAATAAATATAAAAATGAATTATAAATAATAATTATAAAATATTATTATAAATAATAATATTATAAAAACAATAATTATTATTGTTTTTACCAGCAGAACTTGACACAGAATAGGCATCAATATAAGCTCATCAAACTAATTAAGGCTAGAGTGATGCTAAAAATCTCACTCTTCTCTGATGGCTACATTTGGCAGTCAGTGACAAAGTCACTGGCTGTGAAGGTCCTCAAAACCTTCCCCTTGACTGGACCACAATGGACTTGACTGAGAGGACATCTCTGTAGAGCTCCAGCTGTGCACAGCTGAGATGTGGGCTGCTTCTGTGCCCCTGGAGTGGCTCACCTTCTGTGGTTCACCCCCATATTCATTTCTAGTTTTCTTTGACTTAGTATATTTTCCCATGTCCTCCACTACTGCTTACTGCAGGTAAAGGTCTGAGTCATAGAGGGACCCTATGTCCCAAAGAATCACTTCTATATCACTTCCATTTCTAGCAGCACAGCCATGATCCAGAGCTCCACACCATTTTTCTTGGGGCTTCATTTCACACTGTTGTTATGGTGGCCATTACTCTTTTCTTAGGGAGAGATGGTGACAAATCATAATATCATGAGAAAAATAAATGGAAATCACTGAACAAGCAGATCCTATAATGCATATTAATAATTCAAAGTAAATGTTGAATGTTAAATCTACCTCAAGACTCCAAAAGAAAAAACCTCCAATGCATCCTGAACTTGGTCTCCTTATCTATATGCTCTGTTCCCAGTGTGGGCACTGAGGACACCTAGGTGACTTAGAGACTTGAGCCCTGGCAAGGAGCCCCCCTCTACCCACTTAATCAATTCTTCCTTCATGCTCACTGTTCTCTAATTACCCCTTGTAGTGGGTTAAAACTGTGTCCTCCAAAAGATACATTGAAATCTTAATCCCCAGTACCTGTAAATGTGGCCTTATTTGAAAATAGGGTTTTTGCAGATGTAATCAAATTATGATCATATTCAATTGGGTGGATTCTAAATTCAATGACTGATGTCCTTAAAAAGAGAGATACTTGTCACAGAAACAGAAGACACTGAGAGAAGAAGGCCAGGTGAAGATGGAGACCAGAGACAACAGCCACCAGTTGCTGAAAAGAGGCCTGGAACAGATTGCTTCCTAGGACGTCAGAGGGGGCATGGCCCTGCTAGCACACTAATTTCATATTCCTAGCTTCCAGAACTGGAAGAGAGTAAGTTTCTGTTGTTTTAAGCCTGTGATACTTTATGAGAGAAGCCCTAAGAAACTTATACACCCTTTCTTTCCATCACTTTTTGGGAGGAAGAAGCTAGAAGTGTGGTTCTCATGGCTTTTGACTTTAGTTATGAGTGCACTGCATGAGATTAGAGCAGAACACTTGCCTGGAAGGTGAACTGACCCATTATTCCCAAAGCAAAAGGAAAGGGAGTGAAACAGGCAGTGAGAGTGGGGAATATCTATCATGAAGAAAAGAAGGGATATCATGAACAAGGTAAGTGTCCATAGTGATCCAATGATCTACGGATGAAACAACTGTTTTAGAAAACAACATGCATAACCTCCAATGTCTATATACTGAAATGAAGAAAGCATGTAACACAAGACAAAAAATGTGAGTTCTTAATACATTAGATGGGATAGGACTTATGAACAGATTATAATTTAAAGGAAGAAAAACCTGAAAGGTAGAAATGTGGAAGGGTGTTGAATGTCAAGGCAATAAGGAACTGCATGAAAATGTGTAAGTTTAGGAGAGAAGAAGTAGGCAGTAGAGTAGGTGGAAGTTACATTCACCTCCTTCCAGGACCAAACTGGAATTAAAAGTAACATACGAGGTCTTCCCTGAAAGTATCGAGCCAATTTCAATATAATTAAAACAGTTTGCATAACCAATAATTTTAGGGAAGACTTCATTGAGCAATCATCCTGAATAATTAATGGAAGACTAGTTGAACAGAAGTCTTACAACCAAGGATTTACAGAAAAAGCTACACCTAACATGGGTAGAAAGAGTGCTGACACAAAAAGGGTTGGCCCCACACCATTTTTGTGTCTCCACATGTAGGGGCTGAGAATGCAGAGGGGATAGCTCAACTGCAAAGGTTCCGTTAGGAGCATGGGGTCTCAACCTGACTCTAGGCTTCCGAGTCCAGAACACCAGAGCTGGGAAAAAGAGCCCACATAATATCTAGCTTTGAAAGTGAGTAGAGTTTCTGTCTGCCAGGAAGAGACATAAGTCTCCTAGAAACCCAGGTAACCTCTTAAAGGGCTGCCATGCAAAATTTGGTTCACAGTCTTTCACCCTGGGCTCCAGCAGAGAGGGGTGGCTTGGAGAAAAATGAGTGTGCGAGCAGAGGCTGGGTTGTGTGGCTCTGGGGAGAGCACTACCAGGATAGCTACAGTGTCCCTATGCTGAATCCCTCTTCCATGCTGCCCTCTGATGCCAAGTTTCTTGGGTGAAGCATTCTTTTCCACATGACATCAGCCTTGGGAAATGCAATAGTCCCACTCTCCCAGCTCCCTGTCACCCCACTCTGCTGAGCTCATGCCCTGTGGAGTCAGTGGCCTAGGCTCCTGGTGTAGAGGTCTGGGTGAAGTCTGGGAGTGTCAGAGGCTGAGTTGTGTAGCTGGGTAGAGGCCATTTCCCCCTTTCTTTCAAGCTTGATCAGTATTGTTCTCTCATAGGAGATCCACTAGCTCTACCCTCACACTCCCAGTGGTCCTACACTGCCAAGCTATGGAAGTCTCAAGGAAGCCCAGGAAGAATCTAAGGCAGACTGAGTTGTGTTGCTCTAGGACAGGGTCCATTTTTCCCTTGCATACCTGACAGGTACAAAACCCTCACTTCACAAGCCAACTTTTGGTCTTACTGGGCCTCACAAACTCTACTGGCCTCACTCTGACAATTCCTTGAGACCCCATTCCACCACAAAGTTCTTCCGGCAACTGACCTTGGTTTACCCTGATACTTTCGCAGAGTGGCCACAGACCCAGCATTGGAACTAAGTTTAAATCTGAATCAAGCTGATGAACACCACTTGCCCCTACCTGGTGACTCGCCGAGAACTTACTTCATGCAGCTTTTGTACTACCACAGGCTCTTTCAGTGTCTGAAACAGGCAGCCTGCAGACAGAGTCAGGCAGAGGCAAATCTCAGAATGACTTGGGCCATTTGCTGGCCTACCCCTAAGCTCAGTCTGGTGGAAGCTGTTCTTTATGCATAGCTTGTCCCTTCCCACGCACACCCAGGCCCTGCAAAGGAAGTCACAAACTGTGGATTGCTTCACAGATCCAAACAGGTCACAGGTGGTGTCTGATATTGATACCAGAACCAGCATACCCAGTGGTAAGCTTCAGATAACATCAGAACAGAAGCCAAATAGTTCCATAAGTGGCACATCCAAAGGGAGAAATTGGGAGGTACCAGACTCTGCTGAGGCAAATTCTGGTTTGTTTCAGCACTCATGCAGTAGATCATACACTGTGGTTGGGGTTGATCCACACAGTAAACATGCCAGAGGGTTGACCCCATGCATGAAAGGGTCAACAGCATTAAGACTCAATTAGAACAGGAAGGCTTATACAACCCACACAAGGGACATTCCTGAAATGCCCAGCTCATATGATCAAGGAAACTGCACCACTAGATCCTGCAGGCCACCCTAACATAGCAGATCAATTGCTATATATAATGAAAAACACTGAGACGCCACCAAAATGAGAAGACAAAGAAACATTGTCCAAGTGAAAAACAGAACCACAGGCATGGAAACATGGAACAGATTGTCAGTGACCAAGACAGAAAGAGACAGGAAGATAATGGTAGAAAGAAGGGGAAGGCACTATACAAAGAACCAGTAGAATGACCTATGGACATGGACAACAGTGTAGGAATTGACTGTGAGAGTCAGAGGTGAGATGGATGGAGGGGAGTAAAGGAGGGAAAATGGGACAACTGTAATAGAATAATAATAAAAATGGTTTAATTTAAAAAGTAAAAGAAAAAAATGGGAAAATCTATAAGAAAAGAAAAGAAAAAGAACTAAATGAAATGGAGGCAAGCAATCTACTGGATATACAGTTCAAAAAATGGTTATAAGGCTGTTCAAAGATCTTAGTGAAAACTTTAATAGCATAAAAGAGATACAATAAAAAAAAGGACCAGGCAGAAATAAAGACTACACTAGAAGAAATAACCAGAAGGTTAGATGAAGCAGAGGACAGAATCATGGACAGAGTAGTAAAAAACAATTAGAACAGCAAAAAAAAATTTTTTTTAATTTCAATGAGGAAAGTTTAAGAGACCTTTGGAGCAATATAAAGCATAACATCTGTGTCATAGGGGTAACAGAAAAAGAAGTAGAGCAAGGGATTGAGAATTTAAAAGAAACAATGAATAAAAATTCCCCTAACCTGTTGAAGGAAAAGATAAACAGGTCCAGGAAGCAAAGGGAGTCTCAAATAAGATGAACCCAAAGAGGCCAACACCAAGACATATAATTAAAATGGCAATCTTAAAAGCTGCATGAAAAAGACAGTTAGCTACAAGATAGGTCCCATAGGACTGACAGTTGATTTCTCAACAGAAATGTTTCATGCCAGAGGGATTGTCATGAAATACTCAAAGTGATTAAAAGCAAGAACTACAGCCCTGACTGGTGTGGTTCAGTAAGTTGGGTGTGTCCTACAAATCTAAAAGTCACCAGTTTGATTCCCAGTCAGGACATAGGCCTGAGTTGTGGGCCAGATCCCCAGTTGAGAGTATGCAAGAGGCAACTGATTGTTTTTTCTCTCAAAAATATTGTTTCTCTCCCTTTCTTTCTTCCTCCTTTACTCTCTCTCTAATAATGAATAAACAAATTATTTGTTTGTTTTTTTTAAAGCAAGGACCTACAACCAAGATTACTTTACCCAGAAAGGCCCCCATTTAGAATTGAAGGAGAAATAGAGCTTCCCAGACAAGCAAAAGCTAAAGGAGTTCATTATCACCAAACCAGTACTATAAGAATTGTACCCTGGCTGGTGGTGCAGTGGATAAGGCGCTGGCCTGAGAACCCAAAGGTTGCGGGTTCAATTCTCCAGTCAGGGCACATAATCAGATTGCAAGCCAGGTCTCCAGTCAGGTTAATGGCTGGAGGCAGGTGAAAGGCAACCATACATTGATGTCTTTCTCCCTCTTTGCCTCTCTCCCTTCCCCTCTCTCTACAAGTAATAAATAAAATCTTAAAAAAAAAAAAATTGTTAAAGGTGATTCTTTAAGTAAAAGAAAGAAAAAATGGAAAATAGTTATAAAGAATAAAATGACAAAAATACAAATCTATCAATGATCACATTAAATGTAAATATGATAAATTTTCTAGTCAAAATACTTAAGGTGGCTGAAGAGATAAGAAAACAAGACCCATACATATGTCATCTACAAAAGACCCAACTCAGAATAAAAGACACATATAGACTGAAAGTTAAAAGATAGAAAAAGACATTTCAGACCATATCAACTTTAAAACAAAGGCTGTAGTAAGGGACAAAGAAGGATACTATATAATGATAAAGGGATCAATCCAACAAAAGAATGTAACTGTTATAAACATCTATGCACCCAACATAGGAACATCTAAATACAGGGTTGGACAAAGTAGGTATAAAGTTGTTTGTATGGAAAATAATATAATAATTAATAAATAATAAAACAAGATAAACTCTGTTTCACATACTAACAACTGTAAACCTGCTTTTGTCCCATACAGTATGTAAAGCAAAGGTTGGTGGACATATATGAAGAGACTGACAGTAATACAGTCACAGTTGTGGATTTTAACATCCCATTGACATCAATGGATAGATATAGAAAATCAACAAGGAACAATAGCCAAAAATGAGACTAGATCAGAAAGATTTAATTGATATTTTCAGAGAAGTTCTCCCCAAAGCAGCAGAATATACACTTTTTAAGGTGCACATAGGAAAATTTCCAGGGTAGACTATATGTTAGGACACAAAATAAGTCAATACATTTAAGAAGATTAAAATCATAGAATGCATCTTCTCTGATTACAATGGTATGAAACTAGAAATACATTACAAGAAAAACTAAAAAGCACACAAATATGTTAAAGCTAAATAACATGTTATTAAACAACAAATAGGTTAACAATGAGATCAAGGAAGAAATAAAATGTTGCATTGAAGTAAATAAAAATGAACATACAACTATCCATAATCAATGGGACATACTAAAAACAGTCCTAAGAAGGAAATTTATAGCATTACAGGCTTACCTTAAGAAGCAAGAAAAATCTTAAATAAGCCATCTATCCTTATATGTGAAGGAACGAGTAAAAGAAGAACAAAAAAGCCCAGAGTAGAAGAAAGGAAATAATCAGAGGTGAAATCAATGACAGAGAGACTAAAAAGTAATACAAAGATCAATGAAATCAAAGATTCATTTTGGAAAAGATAAACAAAATTGACAAACCTTTAACTAGACTAATTAAGAAAAAAGAGAAAAGACACAAAATCTGAAACAAAAGAGGAGAAATAAAAACTGACACCACAGAAATAAAAGGATTATAAGAAAATATTAGTAATACAACAACAATAAAATTTTGAAAAAAGAAAAGAAAAAAGAAAATATTACATATAATGATATGCCAACAAATTGGACATTGTGGAAAAAATAAATAAATTTCTAGAAAGAAATATTCCAACACTAAATCAAGGAGAATCAGAAAATCTGAATAGTCCACTTACAACTTGTAAAATCAAAACAGTAATCAAAAAACTCCCAGAAACCAAAACTACTGAACTTGATGGCTTCATGAGTGAATTTTACCAAACTTTCAAATTAGAAATAACACCTCTCCTTTTCAAATGGTTACAAAATATTCAAGAGGAAGGAAGACTCCTAAGATCATTTACAAGGCCAGTATTATCCCACTTTTAAAACTAGGTAAGACACTATAAAACCAACAAAGGAAAAAAGAGAGAAATATATAGGCCAATGTTTCTGATGAATATCAATGCAAAAATCCTCAATAAAATATTAGCAAACCAAATCTAAAAATAAATTTAAAAGATCATATACCACAGTCAAGAGGGATTTATTTCTAGGATGAAAGATTGGTACAATATTGGCAAATCAGTTAATATGATACACCATGTAAGAAATTAGGAATATAATATGATCATATTAATAGATACAGAAAAACATTTGACAAAATCCAGCATCTATTTATGATTAAAATTCTCAGCAAAATGAGAATAGATGAATCATACCTTAATAGCGAAAGCCATATAGACAAACCCACAGCCAACATCATACTCAATGGAGGAAAACTAAAAGTGTTTCCTTTAATATGTTAAACAAGATAGGGATATATGCTTTCACTACTCTAATTCAACATAACATGGGAAGTTCTAGCCGCAACAATGAGGCAAGATGAGGAAATAAAGGTATTCAAATTAGAAAGGAAGAAGTAAAACTGTCATTACTTGCAACTGACATAATACTATACATAAAGAACTCAAAAGACTTCACCAAAAATAAACTACTAGAAGTGATAGATAAATTCAGTAAAGTAGCAGAATACATAATCAATATTCAGAAATCAGTAGTATTTCACCAAAAGTAAACTATCTGAAAGGGAAACTAATAAACCAATGCTATTTACAACTACATCAAAAGATATAAAATACCTAGGAATAAATTTTTCCAAGGAAAGAAAAGGCCTATGCTTGGAAAATTATAAGGCACTGAAGATGATACAAATAAATAGAATCATATACCATGTTCATGGATAGGAAGAATTAACATTATTAAAATATCCCTACTCACCAAAACAATCTATATAGTCTACAAATTTCTATGAAAATACCAATGGCATGTTTCACAAAACAAATAATCCAAAAATATACATGAAATAAAAAAAGACCCCAAATAGCCTCAGCAATACTGACAATAACAAAACAAAACAAAACAAAGTTAGAAGTATAATACCTGATATCAAACTATATTATAAGGCTATAATAATCAACACAGCATGGTTATGTCTTCCAGCCAAGATGGAGGAGTAAGTAGACTTGTTGCATTGCCCTACACAGATAAGAGGGGATATATCTACTTAACACTATAAAAGAAAGAAAAACCAAAAGATCCAGAAAAATGAACTGAAGGGAGGTCCAATAATGAAATAAAGAAGAAATACTCAACCAGACAGGTAGGATGGGTAGAGTCAGGGCTCAGAGATTGGAGTGTGGTGGCAGCAGCAACTAACTGCAGAAGCCAGTGGGGGTTGGAGTGGCAGAAGAAACGACTTGTCTCTCAGTATCTCTTTGATTAGTGGAAAAGGGGTGAGTGCTGAGCAGGTGGTATTGTTTCCTCTTGGATCTCTCCTCCACATTCAGTACCACAACATGATGACCTGCATTGACAATACCTAAGACTCTACCCCTTACAACATAACAGATGCCAGAGCACTACCTAAGACACAGAGTCAAAGACAAGAGCCTATCAGGTTGAGGAAACAGAGAGCTATGGCCCAAAAGAGGGAACAGATCAAGGTTCCAGTGGGAGAACTAAGCAATGAAGAGAAGCCAACCTAACAGATGAGGAGATATCCAACTTAACAGATGCAGAGTTCAAAACACTTATGAGAAAGATACACACTTGACAGGCTTGGTTGAGTATAGTAAATACCAAAGAAAGGAAGCAAGGGCTATGCTAAGTGAAACAAAGGAGACACTATATGAAACCAGTGGTGAAGGGAAGGAAACCAGGGTTCAAATCAATGATTTGGAACATAAGGAAGAATTAAACAGTCTTCCAGTATAGAATGAAGAACCAAGAACTAAAAAATTATGAGAGGCTTAGGAACATCCTTAAATGTGCCAACATCTGAATCATAGGGGTGCCAGAAGCGGAAGAGAAAGAGCAAGAAATTTAAAATTTATTGGAATAAATAATGAAGAAAAACTTCCCAAATTTGGCAAAGGAAATTGACATACAAGTCCAGGAAGCAAAGAGAGTCCCAAATAAACTAGACCCAAAGAGGACCACACCAAGGCACATCTTAATTAAAATGCCAAAGGTTGGAGATAAAGAGAGAATCTTAAAAGCAGTAGAGAAGGGAGTTACCTATAAAGGAGTCCAAATAAGACTATCAGCTGATTTCTCAAAAGAAACTTTGCAGGCAAGAGGGGCTGGAAAGAAGTATTCAAAGTGATGAAAAGCAAAGACCTACAACAAAGACTACTTTATCCAGCAAAGCTATCACTTAGAAGGGTAGATAAAGTGCTTTCCAGACAAGGTAAAGCTAAAGGAGTTCATCATCACCAAGCCATTATTATATGAAATATTAAAGGGACTTAAGAAAAAAAATTCAAAACTATGAATATTAAAATGACAATAATCTTACAACTATCAACAACAGAATCTAAAAGATAAAAACAAAAACTAATTAAGGAAACAACCAGAAAAAGGACAGAATCACGTAGAGGGTTCTAAGCTGGAAAGATGAAAGGGAAAAAAGGGGGAAATGGTGCAGAGATTAAGAATTATAATGGGTAGGTAAAAATAGATGGGGGATGTTAAGAATAATATAGGAAAGGATGAAACCAAAGAATTTATATGCATAACCCATGGACATGAACTAAGGGTGGCTGAGGATGGGATTGCTAGAGAGTAGACTGGTAACTAGGCAGAGGGGAGCAAAGGGAAAAGAAACTGGGACAACAGTAACAGCATAATCAATAAAACATATAAAAATTAAAATTAAAAATAAAATTAAAATTAAAGCAATCAAAACTAAAAAAGAAAAAAGAAAGAAAAGAAAAGTGCCCTGGCTGGTGGCACAGTGGATAAGGCACTGGCCTGCAAACCCAAGGGTCGCTGGCTCGATTCCCAGTCAGGGCACATAACCAGGTTGCAAATCAGGTCTCCAGCCAGGTCCATTGCTGGAGGCAGGTGAAAAGCAACCATAGCATTTATGTCTCTCTCCCTCTCTGCCTCTCTCCCTTTCCCGTCTCTCTGAAAATAATAAATAAAATATTTTAAAATAAGAAAAAAGAAAAGAAAAGCATGGTTCTGGTGTAAAAACGAACATGTAGATCAATGGAACAGAATAAAGAGCCCAGAAATAAACCCACATCTATATGGCCTATTAATACATGATGAAGGAGGTAAGAGCATACAATGTGGTAAAGTCTGTTCAATAAATTGTGCTGGAAAATTGGACAGATACATGCAAAAAATGAAACTAGACCAACTTCTTACACTATATGTAAGAATAAACTCAAAATATATTAAAGACTTAAATGTAAGACTCAAAAGCATAAACACTTTTAAAGAAAACGTAAGCAGTAAAATCTCCGACATTTCTTATAGCAGTCTTTTTTTCTGACATATCTCCCCAGGCAAGGGAACCAAAAACACAAACAAACAAACAAATAGGAATACATCAAATTAATAAGTTTTTGCACATCAAGGAAATGAAAAAACAACTTACTGATCAGGAAAAGATATTTGCCAGTGATTCATTCAATAAGGGGTTGATATCCAAAATTTATGAAAAACTCATACAACTTATCACCAAAATACCAAACAATTCAATTAAAAAGTGAGTGGAAGACCTGAGTAGACACTTCTCCAAAGAGGACATACAGATGGTCAACAGACGTATTAAAAGATGCCCAATATCAGAACTGTCAGAGAAATACAAATTAAAACCACATTCTCACACAAGTCAGAATGGTTATCATTAATAAGTCAGTAAGCATCAAGTGTTGGCAAGGATGTGCAGAAAAGGGAATCCTTACACACTGTTGGTAGGACTGCAGATTGGTGCAGCTACTATGGGAAACAGTATGAGTGTTCCTTAAAAAATTTTAAATGGAACTGCTTCATGACCCAGAGATTCCAGTTTTGGGTATATATCTGAAGAAACCCAAAACACTAACTGGAAATAATACATGTACCCTTATGTTCATTGAAGCATTGTTTATAACAGTGAAGACATGAAAACAATACAGGTGCCCATCAGTAGATGTATAAACAAAGAAAGGGTAGTACATATGTACAATGGAATATCACTCACCCATAGAAAGAGTGAAATATTATCATTTGCAATAGCACAAATGGACCTAGAGGATATTATGTATTGTAAGTGAAGTCAGTCAGTTAGAGAAAGACAAATAACACATATGATTTCACTTACCTGTGGAATCTAAGAAACAGAATAAGGTAACAAACATAATTGAAAGAGACTCATAGAGCAGAGTAGTTGGGAGGGCTGGGTGAAAGAGATGAAGGAATTAAGAAGTACAAATTGGTAGTTACAAAATAGTCACGAGGGTATAAAGTATGCATAGGTAATATAGTCAATAATTCTGAAATTAAATTAAATTGAAAATAAAAATTTTTGATTTAAATTTTAAAATGCATCAATCTAAGAGTAGGGATGCATCCAATGAGGAGAAAAGGGCAGGTCACAAGGAAGAAATGGTTGAAATGTTTGTTTCACACATATGATGAAAATGAATTAGAAAGAAGTTACTATAATGGGCAGCTTAAACTATCTAGACATCTGTTGGGAACCTTATGTGACTGAAAACAAAGTATTTGATATACTTGTGACTTGCCTCAGCAGCAACTTAATCTCCCAGGTTGCTGCAAAAGGGACCAGCAGCAAAATGCATGATAAGAACCATGGAAGAAAGGCATTACTATTTTATCTCATTACCTTACTTGACCAATCTTTTTTTTTTTGAGTGTCATTATATGCAGGGCACTGTATATTTATTTCCCATAAAGGTTAATTAGGTTTGGTTCCTGCCCTCAAGAAGCCCACAGTTAGAAGTGAGTGAATTAGACATGAACATCACACACACAAATAAAAATACTGTGTGGTTAATGCAATAATGGATATATGTAGTGACCAACTGTTACAAGAGCACAGAGAAAACCAATCATGGTTTTATATATAATGCCCAAGAAAGAGAAGAGTGAGTATAGTGAGGCCTCTGCCTTAAATGCAAAGAAGGCACATTTTCCAATAAATGTGAAAGGGAAGACAGTGTGTAAAGCTTTAAAACTGTCTTTGTCATAGAAAAAGGTTCAGGAAATCCTAAGGAAGGGAACAAATCAGTGAAGTTGCCCAGGGAACTCTTTTGCAACAGCTCAGAATTTTAAAGAGGATGTATACAAGGTGAAAAGGAGTCCCTTTAGAAAGCTTAATATAAAAAGTGGAACACCCTAGATCAGCTCTTCCATAATGGTAAGCCCAGGGCTGTTGGCTGTAAGACCTTGGACAAGAAGGGCTGGGCCTGCTTCTTGCCTGAGGTCCTCAGACTTGGCCCGAGTGCACAGAAGTCCTCAACTCCTACTGGCTCCTCTGCTCATGGTCAAGGGAATGAAAAGGGAGGAAAGGAAGAAAGAGGGAACCAAGGCCTACGTAAGGAGAGGGACTGAAAGGGACTGTAGGAGAGCCCCTGAGTTCTCCAAATGCTTGCAAGACTTAACTCCCAAATTATGTGAGAGCCAACAGGTCAACTGGAAGAGGTGGGCAAAGAGGCCAGAGCAGGAAAATACCATTCTGATCCCAAACAAGGGAAGGGGGTGGGTTAGACAACAGTACCCCTTCAGATGCCTAATCTTCACTGGGCGTGTTCTCTCTGACAGATGGAGCGCCTGCCCAAGGCCATGCAGCAGCTGTGGAGCTGGGGTTTGAATGCATATGTGTGTTCTGTCCAGCACACTCTTCTACATTGTGGAAGGTCTCATTTCCAGGGCTGGTACCGAATTTGGTGCCTGTGACTTGGGAAGATATTTTTTCTCCCCGAGGCTCAGTCTACTCACCGGTAAGATACAGAGACAAAAGATCTCCGGGGCCCTCTCAACTCCAACATCCTGTCTATGCTTTCCCTTAGATTCTGCACTTAGATTCAGCCTGATTCAGCAGCTGCCTGGCTTGCTGACCCAGCACCCCTGTCCTCCCATCTTCCCAACCCCTTCCTGAGGTCTGGCTGTGACTACTCACCAGCACTGTATGCTTATAGGCCCTGTGAATCACTATGTTGTAGCCAAACACAGTCACATCCACCTGTTTGACCCACAGGGCCAGTGACGGGTCCCGGTCCTCATTCTTGGCTGTGACGACAAACCTGGGGAAAGTGTCTGAGCTTGGTCTGTTTCCCGTGGTGCACAGGATGAGTGGGCAGCTGGTCTGGAAGTCGAAGGGGTAGCCATCAAAGGTCAGGTAGTGGCCATAGCCCGAGACAATGCAGGAGGCATCGGTGCGGGCCTGGCAGTAGTACAGGCCACCCTCCTCCATGCAGTATTCATCATCCCTGCAGGGGATGGACTCACAGTGCACACTGTTGTCTGTGCCGTTGCAATAGCAGAAGATCTGGCAGTCCAGGTCCACCCAGAAGGTCTCGTTGGTGGCAAGTTGGTGCCCCTCAAAGTTGCAGCCACACTCACTGCGGGTGACACACCGGCTACCCTGCAGGGCATAGCCCTCATCGCACTGGCACCCCTCAGAGCAGGTGTCCACACAGATGGGGCCCAGGGCCAGCGTCTCACAGGTCTCCGTGCACATCACACACTGCTCGAAGTGGCTGTTCTCCGGGCACTCCAGAGCTGAGGGTGGTCAAGGAGAAGACAGGCTTGAGAGAGGGGCAGAGGTCACAGACAGAGTGGGTGCGCACCTTAGCATGCACATGTGAGCCTGTGCATGTGTGAGTGTGCTGTGCCTGCTCTCATCGGGCAGCACAGTGAGCTCAGTCAATGCCATGCCACCTCACTTGGGTCAGCAAAGGCTCAGGAGACCCTCACTTGTGTGCACCTCAAGTGACCTTAGCTTCCTGTGGAGAAGAAGCTTGTGTGCAGCTCCTGCCACATGTTGGGCCCTGTTCCAAGCACTTCAGTGTAACTTTTCAGTGACTTAGAAGGTGAGGAAAGTCACTATCCCTGGCACAGACATAAGGAGACTGAAGGTCAGTGACTTGACCTTACTAGTAAGTCCTGGAGAGAGATCTGAACCAGGGCCTCCCAATTCTAAGACCCTAGGGAGTGTCCTATTAAAAAACAAAACAAAACAAAACAAAAACAGATGCTGGGGATATCACCTCTGAGCTTCAGTTTCTTCTTTTATGAACTAAGGATAATACTTACCTAGCCTGGTTGTTCTGAGGATCAATAAGCTAATATTATAAGTCCACAGAAGAGTCTCAATGCCCCTTACCTTCTTGATACTTTCTTCTATTACAAATAGCCTTTATGAAGATATTTCTACTTTGCAAATAGATCTTTCCCTTTGTCTTTCACTTCTCTTATCTGCTGCTTCCTGACTTCTTCCACCTTCTCACCACCTTCTGGATTTATCTCCACCTCCTTTGCTCACACTCTTTCCCCCACCTGGACAGCCCCCATGAAGCCAAATTCTACCCATATTTCAAGTCTCATTTCAACTGGCACTTCTGCCCAGAAGCCTTCCTTGATAGATCAAGTCTCTGAGTGTAATAACATGTTGTAATAACAGCACATGTTGCTCCCCATGGAGGTTCAGGCAATCTTCCCATCCTCTTTATTATTTTAGTTTGTCAAAATTTGACATGGGGAGGGTAGAATCCAGGAGCACAGAAGAAATATACTTAAGAGAGTATAGTCTGAAGATCTGTGGAAGTCCCCACCATCTCCTGAGAGAGTAAGATCTTGCCTTTTAAAGTTTTTTAAAGTTCTTGTGCATACTATTACTCTGTAAATGGCATCTCAGAATCCAAGGACATGAAGGATGACACAGAGAATTAAATGATATGGCAGTAACAGCTCTGCCCATGAGTTCCAGCTCAACAGCCCAACATCATGAGATACTGAAAGCAGTAATGTTTTCCCTCTGGGTTAAAGGACCACCTCCACTCCCTTTGACAACAGATACAGCCCTAAAGTTGAAGGCCAGTTCAGCGCTGATTAAATATGTCTGCATAGAGGGATGTTCACATTTGTTTCTAAATTATGAATGTTTATAACACTGACTGCAAGTTTATGATGATAGCAAACAACATGACTTATTTAAATATATCTGGCTTTACAACTTACTGCATTGTCTGAATTTGTCTGAAAATCTGGGACATACAGATGTAAGTAATAAATATCTCCTGAACCTTGAAATGCTTCTGCAAAATTATTTTAATAGCAGCCTGGCTCTGCCAAAAAGAGGGCTGGTTAAATGTATCTGAGCACAGAAGCAGTGGTTGTCTCTCTCTAAATCCAAAGAAGATTGTGCTCCTGCTGTGCAGCTGTTGGCCCAATTTAATCCCCATTCTGCAAGACCCCAACCACATGAACTCCTTAGTAGCTGGTGACTTCTGCCTAAGCTCTGGATGAGACATCCTGGGGGATTTCTCAAGTCTGAGCCCTGGCCCTTCACCCAAAGGAACCATGCTGCTGTCCTCATGTCTCTCTCTAAAAGGTGCTCACAGAGCTCCTCCAGCTCTGCTGGCCCAAGATGGAATCACAGTAAGATACTCTTCCCAAGAACCATCACATCCAGGAAAAGAGGGTCTCCTTACCACCCACTGCACTCACATCAGACAAACAAGTTTCCAAACTGTGCTCTCTCTGTACAGCACAAAAAAGCAACCCCAGAACACTTCCTGCTGAGCAGGAGTTCACTCTAACAGAATGGCACACACGTAGCCTGCAACAAAATGGATTGGGTTGAGGCAGACTCCGTAATTCCATGCTGTGAAGGAACTACACGTAGGAGGTTGAGTGCTGGAGTGGGAAGAGAGATCATATTAGATAAACTGGAGTTAGCACAAAGGAGTAGGAGAGAAGTGGATTAAAAAGAAAGTTAGGGGAAAGTATAAAGTCGGACTAAACATGGCAGTCAGTAGAAACCTTGGAACCTCTCTCCCTGCAAGGGGCTTTATGAAAAGAGTACATTCCCAGCTTTAGGATTCTCAGCATTTGCTGTTAATTCCTCCCAAGTGCAGTGAAGGTTCACCAGGTATCTAACTGCCCCTTTCTGAGATGACAGGCACCAAACACTCCATGTGCACCTCAAACTTCCAAGCTCAGAATCCAGATATTTTAAAAACTCTGTGTGTGTGTGTATTAGTTCTTAGCACTATGACGCTTCTGTTGAAATCACTTAGTGGTATAGCAAGAATCCCCCAAGAGCAATGGGTAAGCTGAACCCAGATCTTGGTTTCTAATATTTTCTCCACAAATAAATTGCGGCTTCTTGCAGTGATGACTGGTTTTAGTCTGGGACTTGGGAAGTTTAAGAGATGAGTGTGCAATGTTTTTTATGTCAGAAAGTAAGAATATGACACAGGTGTGCCAAAAGGACATAGGAGGCAACTTGAAGGGGTTCCCACAGGCCGAATCTAGAACAATTTTAACACCAAAATAACTAATAAATGTAATATAAAATATAAATGATTGAAACCATTCGAAATCTGTGTATCCATGTTGATGAGAGGTAGATGATTGAGGCAAATAAAACAGAAGGGTGGATGGAAGAACAGCAGGCAGACCAAGGAGAAGAGTGGGCTTTTGTTCACAGCAGAATGGCCTCTGCTGACTGGTAACAGCAAGAGTATGATAAAACTGAAAACCATCAGTTTGTAATCATCATGGGTTGATATAAGCAAACATTATCAATGGGCACTCCATTGAGGAGGTTTTGATGACATGCAGGATACTTGTATGGTCTTAAAGTATCTCCTCATGATATCTCTCATTATGTGCAAGAGAAAAACCATAATGACTATAGAGTAGAAACATTTGAAGACACTTGAACAGGGTATTGATTTGCTCATCACCCATGAGAGGAGGTTGGACAGAGTGTGATGCAGTTCGCCTGAGAGCAGATGTACAGATGAACCTGGTCAGGGGAAAGCGTCAAATCCAATACAGAGCCACTCTGTTTTTAAGGGGGGGGGGGGGGCTGTATTCTTAAAAAATGACAATATCAAGAAAGGCAAATAAAGTTAAGGAATTGTTCTAGATTAAAGGAGGCTAAAGAGACATGAAAATGAAATGCAGTGTGTGGTTCTAGACTAGGTCAGTATGGAGGGGAAAAGAGCCACAAAGGACATTACTGAGTCAGGTGTTAAAACCGAACTATGGGTGTTAAATTCTTGTGTCAATATTAAATGTCCTAAATGCGGCTCTGTAAATGAGTACCACTATTATTGTTTTTAAAATACTTTTAAAAGGATTTTATTTATTATTATTATATATTTTAACATTTTTATTTTTATTATTTTTAGAGAAGGGAAGGGAGAGAGGCAGAGAGAGATAATCAGTGTGTGGTTGCCTTTCACCTGCTTCCAGCTAAGGACCTGGCTGGAGACCTGGCTTGGAACCTGTTTATGTGCCCTGGCTATGAATCAAACCAGCAACCTTTGAGTTTGCAGGCTGGTGCCTTATCCACTGTGCCACCAGCCAGGGCCTAGTATCATTATTTTAAGGAACTACATTGAAGTATTTAGCACAAGGCACATGATGTATACAGTTAACTTTCAAATGAAAAGAGAAAGAGAGAAAGAATAAAAAACATACAGGGCAAAATGCTAACAATAGGTTAATCTGGGTAAAAGGTATACACATCTTCTTGCAACTTTTCTGCAACTTTGAAATTATTTCAAAATAAAAAGTAAAAAACAAACAAACAAACCTAAGTAGGGAGAAATAAACAAATGTAGAAGATGGAATCTTAATGACAGATGGCATCAGCCCAGGTTGAGGGTTAGCCTTTTCAGTGAGAAAGGGATGGGCTCCCCAGCCCAGGTGGGCACTCTTTGCTCCAGGCAAGGCCCCCACCTCCCAGCTGCTGTTTTCTCACATTACCCCTCCCAGTGGCCTCCCACATAACCCAGGTATCATATGTCAGGTCTTCCCAGCAATGATTACTCTTGGTACTGCCACTGCCCTGCGGAGAGGGGTCAGGTACTCTGGGAACAAGATAAAATACCAGCGATGTGAGATTTTCTTAATAGCCATTGCCAAGCTTACCTCAGAGGGCAACACTAACCTCTAGTCCATAAAAGGCAGCCTGAACTGGACCCCTTCTTTACAAAAAAGGAAGGTGCCAAGGGAGCCTTTGGCATGGTGTATGCTAGATAAAACCAGCAGTCAAAAGGATGGCTTTTGTTCTACAATGAAGAGATATTGTGCAGTTAGAAGCAAAACTGTGGGTGAGAAATGGTTTGGTTTAGGGTAATGGCCCTTCCAGCACCCACATCAGACTAGGGAAGGTACTCCCAAGAACTGGACTATCCTTGAGCTCTGCTTCAGCAGAAAGAGAAGTCTTGGGAAAGAAGGTCTAGTGTGTCTCATCTACTTCCCCACCACCCAGCTGGCCTCCCCCAGAATGGAGCCCCAACTTACGGCAGAAGTCATAGGTCCGCCAGGGGCCCACCTCCACATCGGCATTCTTGCAAGCGCTTGCATACCGGGCCACGGAGTCGCAGAGTTCCGACTCGTTGCCTCCGCTCTGGCACAGGCGGAAAAGGCAGGTGCGGTAGTAGGCCGTGACATTGACCACCCCATGGCACTCTAGAAAGGAGCTGTTGGAGGGGTCATTGATGATGCCACACCTGGAGCGGCTCCGATAAAATTTGAGCAGCTCGGAGTCATTGTTGCAGGCTTTCAGCAGGTCCCCACACTCCCCGTTGCAGATTTCCTCAAAAGTCGTCCAGCTTTCCAGGAACACAGCCAGGTTGTCCGTGCACTTGCCATTGGGAAGACAGAACTCATCGCTGGCATTAGCGTTGAAGAAGCCACACAAGCCCCCGGTGCAATTGAAGTAAGCGGTGGAAAGCCGGATATAGAGCAAACCTGTGTCTGCATACTGGACACTCAAAATACCCTTGGACTCTACTGTCGTGCTGTTTTTGTTTCGATATATTTCCAGCTTCCCCGAAAGATGGAAAAATGGTAATTCCACTTCCTGTCCATTCACCTAAAAAATCAAATCACTATCATCAAGTCCAGCTACACACAAGTTTCCAGGCTACGGGATGAAGGTGTGGCTTGGCCTCAGGACTAGTGCTATGAAAAATTTTAAGAAGCAGACCGCACACACAGACAACTTTTTTCATGCACACTTTGTTCTTTTATTTCTAGGCTCCTCTGATTCAGCACATTTGCTATTTATTTCCATAAGCACAAGACTCTAAGCTAGCCCAAAGCAAAACTGAAACGTAAGCGAGTTGTCTCAAGTGTGTGGCTCCCTCCTGCTGCCTCACACCTTTTCACAGACAAAACCCTTTCTTCCCATGCTTCCCTTTAAACCTTATGTTGCCTGTGTCCCAGACCCCTTGAGGGCATAAAACATATATTTAATTATTTAGCTGTCCACCCACCTATTTATCTCTATTTTTTTAATGAACTAATCTCTGCCAGTGTGTCAATAGGTATGAAAACACAGCCATTTTAGTGTATGGATGTGTTTTATTATGTCCTTGTACAGCACTACTTTAACTTTTTTTTTCTAAATGAAACTTCATGTGATATTATGAAATGGATGTTAAGACTGTCATCCCAATTCTACTATGGCTTAGCTGTGAGGTAGCCTTTTGGGATATTCACATGGAAACAAGGAGCTATGCTAGATTAGTCCTAAGATTTTTTCTAGAACTAATGATCTGTGAGTCTAGATGGCTCATCCTGGGTATTTTAGGGCAGATCAGAGGAGCAAAAGGCACCATGGCAGGCACCTCTGCATTACCCTATACAGATTCCCATTATAGGTATGAAAGTCAGTATAGTACAGGGTATAGAGCATAGATTCTGGA
Organism: Noctilio leporinus; assembly: GCA_004026585.1. NCBI lineage: Eukaryota > Metazoa > Chordata > Mammalia > Chiroptera > Noctilionidae > Noctilio > Noctilio leporinus. The sequence goes on from PVIW01000627.1 coordinate 294,803, forward strand.
GCCAGCCTGCCTGGGCTTGACTCCCATCTTGCGGCTGTGTGTCTCTGATGAAATTACTAAACCTCTCTGTGCCTCAGTTTTCTCACCTGTAAAATGAGGATAATAATATATACTTGATAGGATTAAATGTGACACTGCTTAGAAGAATGCTTGACATGTAGTCAATGCCCTGTAAGTATTTACTATCATGGAGAGTTATTTCTACTATATCTATTTAATTGGAGAAATTCCAGCCTGACTCCATTTCTCCACCTGTTGGACTCTTATTTGGTGGCCATAATATTCCCATTTTGGAATCATCACCTTTCTAGAACCCACTCATGGCCAAAAGCCAAAAAGCAAATGAGGAATATGGCTTCTTCACTTGAGTGACTCATGGGAAAACCTCAAGGGCAGCAGTAGCCTCACCTTGACTTCTGAAGCCCCAATTCCTCCTATTTTGACCTCCTGGTTAGCCACCAGGATCCGAAGACCTCGAAGCCAGGCAGGCCCTCCATCAGGCTTCTTCTTATTGATGTCAATTTCCAAGTACTCAGGCTGCTCGGGGCAGGTCTTGAGCAGCGTGTATGAGAACTCGGAGGGGAAGGCATAGGCGGCCCCGTCGAAGGTGTGCAGCACCTGGTTTTGGCTGAGCAGGCACACGGTCTCCCTTTTGGGGAAGCAGCCACGGTAGCCCTCCTCCACTGTGCACACCTCCTCACCCCGGCAGGTCTTGTTGAAGCAGTACACGTCGCCACCCTCTTCACACAGGCACTGCACTGTGCAGTTGGCTGTAGCCCAGAAGAACTCCCCCATGGTGTAGTAGTGGCCGTCAAAGTCACAGCCACACTTGTGCAGTGGGACACACTGGCTGGTGCTGAGAACAAAGCCTTCGTTACACTCGCAGCCCTCCGTGCAAGGCGTGGCACAATTCTGAGAGGCAGTGAGGTCTGAGCACGTGTCGGGGCAGCTGCTGGTGCACACAGAATAGTGGCTGAAGGTCGGACACTGCACTGTGGACACTGATGTGAGGGAGAGAAGGGAGTGTGACAACAAGGACAATGACCCAGGCACCATTAGCCAGAAGCCACCATGCTTAGGAGCCAGGAAGAAAAGAGTTCCTTCCATTTAGCTCCAAGAGGAAGGGTCAAGCAACCACTCCTCTGAAACAAAGCCTTGAGGTTGTGTCTGTAGAAACAAGCTTGATGGCTTTCCTAATAACTACTGATCAACACAGGTGAACTGTGAACTTTGGCTCTCATTTAACCATCTTGACTAAAATTAAACTTCAGGTTGCTATATTAACTAGGCTGCAGATTATTCAACATAGATTTATTGTTTGGTGACCTATAGTCATTAAGATGTTTCAAGATCTCTAACTGATGGACATACAAATTGTTCTGATTTTAAAGGGCATGCATATTCTTTGGAGGAAATAAGTTCAACTTGCAGGAGAAATGAAAAATGTAACTGTGAGAGGAATAATTTGAAAATATAGAATTTCTAGCAGAGAAGTCATTAAAATACCTAAGAGTGACCAAATGAGAGTGCAAAAATGAATGATCTGGAACATTAAAGTAACAACAGCCCTGGACTATCTGAAAAGAACTGTGGGCCTGTTTCTCTAGGAGATTGGACTGGAACTAGAACTAGGGGCCTTCTGATGTCCCATCTTGCCTTAGAAACCTCCCATTACTATTTTAAGAACATCTGATTCTATGTCAATGTTTGGATCTGGTTGAATCCAACAGGCAGGAGCTCAAGGGCCTGGTAAACCAGCTCTCTTAATTAAATATGGTTCATCCTACTGACATTTAGAGAGAGAAGATGGAGGAAGGGAAGGAGAGAGAGAGAAGGATGTGGAAGATAGGAAAGTAGTACCAATGGGAATTTGGATGCTATAGACATAGAGAGGCTGGTCAGCGCAAGGGGGAAAAAAAAACAAAACCACCGTCTCTTAGTAGGCTGACCAGAGCTCAAAGAATTGAATCTGACACATGATGATTTATTTATGTGAATTCAACCTATACATCTAAGATAAAAATCTCCCGCTGGCCTTGAAACTTCAAGAAATTTCTAAATCTCATCTCCATAGCACTCTCAAATGCATGGATCATAATTTTCTGTTTACTTATATAGAGAAAAACAAGGACCAGGAAAGGAACAAAATTCCAAGTAGCTATTTTTTGTTTGCTTGTTTTAAATTTTTTATATAACTAGAAAAGACAGACAGGTTTAAGAGGGCTAGAAGGAAAATGATAATGAGATAACTAAATAATAGAAAATGCTTAATCCAAAAATATAATTCAAGAGAAACTGGATCTTCCCACATAGTTGGGCTTTTCCTAATCACTTAGCATTTCAGATAGCAGGGTTTATTTCCCAGCATGCTATACTTCTGATCATTAGCCCCTTCTTCCACCACCAGCAGGAGGTCAGCATAAGTGCTACAGAGCAAGAGACACAGAACCCAAAGAAGCTGGAAGTGAAGAAGAGTGAGCGGGGGAACAGATGTCACTGGTTTCACTAGGAGGTGAAGTATTTTACCAAAGGCTGGTCTTGACTACCTGGGCCCATATCTGCATTTACACAGCAGCCACAGAGATAGCTGGGCACATGTCTGCACCTCTGTAAGGCCCACCTCCTCGCTCAACTCAGAGATCACCACCCCAGTACAGGGCCTTCCTTGGCCAGGCATTTCATGATTCCAGACTATTTTTGCTCATCAATGGTTTCTTGTTTTCTGGCTATAATATTGGGTGAGAGATACAAGTAAAGATCCTTTTACAATTCATTCTTTATAATTTGTGATATTTCAAACCCACCTCCACTGTTGGACAATTTATCTCAGCAAGATTTCTGAGGAGCTCAGAAACCCTCTCCCTGCCCCCCTGCACAAGAGCAGCCTTCCATTTGGATGGGATATCAGCTTACCACACCCAGTCTGCACTCGCCAGTCTCCAATCGGAATGCCAAGGGCTTGGCACACAAGGGCATAGGCCTGGATGGCTTGACAGAGGAGAGTCCCATTGTCCCTCACGCTGCACAGGTCATACACACAGCTGTGCACAAAGGCTGTGGGGTCCACGACAGTGCCACACTCCCACAGAGGACCGTCCGTCTTATTGAGGAAGCCACAGTAGTCGGAGCCAAAGTAGAGGGTCTCAGTGGCCGCATCGCATTGGGTGCAGTTGTCCACGCAGCCTGAATCACACTTCCACTCGGCGTGGTAGACCCGCCAACTCTCTCCTAGATCCAGGACAGACATGGCTGGCCTGCCATCGGGGCGAAGGAAATCGTCCAGCGGGTTTTTATTGTAGTTCCCACAGAGCCCACACGTGGAGTTTATATAGGAGCCTGGGATGGAAATGGAGGCGTAGTGCTGGCCATCAAACGTCACTAAGAGCCCAAAATCTGTTTCCACGGCTGTAGACATGCCACTCTGGTAGATTTTCACCGCCCCCAAGTCTAAAGTGACGGGCAAAGAAGCCACCAGATCATTAACCTGCCAACAACAATAATAATAAAAGGCAGGTGAGCAGGTACCAGGGAAATGGTTCCAGTTAACGTCAGAAAAGAGAGGCAGAGCAACTTGGTGCTCCAGAAAGAAGGGTTCCCCCAAACTGCCTGGGCTTCAGTGTCCCTCCTAGTAAGGCTGGGGTGGGCTGTCTGAGCACTGTGTGTGTGCCATGTAAGCTGTGGGAGGCATGTATTTCCAGTGGTACTCTGACTGCTGGGGACGAGGTGGCTGTCAATTCTTCCCGATGGTTCCAGGGATAGCTAGTTTCAAGGCTCTTCTCAAAAGACTAGTTATCTTCTCTTCTTTACTTCTCTAAATCCTTCCTTTATTTTTTAAAAAGATTTTATTCATTATCTATTTTAGAGTTAGGGAGAAGGAGGAAGAAAGAAAGGGAGAATGTATAGTATGGTTGCCTTTTGCATGCCTCTAGCTGAGGGCTTAGTTGGAGACCTGGCACAACCCAGGTGTGTGCCCTAACTAGGAATCAAACCAGCAACTCTTGGGTTTGCAGACAGTGCTCAATCCACTGAGCCACACCAGCCAGGTAATCCTTTCTTTAGATTCCAGCTTAAGTCACATATTATCCATTCTACCCTCAATGCCCTTAAGTAATCCCTGACCCCTCCTTCCAGGTGGAGTGTATAGTATAAACTGTTTTCCACAAGTTAGCACTGGAGGCTGCTCTTGTATTATTTTCTAAGTGTTTCACCCTGTTAGTTGCTGATACCAGGATTATGTCATGGAATCACTCAACAACAAATTTGACCACATACTGGGTACCAAGCACTGTGTTAGGTGCTGAGAAATAAGGAATAAAAATAATAATAATTTTCCCTGTCTCTCATGAGCTCTCAGTCTACTGAGGAAGAGGGTCACAAATTATATTTATAATATACTGTTTGAAGTGTGTGTTAACAGGTGATGTGATGGGAGAACAGTAAATGAATATTTAATCCAGCCTGAGGAAGTCACATGAAGCTGCTTAGAGGGAATTAAATCTGATCTTGATCTTTAAAGGTAAAAAGAAGTGGCCACAGGAAGAGTGGGGGACAGGAAATTCTAGGACAAAAAAAATAAAGGCAGGGTGAGACAGTCATCAGGGTATTAGCAGCCTGCAGAGGGAAGGGATGGGCAGAGATGAAGCTGGAGACAGGGATGAGGTCCATTCATTCAACAAATACCAATTTAGCCTTTTCTGGGTATCAAGCACTATTCTAAGAGCTGAGGATAAGGAACAAGTGAAAATATCTGCATCATGGAATTTGTTTTATTTGAGGAGGCCAATATCAAACAAAATAAATAGGTAAAATATTTAAGTATGTCAAAAATGTTCTACAGAAAAAAATAAAGCAGAATGTGGATCAAAAAGTACTAGGAAAGAGCATTTCTAATTTCAAATAGGATAGTCAGGGAAGACTTTGCTAGGAGGGGATATTTGAGATGAGAAAGCAAACCATACTGTAATCTGGCAAAAGTGGCTCAGGAAGAGCGGATGGCTGGGCCCTCTGGACCACGGAGCATGCCAGGGAACTCCCGGGACCTCGGAAGCCAGTGTGGCTGTGACAGAGAGAGCAAGGCAGTGGCAGACGATGTCAGAGAGATAAGAACAGCCAGAACAGACCGTGCCTTTCAGCCACTGTGAAGACTTTGGCTTTGACTGAGCAAGATGAAGAGCCAAGAGGGCGTCTAGAGCGAAAGATCATCATGATTGGACTTCTGTTTTTAGAAAATTGTTTGTGCTTCTGTGTCGGAACACAGAAGGGCCTTTAAAGCTGTGTTTTAAAATGAAACAAAATTCCACAAAAGCAAAAAACTTGAGTTTCTCTTCTGTAGAACAAGCCCCAAAAGACCTTTTAAAAGAAAATGACAGAGCTGGGCTTGCATTTTAGAAAGTCCATTCTGGCTAGCATGAAGGACTCATTTAAATATGTCAAAATTAAAAGTAAAGAAATCAAATGGACAACTGCTGCTGGAATCCAAGAGTGATGGAGGGTGAGGGCCTGAACTAGAGAATGACATGGAGAGGGAGGGGCACACTCATGTGGTACATTCAGGACCTGGTGGGTTTTTGCAGTGGAGAGGGAGAAACTGGGGGAGTAATCAAGAGTGTGGTCCAGAGGTCTGGCTCACTTGAGTATTGCTTGATAAGCCTGTAACAGAGTTAATTTTCTCTATTTCACACTTGCCATGCCTAGCAAGTGTGAAATACTTGTTTCACGTCTATAGACATCCCATGTATGGGCTAAGACAGGATGATGAGTGCTTGGATGAACTGAGTACAAGTGCACATACATATACTTTCCAAGGTGCCCTGGATCCATACTGGTTTCTGGTACCCAAGAAGGGCAAGGGTATTTATTGTCATCACTGTTGCTATTCCTGAATTGTCTAGGAAGTTAGACAGCTAACCAATCATTGGTCCCAAGATTTACAAAGGCAGATAGCATATCACTTTTCTGTCTCTGAAGATTAGTAAAACTTAGGGGGAAAGCAGACAAGAAAAATATGCTCAAGAGATTCACTGTCCACAGATCCAAGATGGCGTGGAGTTGATCACCTTTCTTGGTTGGAGCTCTCCCCAACTATGGCATCAGCCTGGGCAAATGCAATGGCCTCACCTTCTGGACTCCCTGTCACTCCACCCTGCAGAGCTCTGGCCCCTTTGAGGAGTCAGCAGCCTGGGCCAAAGTATAGAGGTCAGGGCAGACTTAGAAAATATAACTGAGTTGTGTGAATTTGGCTAGGGGACATTTTCCCTGCTTTCTCATATAACTGACTGGGACCTTCCCCTCATGGGAGATCCACTTGCCCCACCTTCCAGACTCCCAATGGCCCCATCCTACGGAGCATGAGCATCTTAAGAGGTCTGTGCAGAATCCAAGATGGACTGCTTGTGTAGCTAGCACTGGGGCAGAAACCAGTCCTTCCACCATCTCCAAGACTGATCTGTGCCTCCCCCTCATTAGAGACCCAGGAGCCTCCCCCTCATGATCCCTGGCAGCCCTGACCTGTTGAGCTAGGGTTCCTGGAAGACCCAAGGCAGACTGAGTTGTGTGGCTCGAGGACAGAGGGCACCTATTGGTGTGGAGCTTTCCCTACACACAGCCAAATCTTGGTCAGTTTGAGTCTGATAAACTCTGTTGGCCTCACCCTGATGACTCCTTAAAATGCTGTCCCACCACGAAGGTCTATGGCACTCAGTTTGATGGCAGCTACACTTGGTATGCCCTGAGACTTTGGCTGAGGGCCTCAGAACCAGCACTGGAACCGAGTTTGAACCTGTATTTGTCATGGGGATCCCAGCTTTCCTCTACATGGTAAAGACCAAGAACCTTCCCCATGCAACTCAAGTATCATCAGAGGCTCTTTCAGCAACTAACCATAACAGGCAGCCAGCAGGTGGAGGCAGGTAGAGGCAGAGAGAGGTGTGTCTCAGAGTGCCTTAGGACTTTTTGCTGACCTGCCCCCATGAGTGAGACTGGTGGGAGCCAACCTAGATGTGCATCTTGGTTGTTCCCACACACATGGAGGCCTAGCAAGACAGCCACAAACTGTGGATCACTTTGTAGCTCCAAACAAGTTGCCTAAGGCCAGTCATAGGCAGTGACTGACATTGATCTGCATCAGAGTACTTCCCAAAGGCATCTGAAGAAACACACCCATTGGCTAGCTTCACACAACATCAGAGTAGGATCCAATTAGTTTCACAAGTGGAATATCCAAAAGGAGCTCTTAACAGGCACCAGACCCTGCTGAGGCAAATTCCACTTCATGTGGTCAGCACTACAAAGCAACGCCTACATGGTGGGTGGGGTTAATCCTCAGTCAGGCAGCCTGATAGTCAACTCTATGCAGAAATAGGTCAATTGCAATCAAGACTCAATTACAAAAGAAGGGCTCAGATAAGCCACCCAAGTTACATTCTTGAAGTACTAAGCTCACTCAGATGATCAAGAAGACTGTGCTACTGGGTCCCACAACATACCTACTATATAAGTCAATCTTACCAAGACTGGGAGACATGGAAGCTCTACCTAATACATAGAAACAAACAAAGTGAGGCAGCTCTACCTAATACATAGAAACAAACAAAGTCAGGCAGCCAAGATGGAAAGAAAAAGAAACATGGCCCAAATGAAAGAAAACCCAGGAGAAATCTCCAGAGAAAGGACTAAATGAAATGGAGGCAAGCAAGCTTCCATACATAAAGTTTAAAACAAATGGTTTCAAGGACATTCAAGCAACTTACTGAGAACTTTAATAAACTCAGTAAAAACTTCCAAAAAATGAAAAAGAACACAGAAACCATAAAAGTCAGAAAAGGAGAATACAATATCTAAAATGAATTATACATTGGAAGGAATAAACAGCCAGTTGGATAAAGCAGAAGACTAGAGGACAAGGTAGCAGAAAATACCCAATTAGAATAGAAAAAAAAAAAAAAAATTTTAATGAAGATAGTTTAAGGGATGTTTGGGACAACAGGGAGTATAACAACATATGCATCATAGGGTACCAGAAGAGAGGGTGAGAGAGCAAGAGATGGAGAACCTATTTGATGAAATAATGACTAAAAATTCCCTAATCTGGTGATGAAAAAAGACACACAAGTTCAGGAAGCACACAGAGTCCCAAACATGATGAACTCGAATAGGTCCACACCAAGGCATATCATAATTAAAATGGCAAAGGTAAAAGACAAAGAGAGACTCTTAAAAGCAGCAACAGAAAACGTCACCAGACAGAGGGGAGCAAAAAGGGGATGGATGTAATACAACAACAATAAAATTAAAAAAGAAAAAGAAAAAGAAAACATCACCAATAAGACTGTTAGCTGATTTCTCAAAAGAAACATTTCAGGCCAGAAGAGACTGGTATGAAGTATTCAAAGTGATTAAAAACAAGGACATATAACCAGACTACTCTATAGAACAAGGCAATAATTTAAAATTGAAAGAGAGAAAAAGAGCTTCCCATAATAAAAAAAAAGAAAAGATAAAAAATTTCATTACCACCAAACTAGTATTACAAAAAATGTTAAAGGGTCTTCTTTAAGAAAACAAAAAACAAAACAAACAAACAAACAAAAAAACAGAGTAACAGAGGTATAAAGAATAAAATGGCAAAAATGCAAACCTATTAATAATTGCATCAATGCTCTAGACAATACACTTAGGGTAGCTGAATGGATAAGAAAATAAGATCCATGTATATGCTGTCTACAAGAGGCTCACCAGAGAATAAAAAATACACACAGGCTACAAGGGATGAAAAAAGATATTTGATACACATGGAAATTGTTTTAAAAGCTGGGGTAGCAATACTTGTATCAGACAAAACAGACTTTAAAACAAATGCTCTAATAAGAGACAAAGAAAGATACTACATATTAATAAAGGGAGCATTCCAACAAGAGAATATATCCTTTGTAAACATTTATGCATCCAACACAGAAGCATCTAAATATATAAAGCAAATCTAAATGAACATAAATGGAGAGATTGACAGTATTACAGTGATAGTAGATGTTGAACTCCCAGACAGAAAATCGACTAGGGAACAGCGTGGGCTTAAGTGACACACTAGATCAATGGATTTAATTGATGCCTTCAAATCCCTTCACCCCAAAGCAGTACATTATGCATTCTTTTCAAATGTATACACAATATTTCCCAGAATATACCCATGTTAGGACACAAGCAAAATCTCAATAAATTTAAGAAGCTTGAAATTATATCAAGCATCTTCTCTGACCATAATGGTATGAAACTAAGAATCAATCATACACACACACACACACACACACACAACCCCAAAACCAACCCTGAAAAACACAAACACATGATTGCTAAGTAACGTTACTAAACAATTAATGGGTTTACAATGAGGTCAAGGGTAAAATAAAAATATACTTAGAAAAAAATGAAAACGAGACCACAACGACCCAATATCCATGGAACACAGCGCAAGTAGTCCTAAGAGGGAAATTCATAGCATTACAGGCCTACCTCAAGAATCAAGAGAAAGCTCAAGTAAACAACCTAACTTTACACTTACAGGAACATTTTTAAAAAGCCCAAAGTGAGTAGAATAAAGGAAATAATAGATTAGAACAGAAACAAACAAAATAGAATCTAAAAATAACAATACGAAAACATCAATGAAATGAAGAGCTGGTTCTTTGAAAAGATAAACAAGATTGAGAAACATTTCACCAGACTCATCAAGAAAACAGGAGAAATGATCAAAATTAAATAAGCCTAAGTAATAGCTGACACTACAGTAAGATAATTTTAAGAAAATATTATAAACAACTATATGCCAACAAATTGGACAACTTGAACAAAATAGACAAATTACTATAAATACACAATCTTATAAAACTGAGTCAAGAAGAAGCAGAAAATCTGAATAGACAACAACAAATGAAATTTAAAAAGTAGTAATCAAAAAACTCAACAAACAAAATTCCTGGACAGGATAAATTCACAGGTGAATCTTGTCAAACATTCAAAGAAAAACTGACACCTATTCTCAAATTATCCAAAAAGTGAAAGAAGAGAGTAGACTCCCAAGCTCATTTTACAAGGTCAGCATTACCTTAATTCTAATACCAGATAAAAATAATACAAAGAAAAATTATAGTACTTCAAAAATTATAGGCCAAGATCCCTGATGAACATAAATTCCAAAATCCCCAACAAAATATTAGCATACTGGATCAACAATACGTTAAAAAGATCATACAGTGTGACCAAGTGGGATTTATTCTAGGGGGTGTTACAAAGTTGAAACAATATCTGCAAATCAATGAATGTGATACATGACATAAGCAAAATGAAGTATAAAAATCATATGATCTTATCAATAGATTCAGGAAAAGCATTTGATAAATTCCAGCATTCATTTAATATAAAAACTCTCAGCAAAATGGGAATAGAGGGAACATACCTCAATACCAAAGGCCATATATATAACAAATCACAACCAACAACATACTCAACAGAGAAAAATTAATATCTTGAATGAGACAGGGATATCTAGTTTCACCTCTTATTCAACATAGTACTGGATGTTCTAGCCACAGCAACCAGACAAGAGGAAGAAATAAAATGCATTTAAATTACAAAGGAAGAAGTAAAACTGTCATGATTTGCAGATGACCTGATACTGTATGTAGAGAACCCTAAATATTCCACAAAAAAACTACTAGAATTGATCAATGGATTCAGTAAAGCAGCAAGATACAAAATAAATGTCCAAGAATGTTTCCTTTTTACATACCAATAATGATCAGAAAAGGAAAGTAAGAAAACAATCTCACTTTAAAATTGCATTTAAAAAATACTTAGGAATTGCCCTGGTTGGTCTGGCTCAGATGGTTGGAGCATTGTCCTGTAACCATAAGGTTGCAGGTTCAATTCCTGGTCAGAACACATTCCTAAGTTGAGGTTCTGAGTCCTGGTCCAGGCACCTTGGTTGGAATAGGTAAAGCAGGCAACCAATAGATACTTTTCTCTTGCACTGATGCTTCTACCTCTCCCTTCCTCTCTCTCTAAATGAAATGGGAAAATAATTGTCCTCAGGTGAGGAAAAAAAGAAAGGAGGGAAGGAAGGAAGGAAGGAAGGGAGGGAGGAAGGAAGGAAGGAAGGAAAAGAAAGAAAGAAAGAAAGAAAGAAAGAAAGAAAGAAAGAAAGAAAGAAAGAAAGAAAGAAAGAAAGAAAGAACGAGCCTAGGAATAAATTTAACCAAAGATGTAAAAATCTGTACTTGGAAAATCAGAAGACACAGAAGAACATAGTTGAAGAAGATACAAATAAGTGAAAGCATATACAGTGTTCATGGACTGGAAGAATTAACATAATTAAAATGTCCATACTATCCAAAGCAATCTATCCATTCAATACAATTCCTATCAAAGTGCCAATGGTATCTCCCATTAGTACTTGGATAGGAATTGTATTGAATGGATAGATTGCTAAAACAAATATTCCAAAAATTTATTTGGAAAAACAAAAGGCCCCAAATAGCCACAGCAATTTTGAGAAATAAGAGCAAATTTGGAGAAAATATTCTACCTGATATCAAGTGACACTACAAAACCATAGTAATTAAAACAGCTAGTATGGATCAATGGAACAGAATAGAGACACCAGAAATCAACCTGTACCTTAATGGTCAATTGATATTTGAAAAAGGAGGCAAACACATACAATGAGATAAAGACAGTCTACTCACTAAGTGGTGCTGGAAAAATAAGACAAATATATGTAAAAAAATGAAACTAGACCACTTTATACCATACACAAGTATAAACTCAAAATGTATTAAATACTTAAATGTAAGACTCAAAACCATAAAAATCCAAGAAAAAAGTAAAATCTCAGAGATTTCTTGTGGCAAAATGTTTTCTGATATGTCTCCTCAGGCAAAAGAAACAGAGTAATGTATAAACAAATGGGACTACATCAAACTAAAAATCTTTTGCACAGTAAAGGAAACCATCAACAAAATACAGAACCCACTGAATGGGTGAATGCATTCACCAATTATGCATGCAATAAGGGATAAATATAAAAATTTAAAAAGAACATGTGAAATTTAATACCAAAAAACAAACAATCCAATTAAAAAATGGGCAGAGGACCTGAATAGACATTGCTCCAAAGAGTACATACAGATGGCCAATAGACATATGCAAAAATGCTCATCAGAGAAATACAAATTAATATCACAGTGAGATATCATATCTCAGCTATCAGAATGGCTATCACCAATAAATAAAAAATAATAATTGTCAGTGAGAGTTTGGAGAAAAGGGAACCCTTGTGCTTTATTGGAATGAATGCAGATCGGTGTTGCCACTGCAGAAAACAAAGTAGAGAGTTTCCTCAAAAAAATTAAAAATGAAAAAATGTTAAAGGGTTTGCTTTAAAATAAGAACAAATATATATAGGGAGGAACATGGTTATAAAGACAATAATGGCAACAAATAAGTACTTACTTATAATAACCTTAAATGTAAATGGATTAATACTCCAATCAAAAGACATAGACTAGCTGAATGGATAAGAACACATGACATATATATGCTGTCTTCAACAGACCCACCTGAGAACAAAAGATTCAAACAGGCTGAAAGTAAAGAGATGGAAGAAACAATTCCATGCAAATGGAAAAGAAAAAAAGCTGGAGTAGCAATAATTGTATCAAACAAAATAGGTTTCAAAACAAAGACTATAATAGACAAAAAGGGTCATTACATAATACTAAAGGGACCATTCCAACAAGAGGATATAGCCCTAGTAAACATATATTCACCAAGTACAGGAGCAACTAGATATTAAACAAACAAACAAACAAAATCCTTTTGCCCTGGCTGGTGGCACAGTGGATAAGGCGCTGGCCTGCAAACCCAAAGGTCACTGGTTTGATTCCCCAGCCAGGGCACATAACGAGGTTGCAATCCAGGTCTCCAGAAAGGTCCGTAGCTGGAGGCAGGTGATAAAGGCAACCATACATTGATATCTCTCTCCCTCTCTGCCTCTCTCTCTCCCTTCCCCTCTCTCTAAAAATAATTTTAAAAAATCTTTAAAAAAATACCTCTTGGTGGACTTTAAGAGAGAGATTGACAGCAATACAGTTACAGAAGGGGACTTTAACACCCCACTGTCATCACTGGATAGATTTTCGAGCCAAATAATCAACAGAAAAAAACGATTTTAAATGACACATTGCATCAGATGTATTTAACTGATATTTATAGGACATTTTATCCCTAAGCAGTAGAATATACATTTCCTCAAGTGCACTTGAAACATTTTCAAAGATAAATCATATTTTAGTACACAAAATAAGTCTTAACAAATGCAAGATAATTTAAATCTTACCAAGCATTTTCTCAAATCACAATGGCATGAAACTAGAAATCAACTTCAATTAAAAAACTCAAACACATTCAAATATATGGAGGCTAAATAACATGTTATTAAATAATAAATGTGTAGTCAATGAAAAAAAGAAGTAATAAAAAATTACCTGGATAACAGTGAAAATGAACCTACAACCCAAAAATGTATGGGTAACAGCAAAAGCAGTCCTTGAGAGGGAAGTTTGTAGCATATAGGCCTACTTTAAAAAGGAAAACTTAAAATAAACAATCTAACCCTACACCTAAAAGACCTGGAAAAACTATAACAAAAAACAAAAAACAAAAAAACAAACAAAAAAAAAAAAACTCAGAGTAAATAGAAGGAAGGAAATAATAGAAATGATATAGAGACTAAAAAACTACACAAAAGATCAATGAAACCAAGAGCTGGTTCTTTGTAAAGATAAACAATATTGACAAACTTTTAACAAGACTCATCAAGAAAAAGGAAAAAGAGAAAGGACCCAAATAAATAAATTCAGAAATGAAAGGGGAAGAGTAACATTTGATATCATAGAAATACCAAGAATTGTAAGAAAATACCATAAACAGTTATATGCCAAGAAATTGGACAACCTGGACAAAATGGATACATTTCTAGAAATATACAATCTTCCAAAACTGAATCTGGCAGAATCAGAAAACCTGGATAGGCTGATAACACCTAATGAAATCAAAGCAGTAATCAAAAAACTCCCAGCAAACAAAAGTGCTGGATCAGATGGCTTACCAATCTTTTAAAGAATAACTAATACCCATCCTTCTCAAACTATTTCAGAAATTCAGAAGAAGAAATGCCTTCCATGCTCTTTTAAAAAGCCTAGCATTATTCTTATTCCAAAACCAGATAAAGACACAACAAGGAAAGAAAACTACAAGCCAATATCACTGAGAAACATAGATGATAAAATCCTCAACAAAATATTAGCAAATCAGATCCAGCAATACATAGAGAGGTCATACACCATGATCAACGGGATTTATCCCAGAAATGTAAGGTTTGTATAATATTCACAAATCATTAAGTGTGATATTCCATGTAAGCAAAATGAAAGATAAAAAAATCACATGATCATATCAATAGATGCAGGTAAGAGCATTTGATAAATCTGAGCACCCTTTATGATAAAAATGCTCAGCAAAGTGGGAATAGAGGGATCATACCTCAACATAATAAAAGCCATATATGAAAAACCTATATACAGTGGGAAAAACTAAAAGCATTTTACATAAGATCAGAAACAAGACAGGAATATCCACTTTCACTACTCTTATTCAAAACAGTAGTGGAAGTCCTAGCCACAGTGACCAGACAAGAAAATAAAATAAAAGGCACCCAAACTAGAAAAAAGGAAGTAAAAATGTCATTATTTTCAGACAGCATGAGATTGTACATGGAAAAATTCTAAAGACTCCACCAAAACCTACTAGACTTAGAATATGAATTTCAGAAAGTAACAGGATATAAAATTAATATTTAAAAATTAATGACATTTTTACTCACCAATAATGAAGAATCAGAAAGAGAAACTAAGAAAATAATCCCATTTACAATTGGAAAAGGTATCTAGAAATAAATTTAACCAAGGAGGTAAAGGACCTGTTCTTGGAAAACTATAGGAACTTAAAAAGAAATTGAGGAAGATACAAATAAATGGAAGCATGTACCATGTTCATGGGTAGGAAGAATTAACATCATTAAAATGTCCATACTACACAAAGCAATCTATAGATTCAATGTAACTCCTATTAAAACACCAAAGTTATATTTCACAGATCTAGAACAAGTATTCCAAAAATTTACATGGAACTAAAAAGGACCCCAAATAGCTTCAACAATTTTAAGAAAGAAGAACAAAGTTAGAGGTATCACGATACCTGATATCAAGCATATATATATGATCCAAAGAGCCTGGGACTGGCATAAGAACAGGCATATAGATCAATGGGACAAAAAAGAGAGCCCAGAAATAAATCCATGCCTCTATGGTCAATTAGTATTTGACAAGGAGGCAAGAACATACAACGGGGTAAAGAGTCTTTTCCATAAATGATGTTGGGAAAATTGAACAGATACTTGCAAAAATATATAACTAGACTACCAACTTATACCATACATAAGAATAAACTCAAAATGGGTAAAAGACTTAAATGTAAGTCATGAAACCATAAAAATCCTAGGAAAAAAACAGGCAGTTAAGTTTCAGATATTTTCCATAGCACTATTTTTGCAGATATATCTCCTAGAACAAGAAAAACAAAGAAAATAAACAAATGGGATTACAGCAAATTAAAAAGCTTCTGCACAGCTAAAGAAATCATCGGCAAAATGAAAAGTGAACTCACTGTATAGAAGAACATATTTGCCAATGATACATTTGATAAAGGTTTAATTCCCAAAATGTTAAAGAACTTATATAGCTCAATACTAGGAAGACAAACAATCAGATTAAAAAAGGACAAAGAACTTGAATAGACACTATTCCAAAGAGGACATACAGATGGCCAATAAACATATGAAAAAGTACTCAACATCACTAATCATTGGAGAGATGTAAAGTAAAACTACAGTAAAATATCACCTCATACCTGCCAGAATGGCTATCATCAGTAAATCAAAAAACAGCAAGGATGTGGAGAAAAGGGAATTCTAGTGCACTATTGGTGGAAATGTGGAAAATAGTATGAAGTTTCCTTGAAAAAATGAAAATGGAACTGCTATTTGAATCAGCAATCCCACTTCTAGGAATACATCCTAAGAATCCTGAAATGCCAATTCAAAAAATATATACATGCCCCTGTAGTCATAGCAGTATCATTTACAATAGCCAAGATCTGTAAACCACCCAAGGGCCCATCAGTAGATGAGGAGGATTAAAAAAAAACTGGTACATTTACACAAGGAAATACTACCTGGCAATAAAAAAGAAGAAACTCCTACTTTTCGCAAAGACAGGGATAGACCAGGAGATTATTATGTTAAGTGAAATAAGCTAGTCAGAGAAAGGCAAATACCATATGATTTCATTTATATGGGGATCTAATGAACAACATGTACAAACAAAATAGAAACAGAAGCACAGATAGATGGATCCGACTGACAGCTGTCAGAGGGGTATGGGAGAGGGGAGCTGGAAGAAAGAAGGGGAAGGGATTAGCCAAAGAACATATATGCATAACTTAGACACAGACAGATGTGGTAAAAACTAGAGGGAAGGAGAGGGGGGATAGATGGAGGTGGAAAAAAAGAGAAAAAGTGGGTAGAACTGTAATAGTATAGATAATAATAAAGAAAGAAAACTTAAACAAAAAAAAAATTTTTTTTAATGGAACTGCCTTATGACCCAGCTATTCCACTTCTGGGAATACATATATATGAGGAAACCTGAAACACTAATTTGAAAGAATGTATATGTTCATTGCAGCATTATTTACCAAGGTTTGGAAGCAGCCCAAGTGCCCATCAGTAGATGAGTGGGTAAAAAAGCTGTTGTACATTTACACAAGGGAATACTATTCAGCCATAAAAAAAGCAGAGATCTTACCATTTTCTACAGCTTGGATGGACCCGAAGAGTATTATACTAAATGAAATAAAGCAGTCAGAGAAAAATAAACACTATATAATTTCAATTACATATGGAACCTAATAAACAAAATAAACTAACAAAATAGAAACAGACTTATAGCTATTGAGGGGAGGGGTGGAGGGGTGTTTGGAAGCTGGGTGAAAAAGGTAAAGGGATTAATCAGGAAAAAAAACACCATCATAGACACAGACAACAATATGGTGATTAAAAAAGGGAAAGGGGGGAGAGTCAGGTGGAAGGTAGAAGAGGGTAAACGGGGGAGAAATGGCAATGGAAGGAGGATGTGACTTTGTGTTATAAACACTCAATACAACAGACAGATGGTATATTACAGAATTGTACACTTAAAACCTATATAATTTTATTAACCAATATCACCCCAATAAATTCAACTGAAAAAAGAAATAAGCCATCCAACAACAGAGAGCTAGTAGTAGAAAAATTACCAGAGGAGTTGAAGGTCAACTAGCAAGAGTTCTGGATGATAACTACTCATTGTCCTAAGCTGGGATATGAAAAGTGAAATCTTCTCCAATGTTGGTATAATTGTTAATGCCAAATACAGCTGACCCTTAAACAGCATAGGTTGAACTGTGTGGATCCATTTATATGCAATTTTTTTCAGTAGGAACTGTAAATATACTTTTTCTTCCTATGATTTTCTTAATCTTTTCTTTAGCTTATTTTAGTATTAAAATACAGTATAGAATACATATAACATACAAAATATGTATTAATGTTATTGATAAGGCTCCCAGTCAACAGTAGGCTATTAGTAGTTGTATTTTGGGGGAATCAAAAGTTGCATGCAGATTTTTGATTGTGCAGGGAGTGGGTCAGCACCTCTAACACCCTCATTGTTCAAGGGTCAACTGCACATCCATGACTAAGTGCTCTTCTCTTACATAAGCATCTGCATTGCGTCTTAGAGCAGCCGCCAGGTAGACTGTCTCTGGATATTGTCCCAGTCCCTCTGGTTTATCTGCACTGGGTCTTGTCCCAGACTTGATCCCTAGGCCAACCATGAGCACTGGTATTTCCAGTTTATAGCTTTCCTCCTGTCTTAAGTATTCATTGCATCTCCTTTCACTCTCACTCATGGCTTGGTTTAAACCATGAATTATAGAGCCCTTGTTTATAGCTCATAGTGCTCAGAATAGGAGGAGCTCCCAGAGAACTCTTACCCCAACACATGAACCTTATTCCTCCATCTGTCCTCAACTCTTGGTTAACCTGTGGGTGATGAATCTCACTTCTGTGCTTCCCTTCTTCTCTCTATATTCCAGTCATCTCCCTCTCTTGCAGGTGGAAAAAATAAGTTTCAGAGCTTGTGAGGCGCCGGCCGAGCCTGACTTTCACTGGCTGGGCTCACTAGCTCCCCCACTGCTCCGTCTCCCGTCTTCGGTACTGAGTGAACGCAGCCAAAGCCAAACTGCAGACCCGGGGTCCTGTCTCCTTGACACGGTCACCCCATCTCACAGATGGAGAAAATAAAGATCAAAAAGGCCTTCTGGCTGGTGGTGGTGCACAGAGACTGGAGCAGCTCAGACCCCAGAGCTCGAGCTCCTCACCACCACACCCGATTGGCCACAGCACACTTCACTGGAGCGCAGAAACATCCCACGTTTATTTGGGGGAGAAATAGAACTGACAAGTAATGGCTACAAGGAGATGATTATTATACATGGATTTTAACTTTTCATTTTGTTACTTGAGAACAGTTCAAAGGGGGAAATCTCTACACAGAACCCAATTCCTCTGTCCAGCACATGCAGAAAGGAAATCTCCAGTGTGCAAGGACAGATCTCAGTGGCCATTCCCAGGCTGGCCCAGCCTGTCTGAAGATGTCAGTCACCTTGCAGGTGGATCAGACTCACTCTTGCTTCCCATCCCTCTCCCTGCCTGTCCCCGTTTCACCCTGGGTGGGAGTTCTGCCACTCTCCACCCACCCCCTCCCCAGAAGAGCAGGTTTATTCAGAGGAACTTGGCAGCCATTTGGCAAAAGAAACAGGAAGCCATTGTTAGCTTGCAGCTGGAGTCACAGAACCTTTTCTCTCTGATACATTTACATTCACATCCACTTCTCCCTGCTGCTACAGAAAATTGAGGAACCCAATGCCCTATACTTGGAAGAGGGAAAAGAGTTATATAAAATTAGCAGAGCTGCGGGGCCTAAAAGGAATGCTAGTGCCTCTTTCCCTCAAAAAATAAAACTGGCTGTGAGTGAAAAAGAATTTTCATCCAAATGGAAAGTAGGAATAAAGCACAAAGCTTTCTTTTTCAACTACAGATATGACACACATCACCCCACAATATAGGAAGTGAAAACCAATGAAAAACTGTCTAGCTTGAAAATGTTAGCATCTATCTACAAGGATAAGTATAGTGCCCAACAGCACAATATAAAGTTAAAGAGGAAAGTCTTCAAACTTCTGTATCCAAGGTTTTACCTTCAATTTGAAATACAGACCTACCCCTAGGGAGACTAACCAAATGGCAACCCCAGTAATAGCTCACTTTTCTAATTAGGACATAGACTAGCTCTAAAGGAAAGGCAGAACCAGAAAAAGTGGAATTAGTTCCCTGATCCTGCCTTTTGTAGAATATGCTGTATCAATTAAAACTATGACACATAATTAAAAAGAAAGATTCAGTTCTGCTCTGGAATCTCTGTGATGACCTCCATTGGATTGTATGGCTCAGAGCAAACAAATCCTTGGGGTCTTGGTTATTAGTGCTTGAATAAATACATGGTTGCAATAAGGCCTTCATGAACATTATGAGAACTGGAGCCTCCACATATTGAGTAATTGCTAGTGGCTATTCACTCTTTTTCTTTGGCCAGTGTGCCTGCTTGAAATCTAGGTGGACAGAGACAGAGGTTATCTGCATGTTCTAAACATAACAGCTGAGAGTGGGCTCTTCTCTCCTGCAGACAGGAGTGAGGGATCTGTTAGAGGGATGTTTGGGCAAAGCTTCCAAGGGTTCTTCCTACCCAGGTTTCACTACAGTGTCACCAAGCCCTCTGAAGGGCCTGCACAGGCAGTGCCTCAGAAGTCCCCATGAGCTGGGAGGCTTCTCTGAGAATGAAGCCACAGCTCCTGGGCCAACAGGATGGGGAGGTGAGAATCCCTCCTTAGAGCCTGTACTGAGAAAGTGAACATATCTCTCTTCCCAGTTCCTGCTGAGCTTGAACTTGAGTGTGTGTGCATGTGTGTGGGTGTGCACCAGTGTTTATGAGGGAACCAGGAGTGTAAATGTGCTTTAAGAGAAACAGAAGATAGGCATGTTAAAGAGAGAGCTTAAGTTAGCTCTTATACGAACACAATTTAGCTTAGTAGAGAATTTCACAGGGTATTTGCAAGGCAGGAAGAGCCATAAGTCTCTGACACAAATGGCAAGTATCTTCTCCATCTCCCTGTGAAGAACGGAAGGTGTCTCACCTTGACTTTCCCATAGGTTCCTTTGGGAATGAGAATCTTGTAGCCATTCACCTCCACAGAGAGTTCCTTCACCCAGGAGACGGCTGAGCCCCCCCGGTGTTCATTCTTGGCCTCCACACTGAAGAAGGGGAGGCTAGAAGTCTGCAAACACTGCCGAGCCAACAGGTAGGCACAAGAGCCTTGGAAGTGGAAGAGGAAGCCATCGAAAGTGTGATAGTGTGGCTCCCCAAACACGACGCATGTACTGGTCTCCACAGGGCTGCAGTAGAAGAATTTGCCTTTGGGGTCGCATATTTCATAGGGACCACAAGAGGCCTCCTGGCAATAGATCTCATTGTTGAAATCCAGACAACGGCACTTGATGGTACAGTTCAGGTCATCCCAAAACACCTCCCCTCGCCGAAGGAACTGTCCTGGGGAATAATGACATTAGAGCCAACATTTACTGAGCACTTACCTCTATACCAGATATTGGGCTAAACGCTTGACTTGTACAATACCATTCAGTCCACAGAGGAACCTTATAAGGTAAGCAATTGTTACCTGCACTTGACAAGTGAGGGACTAAAGTTTAAGAGAAACTGAACAGCTCATCCAAGATCACTCAGCAACTCAGTGAAGTCAGGATTCCAAGCAAGTCTGTCTGAATCCAGCTTAAGCTGTTGGCACCATCTTTTTCATGCGAGTGAGCACACTTTCATTCAAGGGAAGACACACTGTCATAATCCATGGGAAGGGCTATGACCCACAGGAATCATCCTTCCTTTCAGCAATAAGAGGAAGGGTATTCCCACAGAAGGCCCGGCATACCCAGGTAACTTAGTCACTGTTCACTCATTCATCCATTTACCCATTCAACAGACCTTTGTTGGGGACCAGTATATGACAGAAAAAGGTCAATAGCATGGACCAGGGGTCAGATGTACAAATTTAATTTCCTGGGAAGATTCTAGGAAGGGCCAACCTCTGGCCTGACACCTTCCAGAGCTCACAAGTCCAGCAGATGCTACTTAGGCAAAACTTACATCCACATGACTTATATTCTCTCTCACTTTTGGCCCTGGCAAAGCCCCATACTTCTCTCCCTTTTTCTTCTGGACAGAAATTCTTGACAGGAGGAGTGCAAGATGGGAGCAGGGATATGGTTTGAAGAGATGTGCTCATTTTTAAAATATTTAACTACTATTTGTTTGGTAGACAGTCTTTAAAGTCATTTCTCTAAATAAATGATCATCCCCATCAAAATTTCTGAAGTTTGTCAGTTAATATTAACCTTCCATTTGCACTAGGAGCACCGCAGGGCTGAGAGCTGTGATGCTCCCTGGCTGGGGGGCATTGGGGGCGGGGGGGAGAGTCAAGCAGACTGGGCAATGGCCACAGCTCTGCAACTGATACATGTGACTACTGACTCTGTTTCCATTGGTCTCAGTTCTCTAACCCATGAAATGTGGACAGTACCTTTTTCTCATCCCCACCTCACGAGGACAGTGATGCTCTAAAAGGCTGGCACACATTGACAGAGGTAGAGGGCGTTTGTAAACTAAGAATGTCTGAAAAGGAAAGTATCAAAGACACAACATTAAGATATGTAAATAATGTCATAGGCCAGGAGTAACTATAGTTTAAACTGTAGTTTGCCAAGATTTCTCATGTTTTTATAATATTGACTACCTAGTGAATAGCACCAGGCTGTAAGGTTAACCCAAGCAAGAGACATGGGTACCTCAAAAAACATCCTTTATATCACTGTCCAACAGGAATAATTATATCTCAACAGCCAATTAGGTTTCATAGCTGGCCAGCCCAGGGCCCCAAAATGTATAATATACTTATTCGCATTCCCAGGAAGTCATATGAATCAGCCCTTAAGCCTTGCCACTTTTTGGCAATGGTACCTACTGCATTTTTTATTATAACAGCCTCCACTCAGTGTAATTTCCAGTCACTGCTATTTCAGGCTTCAATAAATAAGAGCAAATGCCTATGAATAGAGGAGGGTTGGACCAAAAGGTAGACTCTCTGAGATAAGTTTCTTTGCAAAATGATATAATCAACCAGCTCCGTACACAACTCCCCCTGCAATCACCTAAGCCAAATCCCAGTCTCATTAGGTTGATGTATGTCCAGGGGCACATAAAAATGCACAGTGGTCTGTATAAGGATGTTGAATTTGTCCCGTATGTGAAACTCAAACCCATAACTCAGGAAGAAAAGAATAAAGTCAATGTGGGGACTCTGTAGATAGCTGGCATCTAATCAAGACAAGCTTTGCAAGCCAATGTTTTCCATTAGCACAGCATGTCATGCCTGCCCAGGACTCAGCCAGTCAGCACTGTGACACTCAGACAAAGGGGAGAGGTGCTGGGCAGGTCTCCAGTCCAGGCCATAAAGCAGACAGAGCAAATGGGGTATAGATCTGGCATTTCTCACAGAGCTGAGTGAAGCTGCAGTGATACTCTCTCTGTAAGGGAGGAGGGCTTGATCTCTGAAGTCCTGGTGGGTTTGGGAGCTAGATTAATTTCTGTCTGGTTTAATGCCAGCCTCATTCTATAAGACATTTGCTATTCTGAACATGGAGGACTTCACAGAGTCTGCAAATGCCAAGATGTCCAGGTAGACCTTCTTTACAAATGAGCTTTCCTTACAGCAAAGGTAGAGGTTTCATACACCTGACCACAATGCAGACACTAGGACCGAAGGTGTGGAGACTTCAGACCAGGAGAACGTGGCTTTTTTGTGTATTATACAACTTGAAGCTGAGGAAAAGAGGCCCCCTAGGGTTGCTGAGACAGGCTTTCTGTCTAAGGAGGGCAAGAGACTTCCTAAAACCTTCATCCCAATCTGAAACTTTTTTACAGATCTGAAACCATTTCCCCCAGAGTTATCCTCTGCACTTCCATACCACCCTGCACTCCCATCTATCCCTGCTGTGTCTTAAACTGTATATTCCTGGTTTCTGTGGCCCACTTCTCCCCATAGTGCTGTCAGGGGAGGTGAGAGCTCCTTCATCTTCAGACCCAATAGCATGGCTAGCTCCTCATGGTAGCTCAAACTGTTCTTTGGAAATATGCAATGGCTGGATGGCTAAACAGATAGGTGGGTGGGTGGTTTACTAATTCTAGTTGCTATAGTCTCCCCTCTTAGGAGCTGAATTATTAACAGAAATTCTGTTTTCAGAATACTTTTACACACATAAAAAGCAGGAATCCATATATGTGCATGTTCCTGTGAGTCTCCTGGGCTGTTTCACACATCCAAGAGGTTTTGATAGTTCAGAAAAGACTCCAAACTTTGGATGTCAATGTAAAGGAAACCCATTGAGATTCAACTATATCTTGTTCACACAGCCCTAAAGCCAGCTTTCATTCTCCCCAAATTCCTGCATATTTTGCTGCTGCTGGGAGCATTGTAGGTAGAGCTACCCCAAAGGCTGTGATACTTTTTTTTCTTTCTTTCTAATCATATGGTCTAATACTGGTTTTCTCTTGTAAAGACCAGGCGACACTCCATGTTCTCCCAGTTCTGTATCTTCAAGGTGCAAGTGGCAAAGCAGGAGCAAAGATGAGAAGAAAAATGTAAAAGGGGAAATAATGATAACAATGATAACACTAAACAGACAGGCTCTCTTCTCTTTCTCTGGTTGAGAAATCATCCAAGAATCTTGTCTCCTCTGCTGCTGTTGCACACTGAGGACTGTGTTCATGCCCCAGGCAAGAACTTCATAAACCGCAGTGTACAAACGCAGGATTTTAGTTCTTGGTCTGATAAATATTCCTGCTAAAATGACCTTGACTTCCACTTCCCAGTTGAGAGATGTCAAAAGGGTATGGCCTTGGAATGTGTCTGCTCTTGGAGCTTCAAAGCCTGCTTGTCAATCTCAACTAAACAAATTGCTTTGCTATAGAGAAGAGGAAACCCTTTACCTCTGGAGGTGCAGCCATTGGCTGGGTCAATTTCTTTCCCATCAACTTTAAATGCCCAGCGGCCTGGAACATTGACGTTTGTAGTCTCCTGGATATTCACAATATCAGGGGTTCTTGACCCAGGGAGACTGAAGAAATTGGTGAGGTTTCCACCATTAAATCCTGCCTAGAGCAGAAAAGGAAGACAGGACTTTTGAGCTCAAACACTGTCCCCATCAGTTAACTTGCCCAAATACCCTATTTTCACGATCGAGCACACCTGAAGTGGAGAGACCCTGCAGTCTCTGGGCCACCCTTTCAGGTGGGAAAGATCTGCCTAGTTTCACTCTACATCCAGATCAAGGTATGCACGATGGACTGGACTAGCTAGCTCGTCAGTCTACCTGGCTAAAGGCTGCGGGTAGGATGTCCTCAAGGAAGCTGAGAGGCATAAACTAAGTGCCGAGTGCCGAGTGCCAAGTGCCGAGTGCCGAGAGCCTTGCTAAAGGGAAAACACAGAACCGCCTACCTGTGCCATCACTCCCCCGAGACCTGTCAGGGGATCCCCGCCGCTGGCTGTCCCAGTGGTCCAGTTGATTTCATAATAATTGAAGAGTGTGAATGTATAGGAGCCATCAGACACCAGGACCGCCTGGAAGGTGTTCACCTGCAGGATGGGAAGGGCTGGGCTCAGGTTCACACTCCCCAGGAGCGCCTCTCCCCACCTGCAGCTCCCTTGCTCAGCACCCTCCCTGCCCCCAAGCGGCTCAGAGCTGCTGCTGTCGCTGCTGCCGTGAGCCCTCACAGGCTGCCTCCTCAAGGAATTTGTTCTCACCTGCTGTGGGAAAAACAAGATGGGTGCGATAGTGCACCAGTGCACGGAAAAGAAAAATGGCCTGAGGAGAACCCAGGGGCTGACTCAGCAGCGCCCCTCTTACTTTTCTGCCGCACCAGAAAAAACTCAGAGGCCGGCTCGGCTTGCTATGTGCACAAGCACCTATAGATGGCGGCATTGGAATAAATTACAGGAAATCTTCCGGGCAGGGAAAGGGCAGCAAGCTCCCGCTCCTACAGCAGATTGGGTGGCGAGTGGGAGGCAAAGACTAAAGTGGTGGTATGCAACGCATCTCTCACTTCCCAGGAAACACTGCTAATCTGGGTGACATAGCTCCCCTTTTTAAAATGGAAGCTGGAGAGCCCAGGCTGGCGGCTCAGTGGATAAGGCGCGGATCTGCAAACCCAAAGGTCATTGGTTCGGTTTCCAGCCAGGGCACAGAACCAGGTTGCAAGCCAGGTCTCCAGCCAGGTCCGTAGCTGGAGGCAGGTGAAAGACAACTGTACATTGGTGTCTCTCTCCCTCCATACCTTTCTCCCTTCCCCCTTCTCTAAAAATAATTGAAATTTTAAAAATAAATAAATAAAATGGAAGCTGGAAAGTAATTTGTATAAAGCATTTTACAGGGAAAAGCCCTCCTCTAATTGCATCACTTTATATCTGCAAAATTGTTAACACTCATCTGTAAGTCAGACCAACAGAAAGATGGGCAATTTCGGGGTGGGGGCAGTCCCATCTTACAACTTGAAGAACTGAGAGCCTAGGGATGTGAATTGCTGGACACACAATGACCCAGCGACAGAACACCAGAGTCAAGCCAGAGCTCCAGTCTCTCAGCACACTGTCATTACATACCATTTCAATGTAAACGTTTTAGGACAGAGATGTTACACAAATCCTAACAAACCTTGCTAGCAGTCCTGGAAACAAGCTGTAGCAAGCAACTGTCCTCTACTCTTGCCCTTTGTACATCCCTATTCCCTGATACATGTTTCCAGGAAATTAAAATAAAAAAAGGGTTAAAAGGAGCTGCTACTTCAACCTTTTCTACTCAAACCTTGCATATCCCCAGCTGACAGATACTATCCTGGTTAACATTCTCTCAGATGCAGAGAAAGACCCAAATCCTTATCCTGTGTAATCAAACTGGGGTAGAGGATCTTGGAAGCCCCAAATTGCCCATCCTAGATGTTCCCAGGGAGGGAGACATGGTGTGGAGAAAGAAACGTCCTATTTGTAAATGAGAATTTCTTCCTCAAGTGCTGTGGTGTTTATGATAGAGTCACCCAGGTGTATGACTTGAGGCTGTGGCTCCGCTCAACCGAAAAAGAAAAAGGAAGTGGGACAAAGAGATGACTGAGCAGTTAGCTCAAGATTATTATAAGGTAACTGCAGGGTCAGGTTCAAGAGTCAAGCACAAAATCAAGGTCACACAAGGACTAAAGCTAACCCCTCCTTTAGACCAGAATTCTCCTTCAGAAGGTGAATTCCTTCTCCTGAACTGAAGTTGGAAATATCTTTGATTCAAGCTTTGAGAGCAACCTATTTTTGATCCCAGAAGTCACCTCAAAACCAGCCGGCCATCCAACACCCCAGAGGTTTCCTGGCCCTCCTGCACCTCCTTGCTCACGCACACACACATACCAAGGTGTCCAACATTCTTAAGACTCATCCAAGATTTGTTTTTGTGAAACAATGTTTTCAAATTCTTTAAATAGAGCCTATACTCCAGAGGACTTTCTAATAAACCTAGAGGGAAAATTTCAGGATTCAGAGTTAGGAGACTTCAGTTGGAATCCTGCTTTGCCTTCTCTGAGGTTCAAATCTTTTTTCTTGCTACTTGGGCAAGTTATCTAACCTCTCTGGGCTTGTTCCTTCACCTTAGTAGAGACAGTGGTTATTATAAAGCATTATTGTGAGGGCTAAATCATATGCAAAAATAGCTTATCACAGAACTAGGCTCATAATGAGCCTTAAATCAATATTAGTTTTCCTTCCCTAGAATAAGTACGGCCCCTTCCCCTTCCCTTTCTATTGGATATCCATGAGAACCTCTGCCTCTTAAAGACTTCTCACACCCAGTGTTTAGTTGGACTGATGATATACGGATTCCTATAGAGAAGAGGAAATGTGGGATAATGGGGAAATGGAATAAGGGGTCAATTTTAAGAAAGGATGGACAGACACTTCTGCAGTTGTGAGGACTGTATCATGCTTTTCTCCAAGGAACTCAGAACATTCAGATGTTACCTCAATCATCCTTGTTGAAAGAGTTCTCACCTAGCCTGGAAATTTACTTCCAAGTAGAAACCAGGAAATATCTAAATTATCTTGCTATTTTTATTACCAATGGAAGTTTTTTGAAAAATTGGTGGTCAGTCCTTGATGGGCATTTCTTCTCTCTTTTTCCTCCACAGACACTAAATTTATTGATTGCTGGCATTTTATAGTCAAACACTGTAAGTATGAGGCTTGCAGGACCAAAAAAAGAAAAAAGAAAAGAAAAGAAAAGAAAAAAATCGCCCAAGGAGTTGTTAGCAATCCATAACATGACAGAGGAAAATGGATGCTTCTTTAGAAGTTATTTCTAGTCAGTGCATCCCACTTAAACTGTCTTTCTACTCTCAAGAACCTCCTAGCAATCAGGTGCAGCCTGGTTGGAAAGGGCTGAAACACAAGTGCTCCCTGCATGGCAGTTGTGAATCGCTAGCCCAGCACTTTCCCACCTCTGTTTCTAACTCAAGAGTTTCTGTTCCACCTCCAAGCAACTGACTTAATGCCAAGGAAATTGGGAAGCAGATGGGATTGCATATAATTCTAGGAAAGCAGAGGGCAGAGTTTTGAGTGTCCTTGCTTATTGGAAATTATACATATGAAGATGCATCTGCTCTTTCAAAAATTTCCACTGCCAAAGTCACCCAAACAAGCTGTAGGCCTTCATGAAAAGTATGTTCTGTTCCTTTCTGTGGAAAGTTGATGGTCTCTACTATAATGCCAGTGATAATCTTTCTTATTAGACTTTTATTTGACTGCTCATTTGGGATTTCAGGGCAGATGTTAAAACTTTATTCATGAAACACTTTAGCTGCCCACTCCAATTAGCTTCAAATAGAAATGCCAGCCCTGATCACAGTAAAAGAAGTCATAACATAATAAAATGAGTCAGGTCATTTGTGTCCAGAGTTAGCAGCCTATTTTCCTTGTCCTACCAGGTTTTGTGGAAAAAGGAAAAAAAAAAAAAAAAGGAAATTAACTGATGAAGAGAGTCATTTGTGCCTGCCTCTGGCAAGAAAAAGACCTTTGGGTTCCTAATGGGTCCCCTGACCACGTGACCTGGACCAGGCCTCCATGCCTGAACCATTCTCCCGCAAAATAGATGTGCTACCTATGAAAGGAAATACTAGCAGTGTTCTATTTTTACATTTGTAGTGATTAGTGATACGGATTAAATATCTTCTGAAATATCATGGCTGCCTGGATTGCTTAAGTATCATATCACAGTATTTCCTAGGAAATGGGTGCCAAGACTCATTACTTTAACTCAAGGAAATGGATCTTAACAATCAGACTCTTAACAATCAGAATCTTTCACAGTAGCAATGACAGATAATAATTAGATGTTAGGATATAAAATGGAAACAGAAAATTTGAATTATTACAGGTGTGGTGCTGCTCCCTCCATAAAATGTGACTTCCTCCCATGTCACAATGAAAACCCAAGTGGCAGAGAAGGTTGCCATGTCTTTGAAGTACTTCCTGATGTCCTTGGTGGCTCTTTTCAAGATGGCAGGGTCCATGGTTTCTCTGTAGTAGATCTCGCCTCGAATTCCATTGTGCACATCTGCCCAAAATGGAGCAATGAAGGCCCTGCCATCCGTCAAGGGGAAGGACTCCGGCGTGAATTGGCTCACTAGTACATTGAAGGAAACGACTCCATTGTTATTGACCTACAAAAACAAGAGAGGTTTTGCACAATGAATCTGAAGCCACAGCTGCTTTAAAGTCCTAAAGCAAGAAAGACATTTGCCTAATCCTAGGAATAAAAACAACTTGCACTGAATTAGAACTCCCAAACATTTCTTCTAAACTCATTGGTTTTCTATACTTTCAATGTTTAGTCAAACTGTACATCTTATTAATAATCAGTCTCATTTTCATGTTCTTTAATTTATTTACATTTATCTAATGCTACTCAGAGTGTGTGAATGTGAGAGTCTATGTTTGTGTGAGAGTGTGCATGTGTGTGTGTCTGCATGGCTGTGTGTAGGAGTGTGTGAATGTATGTGTGCTTGACCAGGCAATGTGGTTAATAAAGAAGATCCAGAGTCAAAGATGCAAAATAAGCAGGAAAATGAAACACGGAAGCTAAAAGTTAAATTAAAATTCTACATATAAGACTTTGATTTCTATTAGATGACAAGAGGAGAGTGTCAGAAAAAGAAAGTCAAATTCTTCATCATCAGACAGAGATCACAGGGTAAAACATATCCTGCTCTGGATGAGACATTTGAGGAACTGTTATTGATGTAACAAACCACCCTACTGTAATATCTCATGGTGGTTTTTTCATGATTTGCAAATGCCTCAGTAAACTTGTTAAATTGCAAAACCTTAATGGGACATAAGTCAGAATGTACACACAGTGGACACAGGGCTGGTGGACAACCTGTCTCTGCCTCAGTCTGCAGCTCTCTATGGTTGGTGGGTGAGGCTGAATTCACCCTGTGGTTTGTATGGTTTCCATAGCAGAAATGCTCATGGAAATGCTTATAATTTCTTGACACAGAAACTTGGAGATCATTTTTCTATATATTCTAAATTTTATGTTCATAGTAATTATTAATATTATGGATATTGACAAGGACATGGAACCAGAGGTAATTTATCAGTACCTGGGCCAAGGGTATATCAGTATGTTTTGGAAGCAAGGGTGTGGAGTTTGGAAAGGAAGCTGAAGACCCAGCTATAAGGATGCGAAGAGTCTATAGTTTACAAGTAATGTGAATAATAGAGGCTTGAAAAAGGCTGCACTACTCATTCAAGGTGCTGGAAACTCTTGGGACCAACTTGCCCATGAAAAGATCTGCCCCAAATTAAGGATTCTTCACTTTCAAAGACAGGAATTACTCCCCTGTCACATAGCACATGAAAGAGAAAGGAGCTTAACTAAATACATTTGTTCCAGCTATCTGTAAGACTAAGGCTTCTGGAATGGAAATCCTTTACGCCTCTCTCACCTCCAAAATCAGGTCAACACATTCTGAAATTTACAATCAGCTACCACAGACTAGGAAAGCTGTTCTGTGAGGCAAGCATAAAAGGCAGCTCAGGTTTCCAAATAAATGTGCTTGCTAAGGAATCCTTTGTGCAGTTAAAAACACAGAGATCAGCAGAGCAGGCTGGTGATGGCTCATTGTGTTTTAATTATATTCTATAGTTAAGATCATTCTCCAACTTTGGGGGACATCAGAATCACCTGGAGGCCTTGTTAAAACACAGATTCCTGGGTTCCCCTCCCAGAGTTTCTGATTCTGCAGGGTTGGGGTGGGGCCTGAGAAGTGACATTTCTAACAAGTGCCCTGGTGATTCAAGGGGCACTGGTTGTGTAACACAACAGGGAACTATTTTCTAATGGAAGTCAGCCCTGAGCTGTAAATCAAACATTGGGGAAAACGTAAGTTCCAGATTTAGAGATGGCCGAAAGTATAGATGCTTGGAGTTTCATTTCTTCCTCTAGGGCAGGAACCAAACTAGAATAGGATGTGATATAATCTATATATGCCACACTCAATCCTATAGAGCCAAAGATAACAACAGGTTTGGTTGCTGTTAACCTTTCTTGCTACCAGGGTCTAACTAGCAGCAAACCCAATGAACAAAAAAATAAAATAAAGTAGCATGAGAACATTGGTTCCCAGGAGAGTTCTGACAGCAAATGGTACCATTTTGTCATGTCTATTTGACAATGGGGCCCTATAAGCATATCTCAGATGCAACGAGGGTGGCCAATTCTGCAAACAACTTTTATGTAATAGTTGATGATCCCTCTCCTATGCTCTGACTCTGCTTCAAATTTGTAGGAAGCCTAAGAACAACAGATACTTAAAACTGTTCACACCCCCAGAGGGGAAAGAAAAATGATACTGCTCCTATTGTGGTTCATTGTTTCTTTTAATCTTATCAAGTAGAAGAAATAATGTTTCCTGTCTGAGTTTAATCACCCACAAAAGAAATTTATTGTCCTGCATACTATGAACATTAGCCATTAAATTTGCCTTTGACTTCCTTAATCAAAAAATCTATCCATTTGTGATATCTCAGAGCCTGTCATGTAGGCTGCCAATAAATAAATCCTCCTCCATTCCTGGAGCCTGGGAAGAAGGTACCTTTACTATTTTCCTTAATGACAAACACAGGGAAAAGCCACAGAGCAACAGCTGGGCTGCTCCTCCACTTACATAGACAGTGCGGTAAGGAACGCCAAAGAAGAAAATGGGGATGGCCAACTTAATCTCAGATGAGCTTCCATCGTCTACTTTAGGGGTTTTGGTGTCATTCTGCCAAAATGGATACATGAGCTCCCTGGGCTGAACTGTCGAGAGAGAGGTCGGTTAGATAGATGGCAGATGCCTCTTCCCCTGGGCAAGGCACTTCCTCCCCACCCACTAAAGCCAGTCTCTTCTGGTAAGTCCTACAAACTATATGCAAGTCGGACCCCCTTTTCATTTATCCTAAACCTGAGCTGTACACGGCACATTTTCCTCTGCCTCTGGAAAAGGAAAAGTCAGTTCATGCTTCATTTCAAGCTTCTGAACATTTAGGAGGGGGCAATGGTTAAGACTGGCTGGACATTGTGACATGGCTTGTGCCTGGGCTCTCCCAGCACTGAGGGGGCCTGTGGGTCTGGCAGGGCTTAGCTGGCTTGATCCTGATTTGAAGATAAGGTGCAGCCAAGGTGGCTGGTGCCCATGAAGCTCCTTTCTATCTCAAAAATAGTACTATCCTGTCTTTTCCGGAAAGGCATCTCTTCCCTCCTGCTGCATAATTGAAGAAGATACAAGGTCCCAGAAGGAAAGAACAACAGTTGGACCTGGGACAAAGGGGAGGAGAGGGTTTGTAGTACCTGCCCTGTGAATGACCTTGACTGAGTCCCAGCCCAGCCAGAAGGCTCTCTGCCCAGCTGCTTTTCACAAAGAGCAGCTCGAGGTCCACTGGGTAAGGGAGGCTGGGCCCTAGGGAACTCTCCTGAGAGGAGGCTCAGGGTAGCCACCCATCACCTGGTCAGCACCCCTCAGGTCACACAACTGCTCTCCTGAAACCCTGGCTTGTTTCTCCTCCAAACGCCTGCGTGGGGTGGCCCGGTTTAGTGACAGAAATTACAGTTTACCAAGAGGCTACACTGCTGATGGTCAGACCCAATACTATCCATGAAACAATCTACATTGGGGGTGTGACTTGTCTCTGCTTCTGTTCTCTCTTCCCTTGAATGAAAATAGAACATCATCTTTTCTTTCTTTTAAAAAAAAAATCATTACTTTTCAGGGTCAGTGGCAAATTCATTTAGGGCTTTTGGCCTCAGTTCTTGAGGTACCTGTTGCTGCAATCTAGATGCTAACACCCCATTCTGAAGTGGGGGGCTCTCTCCTTGGGAAAGTCCCCGCCCCCAGCGATGGTGGTGACAGGCTGGCCAGCACCTAGCACCAGATGGGAGCCTTTTAGCGAGCGGACAGCTCATGTTAGAGAAAACGCGGACCGACCAGAAGCACCAGGCCCAGCGCAAGCTCTCTCTGGGGCGAGAGCTGATCTGGCTAGAGAGCTGATCTGTTTCCAAGGCCTGGCGTCAAAGGAGAGCAGGGAAAACTGGACGGTCATTAGGTACAAGCATTGCTCCTCAGGCCCCAGAAGTTTTTGGGAAGCGAACCAAATTACCACCTCTGGAGGGCGCTGTGGCTAATTTGATTACAGGAGCATTCGGCTGAGGAGCTTCATTTAACGTCTGTCTGATCGCAGGCAAAAGGGGGTTCTTGAACGTTGGTATTACGCGGAGGTACAAATTCAAAAGTTCTAGACGGTAGTACTTAAAAAAAATCTCGTTATAATCCCTATTATAGCATTCTACTTATTAAACTTAAAAGGTGATAAACTTTCTCAAATTAATGATAATAAGTCAAAGCATGTAATAGATTTATCCTTCATGAGTAACCATTTAGAAATGATGCCCTAGTGTGAATAAGGGCTTCTATTCACACTAAATGGAAATATTAATTGGTATTTTAGGCAGTGCTGGCCAGTCTGCCTGGAGGAGACAGGCCACAGTCCGCAGGACGGCCTCTTGCTGCTCTGTCTGCCGGCTCCAACAGGGAGGTAAATCTGTAAGCTGTTTCTCTTTGTGAGTGATCCTAACTAGTGAATTATTTTATCCAGAGAAGATTAGACAGTTAATTTTTTTTCAATGTTCAGAAGAATACAAGTAATAAAGATATCTAATATTGTAAATACTTAACAAATACTTGTTGAATAAAAAAAATAGGTACTTAATAAAAGGGAGTAGGTTTAAACCACAGTAATTTCCAGCTTGGAAGCCATTAGTATTATTTTAAAAATCACATTAACAGCATGGCCTATTTAATACTACCACAGTTAATAAAAGACAGTTTATCCCTACCTACACTAGCTTTAGGCTAGGGATTTCATAATAAACATAACTATGCTCCCTGGACTTTTTTTTTTTTTTTTTTCTACCAAATAAAATATACTTTCTTAGGGCAGGGGTGGGAGATTAGAGTCAGTGGTATTCTTTCATTATTGTGGGGTTTCACACTATAGTTGGCATGCTACAGCTATTTAAATGTATCCAGCCCTAGAAAAATGTTAGAGGTACACATCCCTTATAGATCTGTTCACTCAGACTTGCGATCATGGGCCAGACAAACAAAAGAAATAAACAAAACAAAGAAAGATGCTTTAGAATTTTAGCCATACAAGCTTCAAATCTGTGTAGACTTCCCCACTTTTCTAAAATCCCCAAACAGTAAGAAGAAACGTATGTGGCTTCTCAGCTGCCTGGGCAATGCTATGCAGATAAAAAGAAAGAATCACTAACGGGAACAATTTATTTATTTATTTATTTTTTAATTTCACCTACTGTTTCAGATTTTTGGCCATTGTAAAAGGCCTCTGACACGCAGATTGCCAACATTAATGCCATGGGAACTTCCTGATTTGGGCTAAAACAAGTGTGTGCTTTAAACTTGTGCCTCAAGTTAAACACCTTTAATAGGAATCAGTCATCAGATATGGGCTGCACACACATCTACTCTGTATACTTCCGATGGAAATAATTTGCGTTGTCTTAAAGACCCAGTCCATTAACATGGGGCAATCTGGTACATATAAATCATGTTCACAGATAAGTAGGAAAAAAATAGGAATGTAAGTAAACATTATTCAAAGTTAATGCATTCTGCCATTGACAACAAAACTTAATTTACATTTTTTTGTTGTTGTATCTGTAGGCACACAGCTGCCCTGACAATTATGGCTCCAACAAAAGTGTCTCTTTATAAATTCAAGAACATGCTAATCAAGAGTTTAACAAAACTTTGTAGTACTCACCTCGGTGCTGTACAAGTGCGAAGATGAAAGAGAACCAAATTCTAAGTAATGATGAATAATTCATCCTGGAATTTTAAAAAGAAAAAGAAAAAAAAATCCCCAGCTTGCCAGAGTAAATAGAACACCAGGTGCATTTAGTTGCAAATCCCAAATCACATAACAACCATCACAGAACAAATTCACATAAAATACCAACAGAGCTCTGAGTCAGGTTGAAAGTCCCCCAACGCTGACAGGTCCTCCCAAGTTCATGAACATATTAGACTCCCCCCCCTGAGAAGCCAGTTTGGAAGTGTAATGAGAGTATTCAAATAATCAGTAAGTTACATAGGATCAATGAGAACGGCAATGCATCAAATAAAGCCAACGACTTTGCAGCTACGGGACCCTGCTCTGAGAACGCCAGGTCTCCTGTTGTGCCTCTAGGACAGACCTTTATCCTCTGTGAGACCCAGCCTTTCCGGTTTTCACAACAGCGTTCAGAGAGGTTCAAATGAAAGTCAGTGAAAACACATGCATTTTTACGGGTAGGAACACGCGGAGTTGCCATCACCTTCTCTCTAGCTTGGAGCAAACGCACCATCTGAAGCACTACCAGATCCACGCGAGCATTAGACCGCCCACTGACTTTCCCTACTGAGATGGATGATTATAGATACACGGGCCGTAAAAAACAAACAGGCCAGGGTTGCTCCTTGGAATTACAATAAAAATAGAACCCAGCACACCCGCCAGTAATTAGTCCCAGCAAATTAATTAAGGAATGTCAAAAAAGTGAACCGATTTTCCTTTCAGTTACAGGCCATTGAACCCCCCTCCCCCCATCCCCCCAAGAAGCGGCAGTCTGTGCGTCTGCTTTGGGCAGCGACGCAGACCCCTGGGCGGGCTCCAGGTCCTACGGCCTCGCACGAGAGCCAAGAGCGCGGGCAGACCGGGAAGTCTGTTCCCGGCAGGATTCTCAAATACAACACCATCCTCTTGTCATTGGGAGCTATCACAGCTCTTCAGCCAAAATTTCATGGAAAAACTAGTGACTGTACCCTGTGAGGGTTTTATTGTTAACCTTCAGTTGTCAAGCATGCATACTGGAACCTCAAGCACACAGTAAATATTAGTTTTGCGGACAATGGTGCTCAGGCTTTCGCAGGGATCACAGCTTGAGCAGAGGGCGGGACACGCCTGGCGCGTGTAAGACTGGAGCCCTTAGGGAACCGGTTCAGAGAGCATAATAATTCATGTAAATATCTGTATTTAGGAAAAATGTCACTAACCTGTTCTGTAGAGACGGGAGGAATTGAGTCAGAAATATTAAGCCAAATCTTGGTAAACCAGGAAAAAATTAGGCAAAACAAGAATTCATGTCAGTTCTCCCCCTCTTGCTGCCAATTATTTCTGATTCCTGAAATGATGTCTGAATCCCCTACTCTTAAAACCAAAAATTCAGTTAGTCCTGAGCTAGAGTCAGATAAGTGTTGAGTTGCAATCAAGTTTTTTTCTATTGATTAAGAAAAAGTAAATCTAAAGATCAGTTTCAGGATTGTGTAGAGAGCTTCTTTTCCTGAAAAACTAGACCTTCCCCCCGCCCCCCTTAAAAAAAAAAAAAGTAGATTCAGATGGAAATGTCAGGTACTTGGAGCTGAAACCTTGAGCCTTTCTGATCGGAATCACTTTGCACTGAAAAACACAAAAGAAAACCCCCCTTCTACCTTTGTACCAAAAAAAAAAAAAAAAAAGCAACTGTATAATGTTACAGAATTAGCATCCACCAGCATGGGATTAAAACTCCAAACAAAGCTGCTGCTTCCAACATTTAAATAAAGTTGGTTTTCTACTAAAGTCTTTTTTTTTTTAGTTTCTCTGGTTTTGAACTGTTGTCACAGATAGACTCAACGCTGTTTTTTCACAGGTGTGCATGAAGTACTTAAAGAAACTTGCTGAAATTTTTTATTTCTTCCTCTTCCTCCCTGATGCACCACTGCACGGTGTGATCGTCAGGGCACTTTCTAGCAAAACCGAGGAGGGAAACAGTGCAGGGCATGATCTTGCACAAGGAAAGACCAGCCTGTGCTCTGAAAACCTCCGTGGATGCCCAGTGAGGGTCCTCAGAGGGATAGACATCTTCTGATGAAATTTTGCAGTAAGTAAATAATTTAAAAGGTACTGTGAAGAATGAGAAAAGAGAGTGTAATTTGTTTACAAAGAAATCAATTTAACGTAGAAAAAATTCTATGTAATAGGAAATTGTAAATGACTCCAAAAATGTCTCTAAACAGACATTTAAATGCTGACTGTACAAAATAACATAATTTCAGTTTTAAGCAAGTTGTCCTAAAATGGACAAGAGTATTTGGGGAACTGAATTTTTAGTATAAGTCATGCAATATTTTTCTAAAGACCCATGATCATTCAGTAGGTTTTGCCCACTAGTATTATGAATCCCCCATGTATATTTCCTTACAGATATCAAATGGTCATTTTCCTTCAAAAAGCACATGTTTATGTAACAGAAAATCTAATTTTTGAGTGCCTAATCAAGATAAAATCAAACCCGGTCTCACCTAGAAAAGCATTCTTCTTGCCCAGACCTTGTTGAGGTTTTGGTCCCACAGCCAGCCTGACTGCCCTGATGCCAAGTAGCTGGTTTTGTTTATGAAACTGCTCACAGCAGGGTCACTGCGTTGGTCTTCATTCTTCATGCTCTCAAGGGGGTTCATATCTCAGCCCTTCGGCCCACATTAAATGCTCCATCTGCCTTGAGGCAGGGCTCCTGCTGAGGTCAGTGCCACCTGGGCACTGGCATTTACGCAGTTGGAGGCGTAAATGAAGCAGAGTTGCCTTGAGAACACAGGTGTGAGGAGTGCCAGGTGCCTGGGGATAGACTGGTCTGGCTGGGTCAGGAAGCCTGTCCATGCAAGTGTTATTTCAGGTTCACTCAGTGGTCACAAGTGGACAAATGACAAACATTTTTTTATTTACCACTTTTTGTGTCTTATTTTTTAGATTCTATTTAAACATTTTTTCCAGTTATACTTGATATGCGATATTATATTAGTCTCAGGTGTACAGCATAGTGATTAGCCATACGTATTATACACCTTACAGTAAGTGGTCATCTATTAAAGCCAAGTACCCAATGTGGCACTGCACCTAGTTCTGAGCAGATGTTTATTATGATGTTACTGACTCTGCTGTATCCTACATCCCCGTGACTGTTCGCATAACTGGCAACGTGTGCTTCCTAATCCCTTTCACATAGTCCCCCAACCTCTCTCCCAACCAGCGACCCTCAGTTTGTTCTCTGTATCTATGAATTTGGACAAAAATCTCTTTTTATGTTGTGTTGGCAGAAGGGCTTATTTTGTTGAAGATGTGAAGTGAACAAAGATTTATGACAAGATTTAGATGAAAAGTGGTGTCAGGGGGCTTGAAGCTAGTAACCCAAGAAGTTTGGGCTGAATAAAGATGGCATAGATCAGGGCTGCTTCTAGACTACCTGAAACCAAACAAACAAAAATATATAACTTCCTAAAAGCAAGTAGAATGGGTCTTATATGCTGATTGGTTTTGCTTTGTTTTCTCACACCTCTTCTGTGAAAGAGAAATATTGAAACAATGCAGTGAGAAGTGTGGTTGGCCCACAGTTCTCAGCGGTGAGTCCCTTCTAGCTCAGCCTCAGCACCAGAACCAAGTTCCCACAATGTGGGTGGCCCCAGCCAATGACTGGACACGGTAGTGAGACAATGGACTAATACTTTCCACCCAAAGCAGGACTTCTCTAGTGAGCTGCTATTGTTCTGAAGAGGTTCACTGAACTGATAAAAACTATGTCAAGTACTCAACAGAGACAGCACTATTATGCCAAATATCAGGGCCTGATTGGGAAAACTTGTATATACATATATTTATTTATGTATTTATGTATTTACATTTATATTTATATTTCTATAAGATACATATAATTTTATATGTAAAAGTTTTATCATATACACACATATACATGCATATGTATATATGCATGTGTGTGTGTGTGACAGCATCATCAGTGTAGATGTCCCCAGAGATTTTACTTCTGTAAATTTCTCAAGACTTCTGAGCCTGCAGACATGTCTGACTTTACCTCACTAAGAGTTAAAATCTATTCCAGAACAGGAAGACCAAAGAGAGGAGTTTTCTCTCATAAGGCAATAGTCTCACTCCTTTCAGAATTGCTCCCATCTCCTCTCCTAACTGCTAGGCTTACAATCAGGGCTAGGTGCAGCATGGCTCCAGCCAGAGACCTGCTGGGCCCGAGGAGGGAGGAAAGGTGCTAGACCCCAAAGAGCTGTAAGACCCAGTAGGCATGTACTGGAAAAGTGTAGGAGAGGGAAGCACCCACAGGACTGGGTTGTTGTGAGGGTGAACAGTCACGGAGATGGCACAACCCAAAATCAGGAAAGGTTTAGTGACTTGGGGCACACACACTAGGGATGTGGCCTTGAACACTGGTAAGGACTGAGGGGATGGTGGGAGCTCACTGCTAGGGCTGCTCCTAGGCAAGTGGAAAAGACTAATGGCTGGCACTGGGTGAGGCAGGATTGCCTGAATCACTGTGACAAATGACAGGAGAAGGGAACAGAAGGCTCAGGAAACAAACATCAGGCATATAACGGGAGTCGGAAAGAACCACCTAATGACCATGACCCGTAGGAAAGCTCATGTCCACCAAAGCCAGCAGGAATGTGCTGGTGAGCAAAGAGCAGCACGGCAGAGCTCCCCCTGCAGGCCAGCGCTGATGTCAGGAACAGCAGTCACAGAACCTGCCTGAAGGGTCAGAGTCTTCATAACGACACGTTAGAGTGGTAGCCCAAGGGGCCTGGTTCATAGAGTTATGGCGATGATTAATAGAGCATGGCATCCAAGGGCAATGTAGAGGGGAAACCAACCAGCATATTACTTGTTACAGTATATAATAAACGGAGAAGTTGTGAGCAAGAGGCCAAAGACAGTTGTCCCTTATTGGGTATCAAAGTCTTGATACCTCGCTCAGTTTGTGAATTGGAGTCGGTTTTCAAATCTGGAATCCACAGACTGAAAAGGTAACTGGGTACCCAAAAGGAAGAACTCTGCAACACCATCACAAGTATATACTATAATGATTCTTACAGTCCTTTTCCCCAAAGACCTATGGCCATTTACTTCAGTAAAGAATGTACACTGGGAGAAAGGAAATATCTGGACATTTTGAGGACAAGGCAGTGGAGTTAACACTGATACCCAAAGACCCTGGTAGAGTGGCAACACAGAGCTCAGGTGATAAAAGGAGTCCTGGCCAAGTCCAGCTCACAGTGGATCCACAGGGGCTGCAGACCCACCTGGATGTCATTTGTGAAGTTTCAGTATATAATTTACATAGATGTACTTAGCACATTGGGCCATTGGTCTGCAGGTATTGTGCCAGCCAATATGGTAAATACAAAAGAGTATTGCATCCCAAGGTCAGGGGACGATGGTGAAAATTAGCATCCTTCTTAAAGAGAAGGAATAGGAACTCTACTGCAACTCCATTACATGGGTCATGATGAATCCTGAAGAATGACTGTGGGTTTCTGCAAGCTTAGCCAAGGAGCAGCTATTATATTAATATAGTATCTTTGCTAGAGCTGTTTAATTAACATGGCTTTCAGATACATGATATGTGGCTATTGATTTGGCAAACACATATTCTTCCTATCTGAATCAAGAACGAGGACCAGAAATAGTTCATGTCCAACTAAAACAGACAGCAATGTACATTTATAGTTTTGCCCCAGGGCTGAGGTCTGGACCCTCTGGAGTCCACAGAATATCACCTCGATTCATTTTGTTGCTCACATCAGGCTGACTGGGCACAATGAATAAGAGACGGGTAGCAGGCTGGGGCCTCTGTAAGATGAGTGTTCCAGGAGGTGGAAGAGAAATCCTTCAGAGACTCAGACTAGTACTTCAGTAAAGTTTTTAGGAATCCAGTGGTCAGGATCATGCTGGTACCTCTCGTTCGAAGTAAAAAAATAAATAAATAATCATTGCATCTTATAACCCCTCTACAAAGAAACTTTCCCTCCTCTGTAGCTTTCTTGGGGCTCTAGAGGCTACGCCTCCATCCCTATGAACTCTGCTGCAGCCACATTCAGGGGATAGGAATTCTTCCAGCTTTGACTCAGACTAAAAGCATGAACAAACTTTGTAGCAGCTCTGGTTGAAGCGCAAGCTTTGTTGTTGAACAGTGTCAGTGGAGGAAAAAGATGAAATGTGCTGGATATTTCAAATCTCAATGAGAGAGCCGCTCACAGTCCTCTGGAGTTCTGCAGCAAGTAGCAAACCTCCAGAAAACCAGCTCCTGGCATGCAACTGAGCCCTGCTGGAGAGCATAGAAGTGACCAGGTGTCCAGAAATTGCCATCAAGTCATGAAATCAGGTGGGCCCAGTAGCAACCTATCATCAAGTGGAAATGATGTATTTGGCACTGGCAAGGAGCAAGCTGCTTGCTGAGGAGGCTGAGACACTGTGCCCTCTTCCGTAGTTGCACCAATACCCCCAGATCACACATCCGGCCTACCTGGGTTGGGTTGGGAGTGCGGGGTGCACACAACAGGAGAAAAAAGTCTAAGCTTGGCGCATATGGGGATCACCTCAGTGTGTGTAAGCCTAAAGCCTTTGGTGGCCATGTTACAGCCTCACTTAGGGTGGCCTGGAAAGACAATAAGGAAATATCTTCCTAAAGTGTGGAGCTTTGGGCAATATATCTTGTCAAGTATCTTAGACTGTTCTGAGGTTAGAACATGTACAAGCTCATAGGCAGTGGTGAATCACATAGGCAGTTGGATAAGGGGCATGAAAGGAGAAAGCTTGGAAAACCAGTGTTGAGGAAGCCTGGAGTAGACATGTGTTTGGGCAGATGGAAATGAACACAAAATGTGGACTTTTGGGTCACATGTTCACACCCACAAGAAAGCATTCACTATGGAAGAGGAACTGAACCACCAAGGAGACAAAATGACTGGTGAGGCAGGCAGTCTTTATCAATGTTGGTGCTATGCTCGCATGGAGGGAGCGGACACATAAAGAAGGACAGAGGTTATGCATGGGCCCAACAGCATGAACACCCGTTTAGCAACCTGATTTGGTTACCATGCCTCTGAATGTTGAAGCTGCCAATAACAGAGCCCAAGGCTAAGCCCTCAGCATGGAGGCATGCAGAACACTTTGCAATTCCATGCAAATAGCACCTGATGCAGATCTACTGATTGGAGCACAACTAGTACTACACAGACCATGCTGACCCAATGCTTCTCTTACTGCCTGGAAATCTTCGTTTCTGTACATCTGGGCCAACTTTCACAAAACAGACCCTAATGCAGCCCATTAGCTTTGCATTCTTAGTGGATTTTTTAAAAAGCTGATGTAATTAGTTCTAAGATTTTTCATATTTATTAGCATCATGGCAATAATCATGTAAACTGCAAGCTGCAAGCAGCAGTTTCAATTATTGTTTGAACGCTCTAGAAACTCTCTTTTTAAAAAATATTATTTGTAGGCCCTGGCTGGTGGCACATTGGATAAGGCGCTGGCCTGCAAACCCAAAGGTTGGTGGTTCAATTCCCAGCCAGGGCACATAACCAGGTTGCAAGCCAGGTATCCAGCCAGGCCCATAGCTGGAGGCAGGTGAAAAGCAACCACACATTGATGTCTCTCTCCCTCTCAGCCTCTCTCCCCTCCCCTCTCTCTAAAATAATAAATAAAATCTTAAGAAAAGAATACTATTTGCTTTTAAGTAATATTTATTTCTGTGTTGGCCTT
Organism: Noctilio leporinus; assembly: GCA_004026585.1. Lineage (NCBI taxonomy): Eukaryota > Metazoa > Chordata > Mammalia > Chiroptera > Noctilionidae > Noctilio > Noctilio leporinus. Next base: position 337,433 of record PVIW01000627.1, read on the forward strand.
ATTGTACACACTGGGCTTAGTTGTAAAAAAAGTAGCATCGGCACTTAGAAAACCACATTGAATGATACTTTGAAGTGTTTATTAACTAGTTAGCAAAATTTTCCAGATCTAAGATTTCTATAACAAAAGATGTTCATCTCTAAAATATGAATATGGGGCCCTGTCTGGTAGCACAGTGGATAAGGTGCAGACCTGCGAACCCAAAGGTCGCTGGTTTGATTCTCCAGCCAGGGCACATAAGCAGGTTGCAGGCCAGGTCTCCAGCCAGCTCTGTGGCTGGAGGCAGGTGAAAGGCAACCATACATGATGTCTCTCTCCCTTCCTGCCTCTCTCCCTACCCCTCTCTCTAAAAATAATAAATAAAATCTTTAAAAAATACATGAACATGCACTCAAAGCTATTTTCAGAAAGCACCTGTAGTATCTCTCTCCAGCCAAGGAATCTGTAACAGCTATTTCTAAGAAGACCATGACCTAAAGTGGAAAAAAAAACACCTCCTCACAATTAGCTTTATTCTGATATCCTTGCTGACACATTAGCAATAAAGATGAAAAAATAGGGTGCAGAGTAGACACACCATATTCTTTATTCACCAAGTAGCACTAACTAGTTCTTCTAGAACAAAGGCGGCAAACACAAGGCCCGTGGGCCAAATTGGGCCTTCCACCTTGTTTTATCCGGCTGGGCACCTTGTTTCTACCTGGCTCGCTTAACCGTTAAGGAGTAGTTACATTTATACAGTCCTAAAATTACATCTGGCCCTTTGAAGGCAACCACGAGACTGCTGTGGCCCCCAGTGAAAATAAGTTTGACACCCTGTTCTAGAAGAATTTCACTGGTCGGCCGGAAGTGATTCTGATTATTGTAGACAATAAGTGGAGAGATGCAGGGCTATTAATCTATCACTTTTCAAGGGCACTCAGCTGAAGCAAATGCCCATACATTGTTAAGGATAGATAATACATGTACCTTCTCCTGCATAGGTGAAATCTCACCAATGGTTAAAGCTTAGATTCCAGAGCAAAGATGGCTCGTGAGATAGACTATGGGCATGGCTTACACAAAGCTGTCACGTGCTGGAGCCAAGTGCAGCAAGGGGGTGTGTCAGTGGGGAGAGCACCGTCTTGGATGCACTAACCAGGAAAGCTATCCCAAGCCCAAGAGCTATTAAGGCTTTGACTTGGCACAGTCATAGAACCAGAAAAAAATATTTTAAAAATAAAACTCTAATGGAGAATATTTTGGCAATATCAACCAAAATTAGAAACACTTGAACCTTTTGATCCAGCAATCCCACTTCTGGGAATGTATTCTACAGATTTGTTTTAAACATGCAGAAGAACATAAGATTTTTACTGAAGCAATCTAAAAAGAGTGAGAGTGAGAGTGGGGGTGGAGGCACTGAAATATCTATCAATAAGGTGTTGGTCAACATAGTATTATAAATTACATCTATATTATACTGTAAACAAAAGATAAGGTGATTCCCTACATACTGCTATGAGAGGTGTCCAAAGTACATTTAAAGTAAAAAAAAAAAAAAAAAAAAAAAAAAAAGCAAGGTGTATGCTAGTCTGTAATATACTAACTTCGCTATATGAGGTCTGTCCAGAAAAAGTCCAGCCATAGTTGATATAACAAGAATGATTTACTTGACATCCATGTAATCTGGCAGCAAAGCAGAGTGGTCTGGAATGCTCATTCATGAACAATGACACTTTCACTGTACAAGTCGGTGGGGGTGGTAGATGCCACTGAGTGAGCATGTGTCCTGTGTGGCTGTTGCATTAAACAATGAGTTAGCGAATACAGCAATGAAACCTGCATCAAATTTTGTGTTAAGCTTGAACATTCCTCTGCGGAAACTATTCAGGTCATTAGAAGGCTGCCGCTCTGGGAACCTGATGATTGGCAGCTTCATCGCAGCAACTCTAGCCCATGTATCTATCCCCTCTTGCAGTTTTTTGGCAAAACATCAAATCACTCAGGTGACTCGGCCCAGATTTAGCACCCTGCAACTTCTGGCTTTTCGCAAAACTAAAATCACCTTTGAAAGGGAAGAAATTTCAGACCATCAATGAGATTCAGGAAAAGACAATGGGGCAACTGATGGCGGCAACTGATGGCGATTGGGAGAACTGTGTGAGATCTCAAGGTGCCTACTTTGAAGGGGACGGAGGTGTCAGTGTCCTCTGTGCAATGTTTCTTGTATCTGCTTCAATAAATGCTTCTATTTTTCATATTACATGGCTGGATACCTTCTGGACAGACCTCATATATAAGGGGAACATATGGAAGAGGAACAGCAAAAAGATATATTCTCCTTTGCTATTATTTGTTTAAACTCTGGAAGGACACAATTAATAAAACATGGAGTACAAGGGTTAGAATGGGGTTTTCTAATGTATACCTTCTTTAATTTTTTATTTGTTTTCTCTTTAAAAATAAATTGAAAATTTTAAAGACTTCATATTGTAAAAAAAAAAAAAAAAAAAAACCAAAAACAACAAAAACAAACCCTGAAATTTAAATAAAACAAAATTCTAACACAACCAAAGCAATTCATCATGTCCTAGTTGTGGAGTACAGCTTACATCTTCCCCCGAATGTTTCAGACATATCAGAAAATATTTCTCTTATGTCTCTACTCTTTTATGTCTACCTCCTCTTATTTCCATTCTTATTTATTTAGCATCTTAATTGCATTACTCATAGTGACTAAGAAGCACTTAAGAATGAAGAGTTCATGAAAGACTCAAACTGAAATTGTATTATAATTTTTTGTCAGATCTAGATCTTGCTGACCACAATAGATAACTCACCTCTTCTATTTGGTAAAACTTTATATTCCTCTAAAGGCTCTCTCTCTCTCTCTTTTCCGTGTTTTTTTTTTTTTTTTTTTAAAGATTCCATTATTTTAAGAGAGGGGAAGGGAGAGAGGCAGGGAGGAAGAGAGACATCATTGTATGGTTGCCTTTCACCTGCCTCCAGCTACGGACCTGGCTGGAGACTGGCTTGCAACCTGGTTATATGCTCTGGCTGGGAATCAAACCAGTGACCTTTGGGTTCGCAGGCCAGGGCTGGCCTTATCCACTGTGCCACCAGCCAGGGCCTCAAGGCTCTTTCTTAAAATTTAAAACAATAGGAGTGACAGCCTCACCTTTTTCCATAACAAAACCTTTAATGTAGGCTCCATTAGATCATAAACTTTTGTTCTATGAATACCAAATTTAAGTTTAGTTGAACACTCATGCCTCCCTGATGAGTCTGAGTTGGAATCAAATGGCCCCTCTCACCTTTGACTGTTTACTGAAGCTAAGTTTTAAGGCTCTAGAGAGAGAGCCTTCTCAGGTTAGAAACCAACACATTAGTTTCATTGCATCATATTACTGGTTCATTTATTCTTGTATGGCACCCAAGTGCCGGGGGTGACAGATAGATATACATCTAACACAATTTCAGTTCTGAAAATGATACCAGGGCAAATTACAACTTGAATTTAGAGCTATCAGTCACACATCAGTGATTTTGTTATAGAACGAGTCAGTTTACTAAATAGATATTGAGGAATATCTCATTTTAGTGCTTTAGTAAAACATAAAAACAATAAATGTGTGTATGTGGAGTGTTACAGAGAATGCTAGCAGCCAAATGGCACAGTATAGCTGCCAAGTATATGGATTTCACAGCCAAATGAAAGTATTAAATAGCTATCAGCAATTCTTATTTTACACATTTAGAGAACTCCTTTATTCTAGTTTGCTCTCTATTTATTAGGCTTAATTATTATTTAGGTTACCGTTTCAGTATTTTGAAATAAAGTTGTAAAAGTGCTAATGACCCAGCAGAATAATGCAGAACTCTAATGTGTTATTTTCTTTAGAGTAAGGTGGGAGCATAAAAATATGTTCACTTACATCTGTATATACATAAGTTCATTATATTTAACATTTTTTAGTAGATCAATTTAGAAAGCTAAACATTTCTAGTGTTAACACTCAAAGTTTTGAAGGAATAAGAAATAATTATATTTTAAGAAGATGAAATATGGTATGCTATTTTTTTTCATGAATTAACTTAATTCCTAATTCTTAGTTAATAAAAAACTTAAAAGTAGATGAAATGACTGATGTTAATATGTATAATGAATTCTATGTTTTAAAACTAATATGACCCTGGCTGGTGGCGGAGTGGATAAGGTGCTGGCTTGCGAACCCAAGGGTTGCTGGTTCGATTCCCCAGCCTGAATACACAACCAGGTTGCGAGTCAGGTCTCCAGCCAGGTCTGTAGCTAGAGGTAGATAAAAGGCAACCAACCATACATTGATGTTTCTCTCCCTCTCTGCCTCTCTCCCTTCCCCTCTCTCTAAAAATAACAAAATATTTTAAAAATAAAAAATAAAACTAATATGACTAAATTTAAAGTCTAAAGTTCCAAGTCTAAGTTGGAGAATTCAGTTATTGCTTTCCCAGAGAGGAGTGGGAAAGAAAAAGGTAACTTCAAAGGTTAACATTGTTTTATAAAACATCTAATATGAAAGTCACAGCATTTTTCAGTCCAATAGGCATTGATGTTTTGACCTATATTTGCTTCCCAAGTAAATAAAGTACTTAGAAGTACTCAGAGAAGCTCATGATAAATAATAATTTAATAGAATTTAAAAGTTAAAATTACAGTTATTTGAAATTTGGAGGTAGAAATAATTTTAAATTCAAACAGATCATGATGATTATGCACTTCTGAAGCACTGAGAAGTCAATAGACTGTTTTTTTAATAAAGAAATAAAGTACAGTTCTTAGGCCTTAATTCTTGGCACCAGTTCAATTCATTAGTTTACCAAGAAATTATTAAGCAGGTAGGGTTCAAGTGTCTAAAACTAATTCTTATAGAAAATTATTTTCAAAGGAAAAAAGTGTCACAAATTTCTAAGTCACCAAAATGAGATTTTCATTCTTACCAAAAAAAGGGTATAAACATCTCAAAAGGTTTGTGTCCTTAAAAGGGGAGCATATGGAGCATGTTACCATATAGAACTTTGCTGATGGAACAGCAATGATGCATTTCCTAACAACGTTGGGGTTTCCATTTTCAACTTTAACAAAATTCCAACTAAGTTTGTTGAGAGGGTGAAAGTCTTAACAATTTTTTTGTAATGTTATTGATTTTAGAGAGAGGTAGGGGGAAAGAGAAACATTGATGTGTTGTTCCACTCAATTCATGAATCACTGGCTGCCTCCATCATGTGCCGGACCGCTGGGCCTGGCACATGGGGACCAGACCACGCTCTAACCAGACGAGCGCCCGGCCCGGCCAGTTCTTGCAGCTGGACCTGCTGAGGCCTGTTCCCCAGGGAGTCGGTCACAGCAGTGGGGTGATGGTCAGCTTCAAATTAATTAACATACTTATTGACCACACAGCTCCAGAAAAAAATCAGAACACAATGAGAAAGTAAACTGGGATTTTTAATTTTTTTTAAAGATTAACTCTCTCTATATATATATTAATAAAAGTGCACAGAACATGTTTAAATTATATTCTAAAATAAAATATATCTATTTCCATTAACTGCAGGAGAAAACTGGCAAGTAAAGAGCCTGAGAGACTCCAGTCCCTCTCCATCATTACAACTGACACGTATTTTAAGGAAGCACCTATGGAAAAGAAGTGTTCACAACACTTTTGGTTAACACAGATAGCGTTTGGGCATTCTTGAAAGAAGCTTGTTCGTCTTTTCAATATAACATGAAAGAAAGGGAAAAGTCAAGTTCACTAACAGAAGCGCCACTGCTGAGAACCGCATTCCTGTCTCCCGCAAGCAGCCGGCGCGCCCGCGCAGGGGCCTCTGTGCAGGTGCGGTGCTCAATGCCGCTGCCGGCGTAGGGTCCCGGCTGAGCATCTCCTTAAGGGAACGAACTTGAAACACAGCATGTAACATCAGGTTCCAGTGCACATGGCTCATATTGGAAAGAAACAAGAGGTTACATAACATCTGCTGCTTTCTTATAGAGTTATGACAATGGTGGCAACAGGTTGCGGAAACAATAGAAACTTTTATTGAAAATGACATGACTCTGAACTTTACTTTTCTTGAAAACATTCTGGGCTATTTCAACAATTCAAACTAGAAAAATGATTTCTATTGTAGTTTCAGCAGCTGCATGCCCATATCCCTTGGTTTTTATCTGGATTTCTTTTACTACTACTTTCCTTTCTCGTAACTGAAAAGAATTTCTATTTTAGAAAAGTAGGTTTTATATACTGTGCTGTAGCAATAAATCTGCAATACTGGCAATGACAGCATTCTGATTCATATATATCAATAATATGCTCTTACTGAATTTAGATGGAGTCAATATTAAAATACAGATAAGCAGCAGCAATCAACTACACATAACTTGTAGACTGAAAGGTCCACAGTATCTTCTCTCCTTTGTGTCCTATTATAAAAATAGTTTTGGTTACAAGTGTGTACACAGCACCAATTTTATTTTAAAAGAAGCATCTTTACTTAGTCACCCAAATAAATCTACAAGTACACATGCTCAAATAGCTTTTCTCATTTACTTCTGTAATTCTAGAAGACCAGTAACTGTATTAATTTCATCTCAATTAATTATGCAGCAATTATTAAAACCATCAATTACAATGGCCTAAAATACCCACATCCACAGAATTAAATGAGAAGTCCCCCTGACATGCAACTGTGTGATAGAAGAATCATACCTGCAGTTGATGGACACTGTATTCTGTAATAACAGAAAGAACAGGTCTCAATAGTAAAAAAGCATTTCATAAAACTTTATCATATATAAAATATCTAATTAATTGTGACCATTCCACTTATGATTAAAGCATAACATAAGTGTTCTCTCTGCCTTCCGCTGTGGGACAGTCTACGGTCACACACAGGCTCAAAAAAATAAGAGGGCACCTACTGCCCAGGTGACAAAGGCAAAGGGGTCAGTCACACGTCTCTCTCAGCTCGCCTGCACTCAAGCACACACACTGCACCCACAGTTTTAGTCTGCACGACACTGTGGCCACACTTTCTCCCACATCCAAAAACATGTCAGAAAATTATGATTGCAAAACAATTACTCTTATCTATGCCCAGCCTGGATCACCACAGCTCATTTCTATGATTCTGGAAGATAAAACCTGCAGCAGAAGAAGAGGCCTCATTCATCTTTCTTAAACCCTTTGGTTTCCACCTTTAATGTTACAGTGAATCAGATTCGACTCAGTGGGCTGGGTCAAAGGCTTTACAAATACTGAACCTGAAGTGCATTAAGAGAATAAACATCTGCTATTATGGCATAGAAAAATTTAAAAAGTAGCAATAATAAACACAACGCCATATACATAAAGAATTTACAAGCCACAAAGAATCTCATAAGAAATTTGTAGGAGTGGTGGAATCATGTAGAAAGGTCAAAAGGTCAAAACAATCATAACAATTACATTCTTTGAAAAATACTTCATGTGAACATCTTCCACCCCAGTTATGCTAAGTCCTTCTCAAGTTTCCCACCCATAAACATGGTGGACCAAGAAAGACATATGTTAGAGAAAGGGACCACACCAATTAACAATGGAATAGAAGAACATAGATTTCAGAGCAGGTAAGGAACTAGCTTTTAAAGCAAAGTGCTTTAAATATGCTTCTGCAAAAAATATGACTTGGAGGCAATTCTGAAGTTTTGACAGTTATATTTCACTCATTAGTCTGAGTTGTTCTTTTGTAGAGAAACTAAATTAAAATGTAAAACAAAAAGAGCTGTTCAATTATGACATCACAAAATCCCAGGGAAGAACTGGGAATCAAAGCTCCTTTTGATTAAAACTTCCCTCTTTTAATGCCTTTAAAGGGTGGCACAGGCAGGAAAGCTGTACCACCCTCCTCTGTTCTCCCCATGGGGTTCCTTCACACACACTGTGGTCCATTAGCTGATTCGCAGCTCTTCTGGCACGTATATGCATTATTCTATTGGCTTCTTAAAAAAAGTCAGGCCACTACTCTCAACAGTTTAAAGTAATGAAAAAGAGATGTGAGGAAATACATTCAACAAGCAAAAATAAAACTCTGGAATCTGCCACATTTCATGTAATGAAGGCAATGGTTTATACACTGTGTGAAGAACATGAAAACTGAGACAGTCACATACAGAGGGATCAGACCACTCTGCCAGGCTTTGCATAAGAACAGCAAGTTTTCCTGGAGTTTTACCTCTCCATCTACTCTTCGAGATCCTAACAGAATTATATATTCTGAGCACCTGAGGTCACTATCAGGTTGAAAAATGTTTAAAACACTTCAAATATTTTCCAAAAGGAGAAATGAAGGGAAAAAATGACTCAAGCTGAGAATTATGGACAGAATAAAACTATTAATAAACACGGGTTGACACAATTCAAAATGAAAAACAGAACCAAATAAAGAACCAAGAGGGAGAGGAAGGGGAAAAAGAGGAGCTGGGAGAGAGGTGCTGGCCCTTCCTGTGAAGATCCTTGTTTCCTGACTTGAGCACTCTCAGACAGCCTCCTGAGGGGACCCGCTACCTTCACCAGTGTATGCAAATGGTAGTGGGAACCAAGTAGCAGGAAAACCCAAGTGGACACAGTAAGACGGTGATTGCTCGGTCATGCGTTCAGGAGAGAGGGCACACGGACTAGAGATGTGACCAGTTCTGCTGGCTGAGCCACAGAAATCTTGGTAAAAACAAAACAAAACCCCAAACAGCCCCCTACCCATTCTAGGGGAAAATATATATGCACCCCCAAACCTAAACAAAGAAAATAAATCAGAACAAAATCAATCTTCTCCCTCGTAAATAAAAATTGTACGGAAACAAATGTCCCACAGGAAGTCCTTATTGGTGTGGTTTTCCACATCTAGTAGAGGTTATTTTGTTTTGGATTCCACATAAATTTTATCTCCATCCCTAATGCCAAAGGAATGCAATGCCCGAGAGCTGTACTTCATTTCCTCTGGTCCAAAGGGTGCCTCGTGGTCAAAATAGTAGAGAAGCATGTTACTTGTGGGTAACTGCACTAGAGTTTTTAATTGTTTCTTTAGTTCTGCAACTGTCTGGTCCAAACGAATGCTCATTTCTTCCACTTGATCATTAAAATGGACTTCTACTTTCGCACTGCTCTGGGGTCTTAGATCCACTTCTGCCAAAGGCTCCAACTTTCCATATTTTGTGATCAGTTCATGATACCTAGAAGAATAAATAAATAAATAAAAGACAGTGTCAGCTTAAGCCACATGCAACTGAAGTATAATCTTTTCCGAACTACTGGGGAATTACCCTGCTACACTCAACATCATTCTAATATCCTGTTCCAATATATTCTCTCTCTACCTGCCTACCTGATGACCATTGTGGGGCCTGTATTCTGATCACAGTAAAACCACTCCTTTTGGGTAGGTTTTTCCTAAAGATGGTTACCATGTCTGCTATCAGTCATTATGTAAGAACCAACTTAAAGGGAAAAACAGAACCTAGAAAAGTGGACACTACAAAGATTACAGAGCGAAAAAGGATGTGTAAAACTTGCTTTCTTGGCTATTATCATATAGAAGGCCTGAGATCTGGTACATGGTCCAGGGTGATATGTAGGAAGGTAGAAGGAGACCAGCAGTTCCTTAGTAGTGGGGAAGTCACTTACAGACAAAAACATCTACCTGCATGTTAGCTGTTAACCCAGTTTTTTTTTTTTATTTAAAATTAAAAAAAAAAAAGATTTTATTTATTATTTTTAGAGAGAGGGGAAGGGAGAGAGGCAGAGAGGAAGAGAGAGAGACAGACATCGATGTATGGTTGCCTTTGACCTGCCTCCAGCTATGGACCTGGCTGGAGGCCTGGCTTGTAACCTGGTTATATGCCCTGGCTGGGAATTGAACCAGTGACCTTTGGGTTTACAGACCAGTATCTTATCCATTGTGCCACCAGCCAGGGCCTAACCCAGTTATCAAATATGTGACACCTTGTTTGAATGCCCTAGCCTAATGTCATTGGCTATAATACAAGGGATTTACAAGGAATAAAGTCTTGTAAAAAAGTGATAAATGAGGAATACAAGTTCCTTGATCAAGGCAAAAATGAAAAGCAAAAAACCTAAAGAGGGAAATGAATTATAGAGATGAGACTAAGGCCTCATGAAATTCCCATGTGGAAAATCTTGTTTCCACTATCAGCTTTGGAGGATCTAGGTCTGATTTTATTGAGGAAGCTGAGCAGTTTCCTACAAATCAGAGATGGAAAAATGCAGAAGAGATCTGATATTAGCTTTATTATGTAATGAAAGACACACATAAGATTTTAAAATAGTCACATAAGATTATTCTCCCACTTCGCTAACCCTACTTTTGGTTTTAACTCAGTTAAATTGGTGCTATAATAAGGTTGATGGGAACATTAAAGAGATAATAAGATGTCTCTGGTCAGAGATGGGGGTTATCACTTCTATTAAGAGAAGCAGGAGGGTAGGGTAAAATAGCATTGGCCTTGAAGTCAGGATATGACTTCAGAATCGTGACTCTACCTTACAATTAATTAGCTGTATGACTTGGAAACTCATCGAATCCTTTTGAATCTGTTTCCTTATTAGTAAAATTGTGATAATAAATTTTGCCCTTCCTACCTTATAAGACAGTTACAAGAATTATATAAAGTAACAAGTGACTAGCTCTTAGTAAGGTATAAATTCATATACAAATAAAAATATCAACTTTACATTCCTGCTGTTCCGGAACTTACATGATTAAAATGGACACATTCCTTAGAGAAAATATATAACTACAATATACTTAGGTAAACCTTGGAAAAAACGGTGGCATGGTACAGCAGATTACAGAATTCTCTCCCAGGACTCAAACCCCAACTAGTATTTTTTGTGGAAAAAAATTCAGCAGCAGCAACTAACAGAAGAAAGGTGTCCACTAAAGGTTGTCACCAATTCAACACTAACAAAAGCCCCCAATTTCTGGTGTGGCAAAGGGGGAGACTTTCTTCAGTTAAAAAAGCTCGGTTGTGAGACAGCTCAGCATGAGACAGCGCCATCGGGGCAGCTCAGGTGTCACAGCGTGGGGCGCAGTCAGGGGTGCAGCCCTGATGGAAATGGATGTGTACGCCATTGACACTGAGGTGGAGCTAGCTTACGGAGGGAACAGTGTCTGCACCCATCCGTGTGCTCTTGTTTCCACCGGAATAAGCACTCCAAACGACACTGTCCTGACTGGTCGGAATGGGCTGCTCTGATTGGCCGGTGAGGATGCAAATGAGCATAGAGCTGCACAACTCCAATTGGACAAGGCAAGCCTCCATCCTACTGGCGGAATTCCAATCCTCAGAACTCCCATAGAAGGCCGCTCAGGGCGCAGGCACCGCGCAGGAGGCAGCGGCCCAGGCGGTGATGTGCCCTTCAACGCAGTATGCATGAGGGGCCTCCGGCAACCTGTGCCTGCGGGTCTCTGGTTATGAATTTGAGCCCAATTACCACAAGAACTCCTAGGTGGCTGGTATATTCTTGGGTCAACATGGAGAATAACCTTACTGCCACAATCTTTCAAAAGTAACCAAGATCTAAATTAGCGGTAAACCCGTGAATGCATGAATTGCATGAGGCTCTTCATCATTCTGTTCCAACCTCTTCCCAGAATGCTTTCCTGAACTGTAAATACTGGAACTGAAAACTACATTTCCCACACTCCTTTGCAGGTGAGATCTAGCTTCTATCAATCATATTCAGTAGCCCTGAAGAGAGACATCATGGATCTAGCAAAAACACTTCAGGTAGAGGCTTCCTAATTAGCAGGTTGCTGTTCAGGCAGTGTGTTCCTGGCAGCAGCTAAGATCGTGTGATCCAGCATCAGGATATTATCTTCCTGAGTCTCTCCTTATAATGAATCTAGCAGAGGTAGGTAGCATTGCCTTTGGTCAGCTTGTTCTATGGTACTATTCTAGAGGCAGACCCTTTCTAGAGAGACAGATTTTTCAAAGATTTTGTAAGCACGTTACTTTCTCTATTAAATTCCTTTCTTCTTAAAATAGCTAGTGTGAGGTGATGGCAGAGGAATGGCAATGTGAGAAATCCCTCCAGTTTCTCCCCTTGAAGTTTCAACAACTGAACAGCTATAAGCTATAACTCAACAAAGGATTCCCTGCTCAATACACAAACATGTCTGAGAGATCCACACATTGAAGCATTTAAAGGTAGGTATGTGGGAGTGAACCAGGGAGGCAAGGAAGAGAAGAGCTGAGATGAACTACAGATGCAGCCCTACAGCTGGGAGTTCAGGGTGGGACTCAGCCCAGAGAAGGGGTCAATACAGTTGTGGCTGGTACTCCTTTCACCCCGGGGGAACGAAGAGATTTGGGGGGAATTCCCGCAGGAGTGGGCAGTATGAGCTGCAGTTGAGCCCACTGACCTGGGCAGGGACCACATGGGGCTGAGGCTGTGGCTGTTGGGAGGTCAACAATCCAGACAGAGAAACAAAGCCAAAGGGTCTTGTTATCCCTTAGAATCCCAGAGGTCGCGTCCCTTAGCCCTTGGTATTGTGTTGCAAACCCAAGAAGGGATATTACAGAATCACTTTTTCCCTGAGCAATGTTTGCAATCTGTGAATACTCCTGGGGTCGGTGAGTAAGGGGTACACTGTAGAGGTCCAAGGTCACCATTACCTGAGGGCAAAACAACAAAGAAGCTTGCCCAGTCCCCCAACCCATGCTACCATGTGTTGTGGCTACACAGAGGGCAGTGTCTGACTGCAGGGGTCAGCAGTGGGATCTCACAGAGTGAAAAAACTTGTGATTCAGTGTCACCTGCTGGAAAATAAGAGAAAGCCCTCCTATCAAAATGTTTGTGATGGGCCACTCATACATAGATGCCTAGACAGAGAAGGAATCCATCAAACACCATGAGTAACAGACGTAGCAAGGCAGGGCAGAATGAAAATGAAACCACCACCAGAAAATGAACTTAAAGCATGGATATATGTGATATAAATGATACAGAATTCAAGACTGCAGTTTTAAACACACTCAATGAGATGCGAGAAAATGCAGGCAATTCAGTGTGCTCAGAAAACAAACAAAATAAGTACTTTACCAAAGAAGTTGAAACTTTAAAAAAGAATCAAACAGAAATTCTGAAGATGAAGAACTCAATAAAAAAGATGAAGAATGAACTAGTGAGTACAGGAAATAGAGCAGACTAGATGGAGGAAAGGATCAGTAATAATGAAGATAGAAATCTAGAAATGACAGAGAAGAGATTTCAAAATAAAATTAATAAAAGAATTATACGATAACTATCTGAATCCATCAGAAACTGCAATGTTAGAATAGTAGGTATACAAGAAGAAAAAGAGAGGGAGAAGGGAACCTCCCAAAACTAGGAAAAGGTTAAATCCTCAAATCCAAAAAGCAAACAGAACATTTAGTTACCTCAATCCAAAGAAGTCTTTTCCAGGGTACTTAATATTAAAACTGTCAAAAATTAATGACAAAGAAAGAATTCTCAAGGTAGCCAGGGAAAGGAAGAAAGTAACTTATAATGGAAATCCTATTAGGTTATCAGCAGAAACTTAACAAGCCAGAAGAGACTGGAACCAAACATTTAAACTATTGAAAAGAGAGAAATTACCAGCCAATAATAATATATACAACAAAGTTATCCTTTAAATATGAAGGAAAAATAAAGACTTTTCCAGACATACAGAAGCTGAGGGAATTTATTGTGACAAGGAAATACACAAAAAAGTTATTCTACCCAAAAGAAAGAACAGAAAGTTGCAAAACTACAAGTGAAATCATCAAGAAAGTTTACAGCATAAACAGGGATAATTTGTGACAACGACATAAAAGGAAAGGGGCAAAGGTCTGAATTTACAAAGGAGAATAGAGATCCGATATGTTCAAAAGAATAAAGGACTACTATATACATGAAACTGTTTTTTACATACATCTAATAGGCACACACACGCACACACAATGAAAAATATTGCTTAAAAAAAGAGGAAACAGAGGAAAGAAGTACGGAATACCACCAAACAAAATCAACAGACAGAAACACAAAGAAAAAAACCAGTGGAGGCTACCAGAGCTACCATAAAACAAAGCATACAATGACTATAAAAAATCCTCATACATTAATAATTACCCTATAAAAATGGACTGAATTTGCCAATAAAATGGGACATAGTAGCAGACTGGATCAAAAAACAAAACCGAACTATACATTACTTTCACGAGACAGATATCTCTAAGCGGCAAAGACAAAGTTAGGCTCAAAATGAAAGGGTGGAAAATGATTCTCCAGGCAAATAATATGAACAGAAAAGCAGATGTAGCCACACTTACATCAGAAAAAATATTTTCTTTGAAAAGATTAATAAAATTGACAAACCCCTGGCTATTTCACTAAGGGGGAAAAAATAGGTAAGACCCATATAAACAAAATCAGAAGAGAAATTACCACAGACATCACAGACATACAAAGGATCATACTAGAATACTATGAAAGTCTGTATGCCACCAAATTTGATAACCTAGAAGAAACGAACAAGTTCCTAGTAACCTTCCTAGACTGAATCATGAAAAACTGGGAAGCTTAACTACACCAACAGTGATAAAATTAAAACAACTATCAATAACCTACCCCAAAAATAAAAGCCCAGGACCAGATGGCTTCTCTAGTGAATTCTACTACACATTAAAAAAATATTTATACCTATTCTTTTCACAGTCTTCCAAAAAAGTCAAAGAAGAGGCAATACTTTCTAACATATTTCATGAGGCCAAATAAGATGACACTGAAACCTGGTTAGGGTAACATAAAAAAGAAAACTATAAATATTTCTGATGAATGCAGATGCAAAACTCCTGAACAAAATACTAGCAAATCAAACAAAATACATTTAAAAATAGCACATCATGATCAAGTGGGGTTCACTCCAGGAGCACAAGGATGTGACATATGTAACATATGTAAATCAATCATTGTAATACACCACATTAACAAAACAAAGGATAAAAATCATATCTTACCAACAGATGCAGAAAAAACATCCATTTATGATTAAAACACTCAATAAAATGGGCAACAGAAGGAAAGTACCTCAATATATAAAAGCCATATATGACAAACCCTCAGCCAGTATCATTCTCAATGGTGAAAAGCTAAAAGATTCTCCTCTAAAAATCATGAACAAGACAAGGACGCCCACTCTTACCACTCTCATTCAACATGGTTCTGGGAAGTCCTGGGCAGAGCAATTAGGAAAGAGAAAAATGAAAGGCATCCAAATTGGGAAGGACAAAGTAAAAAAAGTAAAAGTATCCCTTTTTGCAAATAATATGATTTTGTATACAGAAAACCCTAAAGACCACTCCCTAAACTTAGAAACAAACAAAAATTGATTTTGCAGGATACAAAATGAACTGTACAAAAATCCACTGCTTTACTATACGCTAACAATAAAACTTCAGAAAAAGATACATAAAAAAATTTCCTTTTGCAATTGCAACCAAAAGAATAAAACACCTAGGAGTAAACTTAACAAAGATGCGAAGAATCTATATACTTAAAACTACAAAGCATTATTAAAGAGACTGAAAATGACACAATGAAATGGAAAGATATTCTATGTTCATTGACTGGAAGAATCAACACAGTTAAAATGCTACATTACCCAAAGCAACACATAGGTTTAATGCAATCCCCATCAAAATACCAATGTAATTTTTAAATAAATAGAAGAAAATATCATCAGATTTGTATGGAGCTACAAAAGACTCCAAATAGCCAAAGCAATCCTGAGAAAAAAGAACAAAGCTGGAGTTATCACATTATCTGACTTCAAATTATACTATAGAGTTATGACAATCAAAACTGCATGGTACTGGCAGAAAAATAGACACATAGACCAATGGGACAGAACTGAGAGCCCAGATGTATATGGGCAAATCATTTTTGACAAAAAAGGCTAAAACATATAATGGAGAAAACAAAACCTCTTCAATAAATGGTACTGGAAAAATTAGAAAGCCACATGCAAAAGAATGAAATTAGTTTGTCCCCATGTACAAAAATTTATTCAAAATGGATCAAAGACCTAAATATAAGTTCTGAAACAATAAATCACATAGAAGAAAACATAGGTACTAAACTTACGGACTTTGGTTGTAGAGAATATTTTATAAATTTGACTCCAAAGGGAAGGGAAATAAAATGAAGGGGACTATATCAAATTAAAAAGCCTCTACTAGCAAAAGATACCAACCACAAAGTAAAAAGGCAACCAAACAAATGGGAGATAATATTTGCAAACAATAGCTCTGACAAGGGGTTAATATTTAAAACACATAAAGAACTCATACAACTCAACACCAAAAATCCAATTAAAAAATGGGCAAAGGACCTGAACCGACATCTCTCACAAGAAGACATACAGCCAACAGATAAATGAGAAGATGTTCAACTTCACTAGTGATCTGGTCACCTCACACCTGTTAAATGGCTATTATCAATAAGACAAAATAAGTTTTTTGAGATGTTGTGAAGAAAAAGGAATTCTTATTTCACTGCTGGTGGGAATGTAAATTGTTACAGTCAGCATGGAAACAGTATAGCAATTCCTCAAAAAATTAAGAATTAAGTTACGATATGACCCAGCAATTGATCTTCTGGGTATCTATCTGAAAAACTCGAACATATTTGTTTGCAAAGATACATGTACCCTGATGATCATGACAGCATTATTCATGGTGGCCAAGATGTAGAGACAATCAAAGTGTCCTTCAACAGAGGATTGGATAAAGAGGTGATACATATATACCATGGAATATTACTTAGCCATAAAAAAATATTGCCACTTGAGACAACATGAATGGACCTTGAGAATATTATGTTAAGTGAAAGAAGTCAGCCGGAAAAAGCTATGTACCTATGATTTCACTCATGTGGGATATAAAACTGAAACTCACAGACACAGATACCATTAACCATTGTTTTCAGAGATAAGCGATGTGGATGGGTAGTAAAGGGTAAAGGGAGCCAAATATATAGTTAAGGAAGATTATTTGACTTCAGGTGGTGGGCACATGATGTACAATACAGATCATATATCAAAGAAATGTATCCTTGAAACCTATATGACCCTATTAACCAATGTTACCTTAATAAATTTAATTTAAAAAATAGTGAATGTGCCTTCTGTTATCTATAGCTGAACCCCCAATTATACTCCTTCAAATGGTTTTCCATACCTTCAGGGTGGCCTCAAGTTGGCCCTGGTCTATTTACAATCAAAGCAATTGTTATAAAACACAAATCTGACCATATCGTTTTTCTACTTAAAATCACATAAGACCCATGACTGTGGTGGGCAGAACATTGGCCCTCATGATATTCATTTTGCTTATGTTAATTGGCACAGTGGATCTTACAATACGGAGAATGACTGGATGGGCCTAAGCTGATCATATGAGTCCTTAAAATCAAAGAAGTTTCTCCAGTTGGCAGCAGAAGAGGATGAGAAAGATAGTCTAAGCATAAGAACATGACATGTCATTGCTTGCTTGAAGATGAAGGGGGCATATGGAAAGCATGAGACAAAACAGAATTCTGCCACCGACCTGAAGGAGCCTGCAAGGTGACTCTTCTTCAGGCCCCCCAGTAAGGAGCACAGCCCTGCTGACCTCTCAAATTTGGCTTGTGAGACCAGGGAACCCAATTGAGTCACACTTTGCCCAGATTTATGTCCCATAGAAATGGTAACACAGTAAGCTGATATCCCTTTAAGGCACTAACTTTATGGTAATTTATTACACTAGCAATAGAAAACTAATAGACATGGAAAACTAATACTAATACAATGACTACAAATGGTCCTTCATGATCTGGTTCCTTTATAACTTTCCAAACTTATGTGCCATCAACATTAACATTTTCTGCATCTACTTTTTCACTTGTTTAAAAATCAATGTTTTTTATTAATTTTCAGGAAAAAGAGTTTTATATATGGATAGAAGTTTGGATATGGACTACAACAAATACTTTTTATTTTATAAAAACGAAGAAAAAGTATTAGAGCTGTGATTCACTTTACACACTGAATATGTTTCCCTAAAATTATATAAGTAAAACTTAAAGATTTCAAAATAATATGCGTACTGCTAATTATGTTATTTTGAATTAACTTTAAACAGGTAAAATCAGTCAATATAAAAAGTTGTGAGTTTACACAGTGCCCAGTAAATTTTAGAAACCAATTTCTTCCTGTTTAGATATTTCACTCATTATTTAAAAGTCCATCCACACTGAACTATATCCACATATTCTGTATTATCTGAGTTTTTTCCCATTACTTTTAAAATATATTTTATTAATTAAGCTATTACAGTTGTTCCAAAGTTTCCCCTTTACCCACTCTAGATAGTATCCCCCTTCCCTCCAACAATCTCTACCCCTCTTAGTTCATGTCCAAGGGCCATGCATATGAAGTCTATCCCAAAAATATCAAGCCTATGTCAATATAATTAAAAGTTTGCATGGCTGATACTTTTGGGACAGACCTTGTATAGGTTCTTTGGCTTCTATAGTTCCTTTACTATTCTTAACATCTATTTTGTACTTACCAGTCACGCTTTTTAATCCTTGTATCTTTTCCCCCCTCCTTCCCTTTCCCCTCCTTGTTGACAACCCTCTATATGATCTCCATATCTATGATTCTGTTTTTGTTCTGTTTTTTAGATTTAGTTGTTGATAGTTGTGAGTTTATTGTCACTTTACTGTTCATAGTTTTGGTCTGCCTCTTTTTATCAAATTAAGTCCTTTTAACATTTCATATAATAAGGGCTTGGTAATGATGAACAACTTTAGTTTTACCTTGTCTGGGAAGTACTTTATCTGCCCTTTCATTCTAAATGACACCTTTGCAGGATACAATTATAGGTCCTTGTTTTTCATCACTTTGAATACTCCAAATTACAACAGGATTTTGTGGAACTTGATACTCCAAACCTAAAATTCATAGGAAAAATGGCCTATAATAACAAAGGAATTCTGAAAGCAACAATTAGGTGGAAAAACTTACCCTAATTGTGAATTCAGACTAGTAATTTAGCAATGTAATTCAGCAATTTTGTAATGGTACGGAAATGAACTATAGCCATAAAAAAGAACACAGCCCTGAAACAGAAACATGAATACGTATGAAAGACACAGGACAGAAGTGGCATTACAGATCAGCAGTGAATACCAGCTGTCAATATGAGGGGTGGAACATGAAGTCTGAGGTCTGTGTTTGGTACTACACATAAAAATAGATCCCAGACTTATAGCCAAGATGGAGATGTAGGCAGAAACACTGTGTCTCCCTCACAACTAAAAGAAATTTACATCTCCCTCAAAACTTAATGAAATCAATGCAGAAATTTCAGAAAATCAAACTACATGGAAGTGTGACAAATGAAGAAATAAAGAAATATTTAGCCAGACAGAGAGGAAGGGTGAAGCCAGGGAAGAGAGTGGCGGTGACAGCACCAAAGTGGAGGCCGCTGTAAAAAGTGCAGTCATACATTTAAACCTTGGAAGCAATCCTGGGGCCAGACCGTGCAGCCCATGTTTCCAGTGTCGGGGAGAAACAGAGCCACATTGCTCTGACTATGAAAACCAGTGGGGGTTGGGGTGGAGGAAGAAACTGCTGGTCCCAATGGGCAAGAAGCATTGTTTCCACTAAGACCCCTTCCTTACAGACAGTGCCACAGTGTGGTGATACAGGTTAAGACCACATTGATGAATTCCTAAGGCCACCTAAGGCACAGAAGCAAACATAGGAGCCTGTCAAGTTGAGGGGACATAGAACTATGGCCCAAAAGAGGGAGTGATCAAGGTGCCAGTAGGAGAACTGAGCAACAAAGAGACAGCAACCTAGCATATATAAGGAGATAGTCAGCCTGACATAGACACAGAGGTCAAAACGCTGGTGATTAAGATGCTCACAGACATGACAGATATGCTTAAACACAGCAAGCACCTAAGGGAAGAAATGAAGGCTAGGTTATGTGAAACAAACAAAAATTCACATGAAACCAAGGGTGAAGGGAAGGAAACCGGGGTTCCATACAATGACTTGGAACATAAGGAAGAAATAAACAGTCAACCAGTACAGAATGAGGAAACAAGAATTGAAAACAATGAGGAGAGGCATAGGAACCTCTGGGACAAGTTTAAATATGCCGATATCTGAAGTATAAGGGTGTCAGAAGGAGAAGAGGAAAAGCAAGAAATTGAAAACTTGTGTGAAAAGTCATGAAGGAAAACTTCCCAAATTTGGCAAAAGAAATATACATACAAGTCCAGGAAGCACAGAGAGTCCCAAACAAGCTAGATTCAAATTGAACCACACCAAGAAACATCATAATTAAACTGCCAAAGATTAAAGATAAAAAGAGAATCTTAAAAGCAGCAAGAGAAGAGAGTTACCTATAAAGGGGATCCTATAAGACTATCAGCTAATTTCTCAAAAAAAAAGTCTGCAGGCAAGAAGGGCCTGGCAAGAAATACTCAAAGTGATGAAATGCAAGAACCCACAACCTAGGTACTCTATCCAGCAAAGCTATCATTTAGAAGGGAAGGGCAGATAAAGTGCTTCCCAGACAAGGTAAAACTAAAGGAGTTCATCATCACCAAGCCCTTATTATATGAAATGTTGAAGGGACTTATTTAAGAAAAAAAGGATCAAAATTATGAACATTAAAATAACAACAAGCTCACAACTATCAACAACAGAATCTAGAAAATAAAAACAAAAACAAACTAAGCAGATAACCAGAGAGGGAACAGAATTATAGATATGGGGAATATTTGGAGGGGTGTCAGCCGGGCGGGTGAAGGGGAAGAAGGGGGAAATGGCACAGTAATTAATAAGCCTAGTTGATGAGTGTGGAACAGACAGGGAAATGTGATGAATAGTACAGGAAAAGGTACTTACTAAAACTAAAGAACTTACATGCATGACCCATGGACATGTACTAAGGGGGATGGGATCGCTGCAGGGAAGTGGGACTGAGCAGAGGTTAGCAAAGGCATGGAAATTGGGACCACTGTAATGGCATAATTAACAAATAAAAAAATAGGTTCCAGGTAGATCAAAGACATAAATGTGAAAATACTGGAAGACAAAAACTCCGGAGATTATTTTCAGTGATCTCTGGAAAGGAAAATAATAAGATGAAATAAGATCAAACTGTAGAGGATTGATACATTTGATATTAAAATTTGAAAACTAAAATAATACAAAGTAAAAAAGATCAGACTGAAACAACTACAATGCATGTCGACAAAATAATTATAAAATCCTACTTTATATTTTAACGGATATATAAAATAGAGTAAGACACCAAGGATACATCAAATTTTTGCCAGTGGTTACTTCCTGGAGTAAGAAATAGGCTGAGAATAGAGGAAAAAAGATAGTCTAATCTTTATCTGTGACAGTGTTTCTTTTAATTAAAAAATAAACTTGAAGAGTAAAATATTAACAATTATCAGATCTGAACAGTGTGAACATGAATGTTGGTTTTACTATTCTCAGTAGTTTTCAGGGTTTTTTAAAAATTCTAAAAAGCAAACAAAAGAGATAAAACTGGATCCCTGCCCTTGGCAAAACACAGGTTCAGACACTAAAGATAATACCCCTCAAGACCATGGTTTGGAAGGAATGGTTCTTACTCTTTCTTTCCTTTGCAGGTATAGTCAAACTCTCATATATAATTCCAATCAAGATTAGGAAGGCAGCCTATCTTCTGCTGGGCTGGGAAAGTGGCAAGAAGTCAAAATAAGGCCCCAGGTAATTGTAATGACAAAGGCTGCAAGCAACAGGGGAAGCTAACGTTTCCCAGGCTCTCCAAGGTGCGTCCAGGAGAAAGCCCCCTTTGTCTCCCCACAGACCGGCCTGAATGTGAGCAGTGCTGCGTCAGGGCCCCTGTCATAGGATGATGGAGCCTGGCAGTATGGGGAACCCCAGGAGACTCATGTCCTATGGAGGAAGGTTTCTTCACAACAGCAGGTCCTCTGTCTGCAAGGAATATGAGGCAACGGACGAACATGGCGCACTAGGATTTCTCCAGCATCCAAGACAAAATAAGCCTTCACTGAGGTGGTGTCCAAATACAGGTTGCTGCCCTGCTCTCACAATAACATGAAGATACAATCAGCTCTATTTAGAGAAGCCACCGGTCTCAAGGAGAAAAAACACACTCTCCATATTTTAAAAAGCATGCCATTAATGATTACCAAAAGGCATCTGACGAATGCCTACTATAATCCTTGACATCCTAAACAAGAATTTCCCGGGGCACAGTTCAGGGATTCCTTGGGACAAACCACAAGTCAAGTACCAAACGAGAGGAAAAGCAAAGAAAAGCCTTAAAGAAAACCTATGAAAACCTATCGCTGGCTTTGCCATGCTGTCTCTGACAATAATATTTCCTCCCACCAAGTAACTGTTCACAGGAGCTACGCCTCTTTTAAGAAACATTTTAAGGCTGAAAAAGTGACACCCCAAATCAATGACTTTATTTCCCCCCACTATCTTCAGAAACTAAACAAATCATTGAATTTAATGAGATACATGATACTCTGATCTCTAAAAGAAATCTGTCTCTTTTTAAAACTATGGGTAGGAGTTAAGTGCTAAAGGAGCAATTTAAATTCTAACTCTCAAAAAGAAATTAAGGGATAAAGCAAACACAAAAGGAAGAAGTGATAAATATAGGCAATGTGGACAGAGTTCCGATAAAGGGCAAGGCAAAAATAATAAACACATATGAGTTTACTCCAACACGTACCAGATTCATAGTGCAGAAATTCCTTCCTCTGTAAATGATATTTTTATATCCTACGAGAAATCCGGGCTATAACTATGAGACAAAAAGTGGAGCCTCGCAATGTGTCTTCTAAGGACTACTTTGAATCCTGTGGTGCAATTCAGTTCTAACAGGTGTGTCTCTATAAAGATGGGAGCCACCTCCAATTCGTGTGGCCTCCTTAACGCATCTCCATTATGGACCAGGTCTCTGGGTCTCTCTCAGCTTCTCCTTGTACATAGAAACCCAAATCTGCCCATGTAACTTCCCCACTGAAACCCTGAAATGAT
This sequence comes from Noctilio leporinus, assembly GCA_004026585.1. Classification (NCBI taxonomy): domain Eukaryota; kingdom Metazoa; phylum Chordata; class Mammalia; order Chiroptera; family Noctilionidae; genus Noctilio; species Noctilio leporinus. The sequence continues at coordinate 360,602 of PVIW01000627.1, forward strand.
TTTCCACTGTTTAAAAGAAAAAAAATTCTAGTATATCATACCAAGCAAGGTCTCTGCTCTGGCCCCTGCCTTTCTCCTCAGAATTATCTGCTAAGTAGCAGATTTTCACTAAGTCACAGAGAACTGCTCTAGTTCACTGCACATAGAGAGTTACTTCCCACTTCAGTGCCTTTACTTTCCAGGCACTCCTAGCTGTCTGGAATATTCTCTCCTGACCTTCACCAGATCGACTCACTCTCTAGGAAGCAGCACGACTTCCAGCAGAGTCAAGCACCCTCTCAAGAGCGCCCAGAGCCATCTGTGAATGCTCTACTTCCTGCAGACTCTACTCCAAGCCCTGAGATACAAAGCAGCAGTTCCTGCTTTAAAAAAGCACACAGGAGGGTGGTGGGAGGACACCTGCACACAACAGATGTGAAGTTCGGTGTTGATAAATAAAAATAAAAGCAGGTGAAGAGATAAGTAGGATGCTTATGGAAAGAACCTCTGATAAGGTTATCGGCAAAGGCGAGAGCCAAGCAGTCACTGTGGTCCGTTCCAAACAGAAAAAGGCCAAGGCCTGAGGTGAGCCTGTGCTTGAGGTATCTGATGAATAGTAAGGAGTGTTTGTTTTTAAAAGTTCTTATAAATGGGTTGCTATGTGAAGAGCAGGCTGCAGCAAGCAAGGGCAGATGCAGGGAACCCAATTAGAAGGCTACTCTAATAATACAGGAAGGGGATGATGAAGGCTTGAAGTAAAGTAAATGGTAAGAAGTAATCATCATACCCTATATATGTGATTGAAAGAAGTAAAAGAAATGGACTAGACATGTAATAGAGGAAGAAGTAAAAGTGGTGCCAAGTTTTTGCTTTGAGCAACTGGAGGAATGGAGAGATGGAGGAAAATGTGCAGAGCAGCAAGTGGAGGAGGAGTGGAGGGGCACCCAGGGGTGGTGAGGGAGGATGGATCAACAGTTTGGTTTTAGCCCTGGCCAGCGGGCTCGTTGGTTGGAGCGTTGTTCCGTATACCCAAAAAAGGCTGTGGTTTCCATCCCTGGTCAGGCCGAGTAGGGGAGGCAACCGATCTCTCTCTCTCTCTCTCTTTCAAATCAATAAAAATATCCTTGGGTGAAGGTTTTTTGTCTTTGTTTTTGTTTTTTTAAGTTTGATTTTGGGCACATGAGGTTTAAACACCCACCTAGGGGGATGAGTACAGAAGAGAGCAGTCAAGGAGCAAACCTGGGGGTAACTTGACTCTAGAGGTTGGAAACAAGAGGAAGATCCACCAAAGGAAAGGTATCCCTAGCTTAACCTAGGTGGCAAGCATTTTGAGAGTATACTTTTATTGTCTTTTTATCTCTCTACCTTCTGGCTCAGTACCTCTTGGTTCATAGTATGTATTTAGTAAATGAATTAAACGGTCCTTTAAACCCAGCCTAAAATCTAGGGTTAATTCCTGCAAGTTTTCCTGGTAGAATAGAGTTCAAGAATTAAAATGTGACCAGTCTAGTGGGGACATCTTTCCAACTATCTGCACTGCACACTGAATATATTCTGAAATAGCACACCACTGCTAGACAAGTTATGAAAAGACTAGACATAGATGAAGGCTCTAAAATTAAGTCTACAGATTGGAAAAGCAAATACTACATGGTTTATTAAAGACCAAGAATCAGGAAATGGAGATTTCTCATTTTCCATTGTTCTACAAAGTACATAAACATAGGAGTGATTGCTCAGGTTTCCACATCAGCCCATTAGTACCATTTATAGCCACAGCAGCGGGCTAACCCTCCAGCTCCACCTATCAGTACAAGGCACTGTGGAGGACACTGAGCACTTGTAAGAAATCACAAAATCTTAGTATGTATGTCTTCTTTTGGTCCTATAAATATTTTATACTGTTCATCATAAAAAGTGAAAGGATTCAGGTAACTAGAGCTTCTATTTTATTCTGAGAAGAATAGAGAATATGTAAATTATGTATCATTTTTAAAGTCTTCTGTAGTCAAAATGACTAAACACATGGAAACAGATATGTGTGAATAACTCAAGTGATTCACAAAATAACTTTGCTACCGTAAAGAACATCAAACTGATCAGAATGGCTTTTTGTTTATGTCCTCAATAGACATTTTGTCTAACTTGTCCTCCTCACACCTACTGAGTAGAGGTGTTTAATGTGTAAGGACACAAGCCAGGAAAATGAAAGGAGGAGGAAAAGACCAGGGGACCTAACAATTGACGGAAGGATGTTGCAGGAAAATCAAGTTATACCTGATTAAAACAAAAAAACAAGTCATGGTCAAAATGAAAAGGAATGCTTTTTCCAAAATAAATGGTACCTCCATGCTACCTGGAAACAAAAGCTCAAATGCCATTCTATATGAAACAGTTATCTACAGAGTGAGTATGATAAATTTAGCAACATTTTAGTGAAATAAACAACATACCACAAAAGTGTTATATTTTTAAATAAATTTATTCTTATATGTAAATACATAAACAGACATTATTTTTTAATTGTTCAAAAAAAGTCTCCATTTGCTGCAATAATAGACTTGATTTGACTTCAGAATATTGAGCATGCTTTAATTAACTTTTCTTTATCCATGGATATCATCATGTTTTCCACCTTAGCTTTAACAGCCTCTTTATTGGAATGAGGTTGTTTATTAACTTCTCTCTCACAAATGCTCCATACTTAATTGTCTAAAGGATTTGCATTTGGTGAACTAGGCAGCCCGATTTCCTTTGACCGGAATTCAGGAATGTTGATACTGAGAAATTCTTGCACCTTTTTGGCATTATGTGCTGGTGCACCATCTTGTTGGAAGATAAAATGATGTCCATTTGTGACTTGCTTCATCCACAGTACAACTACTACTCTCAAAACGTTAAGGTAAACATCAGCAGTCACCTTTAAGTCTTGTGGAAACAAATGTGGGGTCATGATATTTTCCTTCATTGCTGATACCACCTAACACCATCACTGTAGCAGAAAATTTTGTTTTCACAACAACTGGGACTTCATTAAGATTCTCACAGAGCCACCTGTTGTGTCTTCTGTTGACTATTTGGTCCGGCTGAGAATTTTTTGCATTGGAGAAGAAAATCAGAGGGTTTTTTTCTTTGGGATTTTTCCATTTTGTTAGCAGTTTCCTTGCTTTTTCAAAGTGCCTTTCCTTTGTCTGCTGTGTCATAAACTGGCCTCTTCTAAGAACATACAATCTGTATCTGATATCTTCGGCAATAATTTTTCGAACCATAGCATCCAATATCTGCAGTTCTGTTGCTATAGAGCACATTGACTTTCCTGGATCTTCATTGATGATCTCCTGGATTCTGTGTACAATATCTGGATTTGTGTGGTCCTTGAATACCTTATGCGTCTTCCTTGTTGGTGTGACAACATCAGGATCAACATCATACACCTTCTTCATGTTGTCAACTGTACTTAAAGGGATGTTATTGAAGTCCACAATTTCCTTAGCAGTTTGCCCTGCATGCAGTCCAGAAATTATGGTTGCTCTAACATGGCATTCTTTCGACATGATGGTTGTTCTCAGAATTTAATACTTTATATCTGAAACAATGATGTTAAATCATAACCTTAGAAACATAGTTTTTCAACATTAATAAGAAGCATGTGAAATAAGGAAATGCAAAGCTATTGCACACACCCTGTAGAGACTCCAAATTTTCACTGTTTACTAACTATGCGCTGTGCTGTTTTAGGGAGAGAACATGCATATAATTCAGGAGTATGATAAATATAGTACTAATACCCTGTATATACATCATCATTATTAATTCATACTGCTATGCATTTTAGTATGAATTCCACTGCACTTGTTTGCCATTCCCTCTTGCATCAGCATGAATGCTATTATAGTTCATTTTTAAGTGCATTAACAGTTGCATAATAGCTCAAAAGTATTTGCTGAATAAATAGATAATTCCACTAGGGGATTTAAGAAAAACTACTAGGGAATAGGTATGATAGTGGGTATGTCAACTTTGTCCAGCATATGAATACTCTTCCAATTTGAGGGAAGCTCAACAAGAGATGTAACAGGCAGGAAGTACTTCCTACTACAGAAGTTGTTTACTTCCTTAACAGAAGTAGATTATTCTCTTTCTGCAAACCGGAACATGACATAAATCTCTGGTGTAGGTAGAATTTTACATCTTTAGATATAATGCTAAGCTGCAAGGTCTAATGGATATTATTCACAGCAAATAAACAAGAGTCAAGAATTCAAAGGCAGGTTTGTAATGTCCTTGGACAATGAAGTCTAGGAGCTGCTGATGACTGTCCAGTGGCTGGTGTAAGAAGCATACTGTGTGCATAGTAAGACACAGAAATCTTGGCTGTGCCTTGCTTCCCATTAGTCCTACCCAAGTTTAATTCTCTAATCTTCTTGTCAGCCCTGTGACCTAAATCCATACTCTGCTTCAGTTGGCTGGAGTAGCTGGTACCTCAGGTGATGAAAGGCAGTTTGGGATGGTCTTTGGTCTATCAGGGGCAGGTGAATAGCACAACAGTGATCACGGAAGGGATTCTGTGAGACTCTGACACAATTTTCATTAGCAGTCACATGGAATGCTTTAGGCAACTGACAGTGTGTTACCAAAAATAACACAATATAAGGGCACTGAAAATTCAGGACAATGAGGCAGAACATCTGTTTTTCTAAGGGCACAAGTTAGCTTAAAATAAAGAGAATGTTAAGGTCAAACTGCTATAAATTAGACCCAAGGTGCAGACTGAAACCCAGGTAGCTTTAAGAAGAGGATCTTCCTCTTATAGCAATGAAGTTGGGGTAGCTCTGAAAACAAATGCACCAACTTTGATGTTCTGAGTTGTTGAATTACAGGTCACTTAAATTTGTAAATGTGCATCCCTATTGGGACTATTCTATGGCAACTGAAGCATTAATTACAGTGAAGGGTGGTGAGGGGAAGGAGGGAGGGAAAGAGAGGGTGGGGAGAGGAAGGAAGTGGGAAGAGAGAACATGAATGAGAATAAACTGAAATATTTAATTACCACTGAATTGGAATGGAAGTATATGGGAGGACTTGGGGGTATCCTGAGTCCTTAATCCCCATTCAGGACACCCCAACCTTGCTAGCTGGGTTTAATGAGGCTGTTCCTCTCTTTCTTGAATTCCCCCTGCCTGAGGGAATTGCCCTGCAAGAATAAACTAATTCTCCATTTGCCTCATCCTCCCAGGTATATACTCTGCCCCACTGCCATCAGGTCCCAGCATGCTCTGTGAGTTTAATTACAAAAACAAAACAAAACAAAACAAAACAGAACAAAACAAAACAAAATATAGGACTCTCAAGACTTTGGTCATTTATATGACCAAAAATATAGAGAATATGTAAAGTAACAGAGTCAGAGTATGTTGAACAAAGAAGGAAAAGCAACTTTAGATCTAGTTTATTTTGTTGATATAGATAACATTAACAAAGATTCTGCATTTAAAAAGCAACTTTCAGTGGTTTGGAACCATTTAGGGTAGTACTAAATTTTTGTCTATTTGGCTGCTTAGAAATTACTCATTGGTGGTCTATTCTAAAGAAAGTTGAGATGTCACAAATTCTTTGGGATAATGTGAAAGGAGAAATTAAAAAAATTTCAGGACATAGAAATAATGAGAATTATTGTAACCCTTGTTTTCCTTCACCCGTTCTCCATCTATGAGCACTAAGAGGACCCTGAAGACATTTCATTCTCCAAGGCCTTAAAAAATACATTAGTGAGTAAAGCACTCACATCTTCGAAAAACGTACTACAGGCCATATCAGGCTACCCATTCCCATTTCAAGAAAGAAGAAAGACACCAGACTTTGGTATCTAACCAATGGTGAGTGAGAAAGTAGGCAGGCAGTGGGTAGATGGGGAAATGAACCTCCATACGAGCCTTCCAAGAAAGTCTGCACCATAGGCCTAGGCTGGCTGCAGCCAGCCAACTCCTTTACAGCATGCAAACTTGGCAGGGCAGGGGCAGAGGTGGTCAGGAGGGCGGGACTATTGTACCCATACAGGTTGAGCATACGAAGGGAAGAGTGTTTGACCCAGGAAAGATGGTGTCTGTGGGCTTTGAGAAGGGCTCAGCATGGGGATAATAGTGGCTGTCTCTCTAGCCCCCTCCTTGAAGCCACACAACCCAATCTCCCCCAGTGTGACTCCAGTCTGCTGAGCGGTTTCCCAGTGGCTGGAGACTGGGGTGAGTGGCTGTGAATGGGTTGTTTTTGTCCTGGCCCTTTTAGAGGATGACTGGGTTTTTAGCAGACTCCCATCTCACCCTGGCAAACAAAATCCCCACTTTTTCACAGTCAGACATTATGTGGACTCCTCTCCCTAGCATTAGTTCTCTTGGATGGGAAGCATGGTGTGGGGACAAGACCAGCCACACCTCAGGGGCATTTTTGCAAATGTGATAACCTTTCCAATTCTTTTTTTTTTTTTTTTAAAGATTTATTATTTCCAGAGAGAGAGGGAGGGAGAGAGGCAGAGAGAAAGAGGTACATCAATGTGTGGTTGCCTTTCACGTGCCTCCAGCCACAGACCTGGCTGGAGACCTGGTTATGTGCCCTGGCTGGGAATCCAACCAGCGACCTTTGGGTTCCCAGGCCTGGCGCCTTATCCACCAGCCAGGGCTACCTTTCCCATTCTTAACCATCATATGTGGATGCTCTGCCCTTTCCTACCAGTCTTAATGTGGCTTCTTCTGTAAATCCTTGGTTATAAGACCTGTTCAGTTGGTCTTCAGTGGTTATTCAGGCTGACTGTTCTATGTTTTAGCTGTAATTCCAGTTTGATTCTGGGTGAAGGTGAGTGTATCTTCCACCTGCTCTGACACAATCCTGGATTTCCAGAGAGGTAATTAAAATCACTTCACTGCATGTATCCTTTGTAGTACTTAATCAGAGTGCTCAGGATTAGAGTAAACAGGTAATTTAATTTCAGGGACTGTGAAATTATTTCTACAAGGAATATATGAGAGCAGGTAAGAGTAATTTTTTTAGTGTAATTGCAGGGAAAAGGTGTATGTATAGATGTTGAATAATCTAAGTGGCAGACTATAGTACACAGTCTCTTTGCGGAATTGTTCCTATCTGGGGAAAAGCCCCAAGTCTACCTTACTGCAGAAGCCAAAGTGAAGCAGATGATCCCTCTCTTCTTATTTCTTGGGAAACAGAGCATGAGCATGTGCCTTAAATATGGCTAACCAATTGGTCAGACACATATTTTTGACGCTTAGAGAATGAAGTAAAGAGCAGTGAGAGATTACTTTCAGGACTTATGGTGGAATCAAAATGCATGACACAGCTGCAGGTATCCAGTGATAAATAACATCTAGCACTGGTAGTGTCTAGATGTGATAGTGCCAGCAGAGATATATAAAACATATCATGAGTTGAAACCTTGGTTATCCTTGCCTCCCTCAGCTCCTGTTTAAGCCTGGTCCTTCAGCCTGCCTAACAATCCTTTTAGTTTCTCAGAATCTTTCCAATAAATTCTCCCCCTAATTAAAGATGGTTCCTATGACCTAGACTAGAACAGTGACTAGTACAGAGACATAAATGCCCTTTGAGATACTTATGCCATCGGAGACAAAAAACAATTCACTGCATACACACACATACACACACACACACACACACACACACACACACACATTTCTAGCAGCAGACTGGAAGTTAGGTAAACTATAACAGAAGGCTCTGGCTCAAATGTAGAATATTGACTTCCTTCATTAATATGCTACTTTGAATCAAATAAAGCTATGGATATCAGACCATTTTTTACCTAAAAAAATCTCATCCAGTTTAATCTACTATTTCTGGGTTGCATTAAAAGGCATGGTAATATCTGTTTCTCTCTACCTAGCTATTCTTAGCTAATTTTAAAAGGTTACCTTCTATTTTTTACTTTTTATTGAATTGATTAGTGACACTGGTTAACAAAATTATACAGGTTTCAGGTGTACAAGTCCACAACACATCATCTGCATAATGCATTGTGTGGTCACCACCCTAGATCAAATCTCCATCCATCAGCTTTATCTCCCCCCACCCCCCGCAAGTATGTACTCCTCCACCTCCTCCCACACCCCACCCCCAGCAATCATCCCCCTCTTGTCCTTGTCCATAAATTTTCTGTCCTCTCTTTTATTTTGCTCAATCCCTCCACCCCATCCCCATTCGCCCATCCCCACCCCCACCCCTGACAGCTGTCAGTCTGCTCTCAATGAGTCTATTTTGCTTGTTAGTTCAGTTAAAAGACATGGTAATCTCTCTCTCTACCTGGCTATTCTTAGCTAATTTAAAAAGGTTACCTTCTAAATCCTTACTTAATTTGTCTAATATTTTAAAATGATTAGGTTTTAAGATTCTATTGGATACTATACCACCACAAAATATTTTCATTCAACATTGGTTGAACCTTACAGAATGCCGACCCCTTTAAAGTCTATAAATAATAGAGAACTTTCAGGAAAAATGGATATATTTAATGAGAATGAGTTTGAATCACAGAAATTTGTAACCAGGATGACCAAGTGATTTGACACATTCAGTCCTTTCCTATATCCTGTTTGTCTGAAACTCATGTTAAACAGGAATTCATATTATCTTTAAAGTAATTGGAAAGTACATAACTATTTGGGTGACTGAGTATAGTTACTAATACCTGGTAACTTATTTTGGAATATTTTTCCTTTTATATTTACCTGTAGCACACCTGTCACATTTCCTTTTATATTTACACAGTATTAAAGGTACTTCCTCATCAAACAATATATATTAACTTTTCATATATGTAAAGGCAGTATTACTAACTTAGCCCTCAGCATTTCTCTTCATCCTCAACCATATTAAATTCTTTAATATTTCCTGGAGTCTGTTTTCCAGTCCTTTTTGCACATTCTCTAAATCTAGTATGCATTTACCAAATCTTCCAATTTGCAGAATGTAGTATATCCTAAATGTAGGTGCATTGTGAAAAAAGAGACCAATGTGAGGCCTGGAAAACTATCCCCTTGGAGAAGAGGATTAAAAGGGATCAATGATATGGAGTTTGGGGAGAGAACTATGAGAAGCAGTCCAACATTCATCCAGTGCAAGGCAACAGAAATACGCTGTGGAAAATGAGATAAAGTTGGTTTGTCTTTGTGTGTCTTTATTTCTTAACCTATCACCAATATTCTCTAAGAGGGTCCAATGATAAATTATTAGATTTTGCTCTACAAAAAATAGCTTTTAAATTGCCTCAGTACTTGCTACAGTGTTGCTAAAGGAATGAGGCCTTTTACCTGAATGGCACTTCTTCCTGTGGAGCATCCACATAATAACGAATAAAAAATCTCTCAGAATCTTCTCGTTCACTGTCGGTAACAAGGCTGCCATTGAGTTTGGAAACTGATGGCAATCTGTAAGTAAAACCCAAAATATGGACATTTTAAGATACTTAGGTTTGGAAATAAAATTATTGGTTTGAAGCCCAGTCTTATTCTCCTGAAAGGGCAGCTGTGCTTGTGAATAATTGCTAACAAACTAAAGTGGCATAAAACAAAAGGATTAAAAATATTTAAAGTTTCACTTTTGTGTCAGACACTGACCTTTCATCATCGTAACTCATTTTCCAGTGTCCACCTTGAGTATAATGAAAGCCACATGTGTAATTTTAAGTTCCCTAGCAGCCATATTTTAAAAAGTAAAACAGATACACTTAATTTAACAATATATTCTATTTAACCTAAGATGCAGGATATAGTCATTTCAACCTGCAATCAATACTAAAAAATAGCTAATGAGGTACTTTACATTCTCTTTTTCATATAAAGGGCTTGGCATTCAATGCATGTTTTACACATACAGCACATCTGAACTCAGAGCAACCATGTTTCAGGGACCCCACAGACAGACATGGCTAATGGTACCACAGCATGAGTCTATAAAGCAGTCAGGAAAAAGGCTTGTATGCTTCAGTAATTAATTCATTATATTTACAAAACAACTACATGAAAAATAAAATACAAGACCTACTGCAAGCTTTATTCTTCTTCGAAGAAAAATATGCTGAAACTTATTTTTTCGGTAAGATATTAATGTATATGTCAACAACTAGAAAGCAGTAAAGATCTGCTAGGTGTTAGTTGGTCAGAAGGATCAATACCCATTTAAATGACCACTCTTCTTTCGAGAACCTCAAACCCACTATTTTCTTGTCACAACTATTGTGTACAATACTCAAAGAGAACAAATCAAAGTTCCATGGCCCTTATATCTTAGCTGAATATTACTGCTACTAAAGGCACATACAAAAATAAATTCTCATGGGCCATTTCAGTAGTCTGTGGGAGTTTGAGAGAGGAAAGGCATAGGAGTCAAAGGAAGAAGAAAGATTATGATATAGTAGTCATATCTACCATGTTGGTGTACACAATAAATAAGAAAATACAAATGTTGCTCTTTTAATTTTTACACTAATGAAGCAGCCCTATATTTAGGTATTTACACTTTAAATGACCACTACATTAATGAGAATAAGGACAACTGATTTCCTATTGTACACAGTTTTACTTCATGACCTAAAACAGAACTTCAAATACTCTAAGTATCAAAAAGTATAATAATATGGATTTTGCAGTGCTCTTGGAAGGCCAACTATATTTCACAGCTGTCTTATTACGTTGCATTCCTTTCCTTCCAGTATTTCAAGCTACACAAACACCTCCTTCGAGCATGGTCTGTCCAGGAGTTGGATCCATTTATAATGTGTGCCCTCCTAACCAATGCTTCACTCCTAGAAGATGACAAGGCCCCCAGGGGAAAGGAGGCAGAGTCACCACGACAACAGACCTGGCTATTACCAATTTCCTTCGCTCCTCAGTGGTGTAGGGCTGCAGAAGAGGGATTCCCAACAACCTCACTTCTTCAAGTTTGGGGAATGAATTCAGTTTGTCAATATCTTCCCAGGATTGCAAACCTAATTTGAGAAATATAATGTGTAAATAAATCCAAAAAAGGACACAAATAAGAGGATAAACATAGCAAAAAATTACCTCAATTAGTAATATGTGAAATGTTAAAATAATTGTTAATTAGTTAGAGATCCTGAATTTTCTTTATTCAAGGAAAGAATGGAATACATTTCAACAGCATGAACACTTCCTTATGGTCTCTTCTACCCTATGGTCAGGGAAACAGAGCCCCAGTCTCCAGCATCCACTCATCTACTAACTCTCCACCCATGTGGCTTGTAAAAGGAGTGATGGCTGATTTCAGTCAGCAGGATGTGTATCATGATTGCAGAAAATAAGTCATGTGATCAACTCTTTCATCAAATGATAGCCTCAGAGAACATAATTACCGGTAAGAGTTGACAATGTCAGACTCAAATTTTTACTCAACAAATTCTAAAATGGGGCAAGGTCAATAGGACCAGAAATGAAGGTTCTATTGACCTTGTCCCATTTAATGTTCTCTCTTTCAAACTATCCTCATTTTGGGGACAAGGAAAACAGATAAAATTTATAAAACAAAAAACCTGAACCTTGGCCCTGGCTGGTAGCACAGTGGTTAAGGCGCCGGCCTGCGAACCCAAAGGTCACAGGTTCGATTCCCCAGCCAGGGCACATAACCAGGTTGCAAACCAGGTCTCCAGTTAGGTCTGTGGCTGGAGGCAGGTGAAACGCAACCATACATTGATGTCTCTTTCCCTCTCTGCCTCTCTCCCTTCCCCTTTCTAAAAATAATGAAATAAAATCTTAAAAAAAGAAAAATAAATTAAAAAAAAAAAAAAACCTGAACCTTTAAGTATAAAGAACTGTAATTAATTAAGTTCATTTAGTCCTAAAACAAAACTCTTCCTATAGCTGTGAGCAAATGTATCATCTATGTCACTACTTGACACTGGTAGGAAAATATTCCTGTAATAATGATGCTGGGCAATTTTACAACAGGTTTAATCCATGGTAGAGAATGTAGTCCCTTCCTAGTTCTATCAACCTTCAGCAATGGTAAAGGCAGAGGAGCAATTTCTGAGGACCCTGGAGCATAAGTACCCCAAGTCACAACTACCCTCTTCCCTTCTGGATGGCTTTTCCATCTACGAGGAGGAAGGGAGTTAGCTCAAGGGGTGGAGGGTTATATAATAGCTTCCTTAGGCAAAATTTTAGTTTTTAAAACTTAGTTCCCACCCATATAACCTCTACAATGAATTCAACAGTTTTTTCCAGCTGCAGGTTAGCTATCTTCAGTTACATGGTTGTTTTAAAAAATAGGCTGAAAGATGCTGTCAAGAGAATGGAAGAAAAGCCACACAACGGGAGAATGTATGTGCTATAGACACACCTGACAAAAGATTGTTATTTAAAATATACAAAGAACCTGTAAAACTCCACAGTAAGAAAACAAACAACCTGGTTAAACAATGGGCAAAAGTCCTGAACAGACACCTCACCAAAGAAGATATATAGAGATGGCAAGTAAGTATATAAAAAGATATTCAGCATCATATATCATTAGAGAATTGCAAATTTAATCAACAGTAAGATACCACTATACACCTATTAAAATTGCCAAGATCCAAAACAACGACAACACCAAATTCTGATGAAAATGTGACGCAACAGGGCCTCTCATTCACAGCTGGTGGGAATGTAAAATGTTACAGCTACTTTGCAACACAGTTTGGCAGTTTCTTACAAAACTAAACTCACTCTCAACCATTTGATCTACCAATCACCCTCCTTGGTATTTACCCAAATGAACAGGAAACTTTCTGTCTACATAAAAACCTGCACATGGAAGTTTAAAGCAGCTTTATTAATAATTGCTAAAACTTGTAAACAACCAAAGATGTCTTTCAGTTTGTAAGTGGATGAAACTGGTCCATCCAGACAATGTGCTGCACGGGCTGAGCCTCAGAGAATGTAAGGGCTTATATAAAGAAATAAGCTATCAAGCCATGAAAAGGCATAAAAGAAACTTAAGTGCATATTACTAAATGAAAGAAACTAATCTTAAAAGGCTACATTCCAACTACATGATATCTGGAAAAGGCAAAATTATGGTGGTAGTAAAAAGATCAGTGGTTGCCAGGGACTGGGGAGGGAGGCAGGGCACACGGGTGGAGCACAGAGGATTGTTAGAACAGCGAAGCTGCATGGTAGATACATGCCATTACAAATCTTCCAAACCCCAAAAATGCGCACCACCAAGAGTGGACCTTAATGTAAACTATGGACCTTGGGCTATGATGATGTGTCAATGTGGATTCAATTGTAACAAATATACCACTTTGGTGCAGGGTGCAGAGGCTGAGGGAGGGTGTGCAGGAGTATAAGGGAACTTCAGGCTCAATTTTGCTGTGAGTCTAAAACTTCTAAAAAATAAATTTTATTAACTTTTAAAAAGAGGCTACAAATATTCACTTCTGTGATACATAGAATTAGATGGCAACAAACTGGCAATTAATTATTTGTAAGTACTACAAAAGAAAAAAAAGCATTTGAAAGGTACTGCAGGTTGGGAATCCAGACAAACTGGTGTAGTTTATAATTCCTTATATTCTTTTTTACTATACCTCAACTTCACTCCTTTCATAACATGACCTCTTTAAGTATAATATGTAAACAGCTAATGTAATGTTATGCCACTTATGAAAAGGAACATCTTAAATTTAGATAATCATGGGATTGACTTTGGGGGGAATGGGTGGGTGGGGAGGGGGACCCAGGGGAGCAAAAAGGGGATGGATGTAATACAACAACAATAAAATTAAAAAAAAAAAAAAAAAAAAAAATTAGATAATCAATAGGTATCTGTGTGTCCTATCAGAAGGCAGAGCTGACCCAGAAACACACTTTGGCTGCATTTCATGCACAAACACATTTCACTGCTGGCCTGTACAAGCGCCGCACCTGACTTGTGGAGGCTGATGGATCGCAGGTTAGGAAACAACCTGGCTAGTGAGTCGTCAGGCTCCTCGATAGCATTCAGATGATTGTTGGCCAGGACGAGGGTATCCAGCGAAGGAAACATGACTCCTAACTTTCGTATTTCAGTCCAGTCTTGGAGGTTGTTGTCTGTGATGTGTAGGAGCCTCAGAGAATGACAGCAGACAGAAGGGCAAGACACTGTTTCGTAGTCATTAAGGCACAGGAAGAGCTCCTCCAAACTGAAGAGAAAAAAAGGAAATATTTCACTGTTTAAGTAGTTAATTTTCTACTTAGCACCTATTTTCATTTATTCAGGAAATAAATAAGTGCCTACTGTGTGTGAGACTCTCCTAGGTACTATAGGGAATATATTAAGATGTCTTCCTGAAACTTAAAAATACAGTTGGGAATACAGCAGGGAGAGATGTAGCCCAGCACTAAATTAATTTTGTGCTTAATTAAGCACTACTAACTCTTAAGCACAACAGCATTTCATATAGGAATAGAATTATAGTTGTAGTTAGAATAATCAGGAAAGGATGCAGAACCTTGAGGGAGGGGCATACGTTGAGAGAAAATGGAAGAAAATTCCAGAAACAGCACAAACAAATGTTTAGAATAGAAACAATAACTACCGTTCTACTGAATTCCTAGCAAGGGTCAGACCCTTGCCAGATGCCATACAGACTGCACTCTTTCTGCAAGGTACATATAATTATGCCCATTTTATAAACAAGGAAATAGAGCTTAAAGAGGTTAATTCGCTTATTAAAGGTCACATGATTAGAAAGTTGAAATGGGATTTAAAAGTGCCTGTGCCTGCTAGACATTGCAGGCTGCGAGGAAACCAATCTCATTTAGCGACTGTGAGAAACTAAATGGATTAAGTGGATGAGACCAAATTCTGTAAGGCTTTAGAATGTTCATATTGATAGTAAAGGAAACTACAGCTTCATGTATTTCTTTAAACTACTTCCTTTGAACATTTTTGCATATTCAAAGATAGATACAAACAAACAAGACATTTTTAAATTGACAAAAGTATAATTTCTTGCTTAAATTATTGAAAAGAACACCAGGCTCCTTTCCAACGAGGCCAACTATGTACTTAATCATCTCAGTGTTAATATATTTTAGAGATACTGTGATTTCTTTTGTCCTCCTTAAGAAAAGGGTTGAGGCAAAATTCTGAAATCAGGTAATCAGAAGATTAAAAAGGAGAAAGGCTGGGTTGATCTAGAATGATACGTGCTTCTCAGGGATATTTTCTAGCCAAAGAATGACATATCCCATGTCATGGTGTTACTTGACACGGAACAAGTATTCCAACACAAATGCTACTAATTTACAAACACACCCTCATGTAATCACTTCACGTCTGTAAACATTCTCTACCATATCTGCAATCCTAGTGTTTCTGAGTTGGGAGGCCAGCAGTAACTCTATGTGCTGACACCGAGGACCACACAGCCCCTCCGTCACACCCACTGGGCTTACTCTGGTAGCTCCTGCAGTAGCATGTGGACTGTCTCCCAAGAAGCTTTGCTGTTATTGAGGACAAGTTTGCGAACCCCAGAGAAGGACCCAGCACACGTTCTTTCTAAAACCGACAAATTCAGAGGGTTGGAACTCAGGTTTAGAAACTCCAACTGGGGAACATTTGACACAATTTTACTGACCTGGAGAGAAAGAGAAAAGCATATCAGGCAGTAATTAGAGGTTGTTAATAGCAATCATGCTCAAAAATGCTTAAGTGAGGGGGTCTCCAGGCAAAGGGCCTTCACGTTAGGGAGTTCTATTGAGTGACAGTACCCACAGAAGGGCATAAATAATTTCAACAAGCCTTGGTAAATAACTTATTCTCTCTATGAAATAGTGTCATCACTGAAAAGCAATGGTACAAACAAGATTTCCCTTGTTGCCTTTAGCAAGATTTTTGATTCTGTTCTATATGATATTCTCCTTGACAAATGGAGAAAAGAGGTTAGATGACATTTTAGGCTACAAATTTCCTAAAGAGCTGAGATTGGGTCACATAATCATCTTTGAATATCTCCTTCCTTCCATCCTCGTTACAGCATTAAGGCTAATTAAAACTAATGAAGACCACAAAATAACAATTCAGGTGTTCAAAACTGACTACACAGCCACAATCAGTTAGAAAGGTTTCAGTTTAGTTCAAAGATGTACTAAACTTGAAGATATATTGGCAAAAAAAATTTAAAAGCACCTATAACTACAAATTAAAACATGACCATCGGTGGGGGGACAGAGGGGAGCAAAAAGGGGATGGATGTAATACAACAACAATAAAATTAAAAAAAAAAAAAAAAAAAAAACATGACCATCAATTTAATACTTTAGTGAGAAACTTGGCAGAAAAATTTTTTTAGAAAAGGAACTAACTGAGCATTACTGACCTTAACTGTTTGCTTTGGTGAGTACTAGTCTCTTTGATGTAGCTTATTTTAGTATACTCTCAAAGCAACCTGCAAGATGACTAATACTATTTTCATTTCAATAAAGGGACTGGGTCAGAGATGGTAACTAAGGCCTGAGTCACAAAAAAGCCAAATCCACAATTTAAATATCATAGCCATGGTTCTTTCCAATATATAGTCCCCCCTTATCTGAAGTTTTGCTTTCCAGTTTCAGTTACCCACATTCAATAGTCTGAAAATATTAAATGGAAAATTCCAGATATAAAGCAGTAGTGAGTTTTAAATCAGGTGTTCCTGTGAGCAGAATGAAATCTTGCTCCTTCCCACCCAGGATGTGAATCATTCCTTTACCCAGTGAATCCATGTTGAATACACTACCTGCTCCCACCTGTTCATTGGTCACTTAGTAGCCAGCTTGGTTATCAGACTGTTACTCAATTAGTCCTTCTATTTAATAGTATTGCTGAAGTCCAAGATAGAGATGCTGGCAATTCTGATATGCTGAAGAGAAGCCATAAAATGTAGAGACAAGAAAACATAATATATATAGAGTTTGGTGCTATCAGAGGTCCGGGCATCCATTGAGGGTTTTGGAATTTATACCCCATAGATAAAGGGGGACCACACCTAGTAAATTATAAATATAACCAAAAAGAAATTAGAGTTAAGATTAAACTAGTATAAAATAAATACTGGAAGCCCAGTCAATGCGTTAAACATCAAGGTGGTAACTGAAAGTTATGAGAAAAGGAGCACAACAAAATAGTTTGCATTGGTTTCTGAGTCAGGAAACCTGAATTTAAATCAGATTCCAACGCTTCTTATTTGTGTGGTTTGCCAAGTTTCTAAACCTTTTCATATCTCAGTTTCCTCATTTGAAACACAGAGAAAATAGTACCCATCTATTTCAGAGAGCTGTTGGTAGAGTAAATGTGATACATGTATAAAGCATTTAACACGGCATTTAACACAGTTCTTGGTTCGCCTTTTAGAAACTTGTTTCTTTTAGAAAGCAGGGATAGTATTTACCTAGTTTACTAGAGCATTGGGGCACTTAATGTCTGTTGAATAAATTAATGGTACAAAATCATTCAATAAATGCAACTATCACTAATAAAAGTTTAGTATGAACCAATATCCTAATCCTGGCTATATGTCATACCATTTATTTTACTCAAATGTCATATTTAAGATCATGGGTATAAGCCCCAACTGGTAGCTCAGTGGATAGGCACTGGCCTGCGAACCCAAAGTTCGCTGGTTCAATTCCCAGTCAGGGCATATAACCAGTTGCAAGCCAGGTCTCCAGCCTAGTCCCTAGCTGGAGGCAGGTGAAAGGCAACCATACATTGATGTTTCTCTCCATTTCTTCCTCCCTCTCTGCCCTTCTCTCTAAAAACAAGGAATAAAATCTTAAAAAAGATTTAAAATTACTGGTACAATTTCAAAACTATACTGATTCCCAGGATCCACTCTAAACTACTGAATCAGAAGCTTCATAGGTAGGGCAAGCTTCACGGTGACACCTGGACACCTGGTACCTTTCAGAGCTCCACAAGTAATAAAAAGGTATCTTGTGTTGAGAAGTAGGTAGAAATAAAACTAGTCTGTACTTTACATTAGGTTTACTGTGTATTGTATGATTCAGAAAACTCTAAAATCAGTGAGGAGGAGATTAATTCCAAGAGGGTTCAGAGAAGTCCATCAGAGGGAATGGTCCTTACGTACACTATTTCATCTATTCTTCACACTAACCTTTAAAGGTTTACAAATTAAAAAATTGGCTATCTTTCAGGGAAAATATACTCGATTTCAATTTATAATGTAAGTGATTCATATTAGTCTGCACATTATTCTCCTGCTTGGTCAAGCATTTGTGCTATACATAGCTAGGATTTAGAGTTTAGTTTGAGGCTACCACACAGCTTGAATGTCCACGTGGGAAGCAACTCTCTGCTGCACTAATATAGGAAGGACTTTCATACAGAGGGTTATGACCATCTACATTTATTTCTTTTAAGGGCAAAAAAAGATGAAGAATTCTGCTTCCACTACAGCATGATGAATAACTGCTAATTATAGTACAGCCCCAGTTAAATAAAAGATAAATCCTTTACTAACCACCACCCCTCATATTTTATTTTTGTAATAAGGAGAAAAATACTAAAAAATTGATAATTTGGCCCTAATCAGATAGCTCAGTTGGTTAGGGCACAGCTCCAACATGCCAAGGTTGCAGGTTTGCTCCCTAGTCCGGGCACATACCAAGATGCAACCGATGAATACATGAATAAGTAAAAACAACAAATTGATATCTCTCACTCTTTCTCTTTATAACCAATCAATAATTTAGTGTTTTTGAAGCAATTTCTGTAGAATTACCAGAGCTAACAGATATTGATGTAATCTTTTTCATAGTCTGTATCTATGCTACTGTCCAATGAGAATAAAGATTTAGAATAATGACTTATTAGCCCTGGAATGTGCCAAAAAAGAAAACTGGACTATAGTCTAACAATTACAGCAGGAAAATTAATGTGTTAAGAATATTTTCTTTAAAAATATCAGCAAAATTCAAAGGGAACCAACTGTATGGGAAAACATAATTGCCAATGATACCTCAGACAAGGGTCTGATCTCCAAAATATATAAAGAACTAATGCAACTCAACACCAGGGAGACAGACAGCCCATGTAAAAAATAGGCAAAGGACCTGAACAGACAACTCACTGAGGAAGATATACAAAGGGCCCAGAGGCATATGAAAGAATGCTCAACATCATTAGTCATCAGAGAGATGCAAATTAAAACCACAATAAGACACCACCTCACACCTGTCAGAATGGCAATCATAAGCAAATCAACAAACAAGTGTTGGCGAGGATGCGGGGCAAAGGGAACCCTCATACACTGTTGGTGGGAATGTAGGCTGGTGCAGCCACTGTGGAAAACAGTATGGGGTTTCCTTAAAAAACTAAAAATGGAACTGCCTTTTGATCCAGCAATTCCACTACTTGGACTATACCCAAAGAATCCTGAAACACCAATTCAGAAGAACCTATGCAG